>OX638130.1:130461668-131010835 GCA_951804985.1 Dryomyza anilis | reverse complement strand
GTCATACTTTAAGTTGTATGTTATTGTTGTTGTTGTTGTTGCAGTTCAGTCGTCGTCGTCGTCGTCGTCGTCTGTGTGGAGTTTTCACTTTGCAATAACTTTGAAACTTAAAATAAGGATAATAAAATGCTGCAGCAGTAGCAGTGGAAGCAGCAACAGCAGCTTTTACTTTCTTTCGCCTCGTAATAGTCGAAGCTGCTACTGCTGCTGTTTCCTCTGCTGTACCACTTTCTCCGTCTGTCTGTCTGTATGTCTGTCTGCCTGCCTGCCTCGGTCTGTCTGCGTTTTGTCTGCTGTTCACAGCGGTGGGAAAATCGCTTGCTCGTCCTTCGCTGATTTACTCTTGGCAAACTTTTTAACATAATATAATAAAATAAAATATATATGTAGTATGCACGGGTACGAGGAGTATATGGAAAATGAGAAGCGTAAAATACAACAATAAAACTAACTGCAGCAACAGCAGCACCAGCGCAGCAACAACAATCGGAGCAGCAGCAACATCGTGCTTTAGAAAATTGTTATTCACTTTCGCTTTTGGCACAGAGAAACGCATTATAGTATTTTATGCTAGTAAATATATGTTTTATTTAATGGTGGTTGGCATTCAGAGTTTTAATGCGGAAATTCTCTTTCCTAATTCCCGCTTAAATGGGTGTAACGAACTTCCGACGACTCAAGCAGCGCAAATTAAATCGGTCACAAACTTCAAGTCAACATACCACGGCAGTGGGTTATACATATTTCGTACTTGTGTTAACTCATCTGAAGGACTTCCCATTTGTACTTTTTAGAAACATTTATTCAGACTAATATTTTAATTGCTTTTTATTAAAAGACGCTATTTTAAAGCAGTAGCGCAAAATCGTAGCAAATTAAAAGTCTTCTTTAAAATGCTATTAGAGCAGACAATTTTAGCTATTTTAACTAATTGTTTGCTGTTAACTCCAATTCATTAAAAAGAAAACAAAAAATATTTATTTTCGGTTTTTAATATTATATTATATTAATAGCAGACTTTTTATTTTGAGTGTAGTGAATTAGATTCAAGAATCCGAAATTGTATTAAAATCTAACTAAAATTTATAATGTTATTCAACTTTAAACAAAGCTATGTTCTGACAATTTCCATTGGGCTAAAAACAAAAAATCGAGCGACCTCAAAACGATTTTCGATTTGGCTAAAATTTTGTGTGTATTACTTTTTCAACATACTTTTTGAGGGTGTCCCGTTGGAATTTCGAAAAAGTATTTTTTTTATCAAAAAGTATTTTTTTTATAGTACCCATATATAGGACATTTTAAAAAATATTTTTTCGTTAAATACACGAAAAACTCGTAGAAAACACGAAACCTTTGTAGTACACATTTTTTTCCCAATAACATTTTTATACGAAAGATAAACATAATTTACTAATGAGCTTTACATTTTAAAAATAAATTACTAAACTTTCGTAAATTGTGAGCCTATATCTAGAATTTTACGCATTTTTGTTTTTTACGAAAAATTAGTAAAAACCGAAATACGTTTTCGTCAAATATCAACTTGGAGCTGAATAGTTATAAAATACAAACAGTTTTAACATGTGTTCAGTGTAAGTTCTGTTTGTGTCAAAGTTGCAAAAGTATCAAATCAGTTCATAATATTTCATATTTTATGAATGAACTGTCATTTTCATCATCAGTTTTTTTTTAACAAGATATTCGTAAAATGTTTCATATGTTACATAAATAACGAATACTATCGTCAAAAGTACGAATACTTTCGTAAAATGTACGAATATATTCGTAAAAAATTACACAAATATTCAATAAATTACGAAGCTTTCGTATTATAGTTTCGTAAAATAAACAATTAATATCCTAAAAGTTCTTTCGTGTATTTTACGAAATATTTCGTGGATAAATTTCACCAATTTTTTTGTAAAATACACGAACGAATTCGTTTATTTTAAGTAGATTTTATTTTGAGTGTGGATTAACCAAGTCAAATACAAATGAATAAAACCCAACATTAGAAATTCGCCTTTTAAAACCGAATACAAAAAATTAGTTCTTATTTCAAGAGGATTTAATATATTGTAATACATAACAATAACACTTATACATTTTCTGAAAATATTTGTGTTATTTCGATGCCCGTCGACATCGTGTTCAATTAAAAAAGGTTCATCAATTCGCTTGGCGTGAATAAAGTATTATTGCAGGACATTAAATGCCAAATACCAGAACAATATTTTATATTTATTGTTCTTCAATCATGGCCAAAAGCAATTTGACTGGTGGAGAAAAAATAAGTTGTCCGTCGTGTAGGACGGCAAAAAGTGCAATTGTGTTGCGGATGTTGGATTTATTATTTTTTTTGTTTGTTCGCTTTAAAATTTTATTTTTATTTTGGATGGATGAGAGAATTTTTGTTGTCATTGTTTTTTGCTGTCAAGCCAGTAGCCTCGGCATCAGCAGCAACATCGTCCATCGCCTCGGCATCAGCAGCAACATCGTCCATCACTGAAATAAAAATGTCACACCCCCCGCAATCCATCACTTGACGAATGTGTCAGGGCGTAAGGCTGCTCCAGACTTGACATGACGTGCATTAGACGGATGTGACTATGGACTAGAATCTAAAATCTGCACAAGGATGCGCCAGGATGCGGCGGCAGGACGCGCATGCAGCGATGTTACTGTCCATTTTTTCGGTTTTTTCGGGTTGCACAAAATTTATGTTGTCGCCCGAGAGCATGGACGGACGAACGAACGGAGAGACAGACAGACATTGAGTGCTTACTCGTTCGTTCGTGTGTGTCGCTATGTGTAGGCGTTCATATCCTGGCAGGGAATTTATGCAATTGGATGGACAGGCGCACGTAATGATGATGAAGGAGTTTTGCGTTGTACGTTTTTTCGTTGCTGCGGATTGTGTTCCTTTTTGCAGCCTCGCAGCTAAATTAATTGCAGGAGTCAGCGAATGAAACGACGACAAAGATGACGACGATGACTGCAGCACCAACGCAGCGCAGCGCATCCTTCAGATGTCCACCCACCGCCGAGGCAGCACATGCAGCCTTTGTACACTTTGGGCCTAAATACACTTTGGGGAATTTTGCCGAGCACGTAATGCGAAAGTGCATTTCGCTTATCCTTGTCAAGGAGCGCACGTCCGCCTGTCCTTGGCGCCACCGACCGCCCAAATTTTGCAATCAACTGCGAAATAATGCCGACGCGTCGTTACGTTCGTCGCAGTACATTTTGCAGCTGGTGATTGTTTTTTTTTTCGTTTTTCTTTATGTTGCCTCAACCAACGTCCGTCCTGCCTGCCATGGAGCGCTTTTTAGTGCTCGTGTTGTTTTACGTCAAGTGTTGTTTTTCCAACGACGACGAAGACGTCTTCAAAAATGTTCCATTAATTTTAGTCACCGTCGTACTCGTACTGCTCGTCCTGCTCTTCCCGTTCGTCCCGTCTCTGTTGTTTTGGCAGCATTGATGCACGACGACAACGCAACGCGGTATCGTAAGGACATCAACTCCTCGTGCTCGTCGTCTTCGTGCTCGTCACCGTCATTGATCATGAGCGCCGCAAAATGAACGAGTCTCAAATTTATTGAAGTGTAAAGTCAAGTGAGGCGGCAGCGTCGTGTCGTGTCCTACCAAAAGGATTTTTTTTATTTTCGGTATGTGCTGCGTTCGTAAAATCAATCGATACCGTTCTGCGGGTGGATAGGTAGGTGGGTTCATTTTACTGGCGATTTCGGGTCTATTTACGAAATATTTCCGCAGTAGAATTTAATGGTACAAGGATAATGCAGTTGTGCTGCAACATAACGCACTAAATGACACTCAACAAGGCTGCTGTCGCCTGCATTAAAAATTCTGACTTGCTGACCATGCTAAGTGCATTTCAATGTAACAATCAAATGGCCTCTCTACTCCGCCTGCCCACCGACCAACTAACCCATGAAAAAGTTCAGTAGAGCAACTCCAGATTCCAGCCATACGTTTTCGGCTGTCGCCAGCTGCCCCATTGTTCGGGTCATTATTTCATTATCCTTCCGGCCCAATTAAATTATTCGCAATTGGGCATAACTGGGTAAATGGGCTAAGTGCTACTTATGGGCCAAAGGTCAAACCCGTCAACACAACGACAACAACCACAAAAACAAAATTGGCAATAACAATAGCTACAACAAATTCAAATAATGACTCGAGTGTTGGCAACACGTTGGCAGCAATGTGTTAAATGTGATAAAAATAGATGCTTAAATAACCGTCAAAAGGATGGAAATAACATTCGTTCCTTTGCTCGACACCATTTTGTATGCAGCTGCATTTAGAACGAGCTGCGAAACTTCCACAGACCTCTGCTGAATGCAGCCAACAGGGAAAATGTCCTTGCGGGGGAGGGGAAGATGGTGGCTGACAGAACTAAAATAGCAAAAGATGGCGGCAAACCAGAGGAGCGTTCAAGTTGCGGAAGTTGCCATTGAAATTTTGTCGTTCGTTTTGAATGAAGTTGAGTCGAGTTGTTGGTGTTAAGTTTCGTTTTAATTTTTATTTTATTAAATGCTCTCGTATGCAGCCCGTTAACCTAGATTTTAGGTTTACAAAAGCATAATCATTGTGTATTATATAGCATTTTAACAGGACAAAAATAAAAATAATATAGTGGACTATTTTCAAAAAGATTATTTAACCGGTTTTATAGCAAAATTTTCCCGATTCATAATATATACCTCCGCATTTTCAAAAATGTAAACATCGATTTCCTAGTAATTCTAGAAACATTTTTGACATCTAATTGAAATTTATAAACGTAAAAAAAATGAAGACTCGAATCGTGTATCACCTTTTATTTCGAATTAATGATTATTATAATTTTCAGATAAGGAAATATTTTTACAGAAAAATCGTAGTGCAAATTTCCATACGGATCGTCCGAAATTATTCTGTGATTTATTAGGAAATAATTATAAACTTTAGGAAGAAAGTTAACATATACAAAAATAAAGTGAATTGTATCAGCTATATTCATAGATAATTCAAAAAAATATATTGTACGCAAACAGTAAATTTTGAAAAAATCGTAGTGATAATTTCCTGTCCATAACTTTCCTGTGATTTATTGGGAAAAAACTTAAAATTGGGAAAAAAAAAACTTAAGGAACAACGTGTAAATATATAAAGAAAGCACATCATTTCAGCTATTTTTTAAAATAATTCAAAAAATAATGTGTACGCAAAATTCGCTATCGTTTTGGAATTTCCATTTGAATCTCGACATTTACTCTTGTTTTTCTCCCGTCCGGAACGACCAGTATTTAGTTTTTATCTATTGATCTGTCACGTACATCGAAATTCGGTACACCTACCCATTTGAACACATGGGAACTGAAATGAATTGAAATTCTTTAGGGATTATTGAATCAAGTTTGCAGTAATTTTCATGATTCGTAAACTCTGGGAATCTCCAGCGTACTTTGCTGGTCTTCTATATCATTAGATCTCTAATACTAAATAAATAGTCTAAAATAATATATTTTTTCTAATTGACTTCAAAATTTCTTGCAAACTGGAAATGAGTAATATGAGAAATTTCAATTTTTTGAGATGTTTTTACACATTAAAAAAATAATCAAGAGCTTTTTAATATAGCATCAACTTTATCATCCAAATCCTTTATGATCAAATTTTATTGCATTTCGAAAACAAGTGAAAAAAATGTTTCTGAAAGTTTTTTAGACCGATGGTGTTTGCTATCAAAAAGTGAGAATTTTGAAAAAAAAAAATTTTTTGAAAACGATAGAAAATAGCACTTTGATAAATATATCTAAATCTCCCACTTTACCCAAACATTTTTCAACAAGTCTGAAATTGAGCTGTTTTGAAAAATCACTCAAAACTCAATTAAAAGGCATATAAATTGTATTCTGTTAATGTAAAGAGTTAGAACATGAACCATTCTATGGAATTGACCCTTCAACAAAATTAAAAAAATATTCAAACTTTTTTTTCAGGAAAATCAAAACGTGTCCCACTTTACCCCAGATTCCCCTATATATTTTAATGAAATTAAAATTAAAAATGCATTTATATTAAATAAATTGATTAATTTGTAATAATTTTATTTAAAAATGATAAAAATTTGGAATTATTAAAATTTAAAAAATATATTTCTTCACATACAAGTTATATTTTTGTTTTAAATTAAATTTAATTTTTTAAATTTAAGTTTTTTAAGTGAAAACAATAAAATAGTTCAAGAAATAAATATAATCTCCACTTTCATTCCGTATGAAATTGAGTTTGTTCAAAATGGCAGAATTTGTTTATGAATTTTCGACAAAAATTTCACAACATTTGGCATGTCACGTGTATTTTGCATGTGAAATGAGCAGAGTCCTTCAACGTTATTATTTTAAAATACATACAGAACACGAGTTACGAAATCTGACTGACGGCTGTTGGTACAAAACGTTGTAATGAAAAATTAACTGACAGCCAGACAAACCACTCAAATTCAGTTCGTTTGTAGCAACGTGTAACAATCTAATGACTGTCAAGTAATGTTGTTGCAATTGATCGGTCTGCTCTGCTCTGGTGATATTTAAATTAACAATTTCAATTTTGGCATAACAAGCCTCATACCGTAGACAGACCCCTGAATCCGTAATACATTCCTCAGTCAATTATTTAGGAAAGCGCACAAAATTGCATGTAATTCAAGTTGATTGCCACCATTTTGTCAGGTTGGGAGGGAGGTATGGAGGGGATGTCTACGGGAGGGTCCGGAAGTAGACAATTGTATTGAATGCAATCAGATTTTGGTGCTGTCTGATTGGCCACATACTACCATTGCAGGAGGCATTATTTTCGAAATGACAACCGATACCATTCGCATGTTTGTCCGTGTCTTCCTATCAAATATTTAAAAGGAATTAACTCTTAATAGGAGTACGTAGTCAATTTAAAAATAGTTAAATTCTAATTCAATAGACAAATTCCAAATACTTATTAATTCAACATCTATTAAAGTGGAAAAATCAAATTAAAATTGTTTTTGGTTCGACCTGTATGGAAAATAAACTATACAAAAAAACTACGGTAAAACAATTATATCTCCTTCCATATAATGGAAGGAGATATAATGAAAAAATGCCTTTTATTTTAGGATTATAAAATATGTGTGGAAAAACTATAAATGGAATTATAATTCGAAATTATTTATAATTCAATTGTATTTTCTTAAATTACGAGATAACATTTTTGGTACGGTCAAGGCAGTTTATAAACATTTTTTCGAAAGATGACAAGCAGTCAAAGACAGAGTTAGTATCAAAAGCTGTCTATTTTCTACCCGTTCCCCACGTGTAGCAAGAATCTGCCTTTAAAATTCCATAAAATTTGATAGACAGTCTTACATTTTTCACTTTCACTTTCCATTTATCTGTGTGTTTTCCGGAAATATTCCTGAAAAATTGCAGACATTTTATATCGGGATATTTAAATATTTGCATACATTTTTTTATACAGGAACTTCTAATAAATAAAAATTAACATTCTGAATTTGGAGTGTATGAATCCTCTTTTTAGTTTTGAAAAACTTGGAAACTATGTCATCTCAAAATTGGCCCTGTATATTTATAATCAGGGACTAAAACCCTTTCTGAATATCGGTTCCGATTCCGGTTCCCCACATCTGTTAAATAACAGTTCCGATTCCGCTTCTTTGCAGTCTCTGATAGGGACTAAACCCCTTAAAAATATAGGTTCCGAATATGGTTCCACACATTTTTTTAATAACTGTACCAATTCCAGTACCTGTTCCAAAAATCTAAATAATTCCGCTACCGGTTCCGATTCCTTGAGGTCCACCTTTATAATAATAATAAAAAGTCCTTCATACGAAAATAAAATTATATCTCCAAGCCCATTGACAACTGTTCAAGCTTAGGAATTACGACTAAAATTAGGGCTCGACTGAATTTGTTGAACTTATCGGTCAAACAATATTTCAATTTGAAGAACCATACAAATTTCATTTTCACTGGTCCTCATTTTGTAATTTTGAATAGTGATCTCACAAATTTGTCAATGAATATCTCGACCAGAACCTAGTTAAAACTTCTCCGGAATTTTAAAATGTCTATAGTGCCTAAGCAAAAAGGCCAAATGTCGTTTGATTTTACAGAAGTAAAGAAAATTTGTAATCAGTTAATAAGACATTTTAAATATATGTGATATGTTGTCTACAGATGAAATGGCATCTGGTTTAAACTGAGTTTATTTTGAAAATGTAATTGAAAAACTGAAGTTTAATCAATTGCCCGAATTTACTTGAAATCGAAGAAGACGAGTTCTATGTCATTTCTTTCATTCATAATTTATGTTATAATAAAAAATAAATAAATAAATAAATAACAGCTTTGATAGGTAAAAGGGTATAGGTAAAATGTCTATTAATTTTTTGACAATTTATGTGGTATAAATTTTTAAAATGTGAATTATATACTCTATTGGCAAAAATGTTTCAATGTCGTAAGCCGACGGCTTTTGGAAATATAAAATGCCGTCGGAATATTCACCCAAAAAAAGCTCCATAAATCCGGCAACATGCCAAAGAAAGCTTTTTCTACTACTCCAACAACAACAACAACGTAAACTGCATATCAAAATAAAAACTACACAGGACACAACACACAAAGACCATAAGAACAAAGGACGACTTCGAGTAGTAGTGCTTCTGATGTTGAACGCGCTCTTTCCTCAGTGCTTTTTTGAGCAGAGCTAAAGCTTAAACGTTGAATTTTTCTCTTTTGTAGTTAACTTAGCAAGAGAAAAAGAGAAAATTCTTATAAAACTACTGCACGAATGTGTCCGAGTGAAGCATTTTTAAAAAATGCGCCCCTAAATGTAGGAGAAGCGCCGTGCAGTGCAGTGCAGCGTCGTCGCCGTCGACGTTGACTTTGACGTAACTTGCACGCATTGCAATGGCCACGCCTCTCAACTATCAACCCGCTGAGTGGCATGGGGCGGTGTGTGAGGCTCCAACATTCTGTCTGTCTTCAAACGCAGTCGACCTTTGTAAACTTCAAATTTGGAATTATTGTGGGCCCACAAGAGCGTGGCGGAGAATTGGCGTGGGGCTCTGAACTGGAGGGTGTGGGTTGAAACAAGAGAAGGGTTTGCGAATGCAATATAGTGCAAAAAGAGAGAGAGCGCAGTAAAACGAGTGAGAGGACAAGTAATTGCGTAAGTGAGAACAGCTAAAAACAACGAAAACCAAGAAGCATCAACGAAAAACGGACAAGGATATTGATGAAGGATATTTCTGCATTCCTTGGCAGCGGGTGGATATTTTTTTATGCGTATGTATAGTGTGGCCACTTGTGTGTGTGTGCAGCAGAGATCGTTTTTAGGTGTTGCTCCATTTGAGTGAGTTGTATGAGTGGGGGGTGGGTGTTAGGCGTTGGAGAGGCTTGTACGTGTGTGGATGCTGGTCAGTGGACTCAACTGAATAAATGTGGCTTTAAGCTTGTTAGCACAAAATCCTTCTTTTTGGCAATATTTATGATTTTTGTCAAAAAGAATTGCATTGGATTAGGTTTTCGAGTTGGGATTAGGTTTAGGAAAAACAAAAAATTATTTAAAATTATATTATAAAGACATCTATTTTATTTATTTTGAGTGCATTTAATACGTAATATGAAATTGTTAAGTTACATCCAGAGAAAAAAATGATGTTTTGTTGGCAGAAAGAAAAAATAGTTGTAACAACCAAATTTTGTCGGTTATTTTTTTTTTTAAATGATTGAAATGATTGTATTAGAAAAATTATATTTTGCCAGGAGGTTGACAGAAAGAAAAATTAGTTGTAACAACCAAATTCTTTCGGTTATTTTTTTAAATTATTGAAATGGTGGTATTCGAAATTATATTTCATATACACAAACCAAATTGTTTTAAAACTATTCTAAATTGGTTGTAGTTTTAACTTTAAGTGTTAACTATGATAAATTACAGTAGAGAGAACCGAATAATTTGGGTTGGTTGGCACAACAAATCTATCTGTGTGGAAGTATGTGCAAACCAAATTGATTAAATTTTGTATTTTTTAAGTATGTAAGTTGCTAGGGCACCCGGATCCCCAAATCGTAGGATAAATAGAATAAGTAGTAAAATATCTGAAGGTATCAAGGACCAAACTATGATAAGAAAACATATTTTCATATTTCTCGTGATTTTCATTCTTATCCAGAAAGTCATTCCTTTAGATAAATTTAACAATTTTTTTTAACTATTAAAAAGTTTTTTATATAATGGTTTTTATTGGATCATTTAGTGCATTTTTTGAAAAATAACATTGTTTATGTTAGATGTCTATTATGAGCGGGAAAAGCATGAAAAATGCCATGTACAACGTAAATTGTAGTAGGGCACACTTTCCAGGATAGTCAGTGCGCTTCTGGTCTGAACTACTCTCTAATTTCGGCACCTAAAACCAATCCAAGTCGCGTTACGTGAGGGTGCAGTTGCAATCCATCAGAGGTACGACTTCGGTCCACTCTGAACCAATAAACGCTGCCAAACGCAGCTTTCAATTTGACACTCGTTCCAAGAACCCACAATCGAAACTACGGGCGAAATGCCACAGAGGTTCGGAAAGCCAGAGTGACTGGTGGGAGTGCGAGCAAAAGACAGAGAAAGAGCGAGCGAGCGAGTGCATGAGGAAACGACGAAATTTTACCAATAATACGAAAAAGCCTATTTTCGATGTCGCATGTGTGTGTATGGGAGTGGGAGTATGTGTGTGTGTGTGTGTGTGTGAGTTGGCCAAGTGCAACAACAAACTTGTGCTGAAAGTCCATCAGGATATCGACGCAGTAGCCACAGCTGCCGAAGCAGCAAAGTTCAACGAAGTAGCCGTGCAGTGGAGCGAAGAGGTGCAAGCGGCATGTGTGAGCGAGATGCACATATGACTGTGTAAGAGTTGTGTCTGTCCGTCGGTTGTGTTTGTTAATTACGAGTCGAAGCAAAAACAATGGCTAGCGAGGCAGGAGCTCAGATCCTACGGCTCACAAGAGGCGGTGAAATTTTAACGAACTGCTGCGAAAGTTCTCGCAATGCGTATGTGTTCATGTGGTTGTGTGTGTGAGTATCGAGCTTGTGTGTGAGTTTTCCTATCGTATCAATACCTATGCGAAAATAACTTTAATCGAAAATGCAGACATGTAGTTTGAGTGCCATCAGCACCAGAAAATGTTGTTTCCATAATTTCAACATAGAAACAATCAGTGTTTAAAAAAAATGAATGTATTTATTATTTATTTTTTTTTTGTTAATATTTTTATTTAATCTAAAAGACTTATTAAAAAAGCAAATTCAGAAAATAGCGTGATAGAGTTCTTTCAATTATTAATGACCAAATACTATATCTCCTGACGACGAACTAATTCATTGAAAATCATTTGGATACACATACTCCCAAAATTTATTGTTTTCGATGACTGAGAATAGGGTATGATATACCGAGCAGTGGTCAACAAATCAAATGCAAATTAATGTTGTTGTCTATCATTTGTGCTATTTAATGCATCAAATCTCAGAAAAATCCGACCAAAATAAAATATATAATACAGATATAACTAATTTCAATAAAAATATTTATTTTTCGTTGTTTCGGAGTGGATATTGGTTAAAGTTAGCCTCATTTCACATCCTTCCCTTATTAGAATATAATAAAGCAATCGCTACACTCAGAAAAATGTTCAATCAAATCACATTAAAATTGGTCAATAGGAATTTATTGATTTAATATTTTACAATAAATAAATATTTTCATAAAAACTCTATGGAAATTTCATGTTTTTGTAATTTGTAATGGTATTTGCCGATAAAAAATTATTTATATTATTTTCTAATTTTAATAGTATTAATTATATGGTATTTATACGAATAATCCTGATCTAAAGCCTTCTTAACCTAACCTGATTTGATACTAATGAAAAATCCTTATAGGAAAACTTTTTTTTGTAATCTAATCGGGATTCTTTAAAAATGTTTTCATAAAAACTTGTTAAAAACTTTTTTTTTTCGAATATTATTTTTCGCACATTTTTTTTATAAAAAATAATCCGAACGAAAATAAAATTTTATAAAATATTTTATTTTCAAAAAAAAAAAAAGATTTTTTTTCAAGTATATATTTTTTTGTTGAAAAATTTTATTTTATTTGTTTTTTTTTTTTCAAAATAAACGAGGAAATTTTTCTGTTCAGATATATTGAAAATAAAAATTTAATGAATGAAATCTTTAATATGGTGAACCTGCTAGTTGGCGAAAAATTCATAACTTTGAGATTAAAATCATTAGATTTTTTCTGATCGGATTAGTCATTAAACTATATGTTCCACCATTTGCACGGAGGGAATAAAATTCTAAAATTCGAAAAGAATTCGGTTGGAAAGAAAAATAGTAGAATTTGAATAATATCAATAAAATACTACTAAAATTCAAGAATTTGTCATCTGGATATCAAGAAAGCAAATTACTTAGTTGTCAAAAAAGTAAACAAACTTTATTCAACCGGATTTTCAGAAGTTAATTTATTGATTATTAAAAACCAAAAAGAACACGCAAAAGTGTTGCTGTATTCTTTGCAAAAAGAACACGTGTTCATGTATTGTTGTTGTTTTCATCGATATTGCTCTGTCTGTATGCTTTGTTTTGCGAGGTCGCCATCTGTTTGTTAGCCTGCCTGTCTGTCTGTTGAAAGTAACTAAGCCAAATTTTTCTAGATATTTAGACATTAAATTCTTAGGTATCAAAAAAGTAACTAAGTACAATTTGTCTGGATTGCAAATTTTTTTCTTCTTATGTAACAAAAAATGATGGTATGAATGTTAAAGATATAAATAGAAAAATGATTTTTCCTACGAATATTGGTATGGTTTCAGTTCGTAAACATAAATTTGGGTTCAATTTTGCATAAATACTAAGTTAATTTCATTCCATTGTTATCTAAATACACTATACAATGCTTATGGGTAACGTGCGGAAGGTTTATAACTTAACCAACAGAAGAGGAGAAAGTGTATAAGGTAAGTAAACGGTTTCAGAATAATATACATAGATTAAATTAAATAACAAAAATAAAATATACAGTTACATTACATTAAGTATTCAATCAAAGAAGTGATTTAATATACAAAAATGCATGTAGGTAATAAAGTTCTAAATAAACAATAAATTAACTCGACTATATTTTTTTATACCCTACACTAAGAGTGAAAGGGTATATTCAGTTTGGTACGCCGTTTGTAACACCCAGAAGGAAGCATCTCCGGTATGGAAAAGTATATATATTCTTGATCAGCATGACCTCCTGAGTCGATTTAGCGATGTCCGTCTGTCCGTCTGTCTGTCTGTCCGTCTGTCTGTCCGTCTGTCTGTCTGTCTGTTGAAATCCCTACTACTTTTAAAATTGAAGAGCTAGATAAATGAAACTTATAACTTAGATTACTAATATACCTACGCTGTATGTGCGAGATCGGTCCATTGTGACCTATGATCCGACCACTTATGTTCAAATACCTCATATAAAATGTACATATAAAGATCAATTTTTATGTATACGTGCTTAGGTAAACTTTTTTGGTCAAATATATATTGACATCATGCTCAAATACATGATAATAAAGTTTTCCGGAGAAAAGACTTGTGGTTCACAAAAAAAAAATCGAAATTCGGTACACCTACCCATTTGTAAATATGGGTATCAAATGAATGGAAATTCTTCAGCGATTGAATGTTTGTAGTTATTTTCAGGATTCGTATACCCTGGTGACCTATATATCACTTTGAATGGTTACCACACATATGTGTAGGGTATTTATAGTCGGCTTAGACCGACTATAATTTTGATAATCCTACTATCATAATTACACCTACTTTAAAATTTCCCATGTGATCTAACCTTCCCAACTGGTTTTATGTTAGCTTCGATATAATTGCTTTTAGTTACTTTCAACATATCGACAGACAGACACACGAACAAACAGATGACACTGACAGACGGACAAAGCAAAACAAAACATAATAGCGACAAAGAAAGATAAAAAAAAACAACAACTATACGAACACGTGTTCATTAAATTTTTGGACGAAAACAACAACAACATTTTTGATACCTAAGAAATTAATAACTGAATTCAAGAATAATTTTACTTATTTACTTTTTTGATACCTAAGAAATTAATAACTGAAATCAAGATTTATTCTACTTAGTTACTTTTTTGATAGCTAAGAAATTAATAACTTTATCCAAGAATAATTCTACTTAGTTACTTTTTTTGACAACTAAGAAAATCCATTTCTTGAAATTAGGAATTTTTCGGTTTAGCTGTATATCACTCCGTATACTTCTTGATTCCTTCTGGATTTTAGAACTTTTTTCCCTCCGTGTGAGTACAAATACAATACGGCCTATGTTCCGATATGTATTTTTTATTTAAATATCGTCGTTGTAAAACGATTGTAATGAAATATTTATACTTTTGGAAAGTTTCTTCGTACATAAAGCGATTGGATAAATCTAAAGAATTTCCTACACTAACAAATTTCGTTGCAGATTTCATTATTTTTTTTTTAATTTCATAGAAAATGTGGAAAGGAAATTTTTGAATTTTGGATTTCTTTTGCAAGATATTTGGTGTGGTAAAAACTATGTATTTTCTAACACATTACGTTTTTAAATCCAAAAATCCATAATTAAATGTCCCATTATTTTGCTCTTTTATTTTTAGTTTTCCAACAAACGACTAGTATGTAATTATATTGACAATATTAAACTCAGAAAACCTTTCACAACCAAATAAAAATTTTATTGTGTGCGAGGAAATTTAAAACTGTATAAAATATTATTTTTTTTTTTTAATTTTACATATTATTCCATGGTGGAAAACATTGCCGTCAAACATTTGGTTTCATGCTTAAAAAGTTACGTTTGCAAAGGAAATTCAAATGTTTGTCAAAATTTTACAAATTTTTGACGATTTTTCCATTTAAATTACGATTTTTATTTGGTATTTTGACAATTAATTGAATGAGGCTTCTGGCAACTCTGGTGAGTGAGGAAAAAATATAAAATCGCATAGGACGGTACACCCCTGGTGGATAAAGGAGTTACAATCTCGAAGCATGTTGACTATCGCGATTAGAAAAAAAAATCCCGGGAGCCCGAGATTAGTCTGGGGTGACTGATATTTGTATTACAGGTAACAAAATGATTAGGGAAAAATCCTCATTAGTGATCTTTGTGTGATGACGTCATGTATAACATCAAATGTTTCGTTTATACCAATTCGGTGCGGTTGGGGTTTGAACTCATGTCTTGCGAGAGAAACCTTTATTTTTGAAGAACCCTTTATTTTTGAAAATTTTCGGTTTCGATCTGTGAGAAACCTTTATTTTTGAAAATTTTCGGTTTCGGTTGAGCAACGAGAGATATAAAGGTTAACAAAATATAGCTCTCATTATTCATTTTTGAGAAGCGTTGGTGCACAATTATCTTTTCAGATGACTCCCAATATTTTTGGAGCACATACTGATGGTAACTTTTAATTAAAAATTTGGGTATATATAGAAATAAAACTCTAAAAACAAAAATAATACATTTTTTATCGAAAAAAAATTGTTAAAAAATGTTTGGTCGATAAAAACAACAATTTTCAAGAAATTTCGAAAAAAACATGTAAAAAATGTATTCGACATAAACAACAATTTTGGAAAAATTTCGAAAGTACAATTTTATTAAAAACAAAATATTTGGACGACAAAAACCACACAATGAACGAAATTGCCATTTTCCAAAAAAAAAAATACGACAAAAACAACAAATGTCCAAACAAATAAATTATGTTTAAAAAAAAACAATGCAATGGTCGAAATCACCATTTTCCAAATAAAAAATATACGATAAAAATAACAATGGTTGAAAAATTTTGTTAAGACAAAATTATTAGGTGACAAAGCAACGCAATGGTCGAAATCACCAAAAAAATATATATATAAAATTTAAAATGCGATTCACCTAATTGGACGCACTTGGGTGCCTCTGTAATTCCACTGGAACAGGTTTAATTGTTAGTTTTTAGTTGTGAAATAAATTTAATTCTGCCCATCTCTTATATCCAATAATCTCGCCTGGATGCTAAAAATCCACATTTTCTGTTCTGCTATCATTTTCTATGAATGCCGTTTAAAGGAGACTAATAGAATTTCGGTCATTAACAACTATTAACCAAAGATCTTTAAAATAAAGGTTTTCATATAACTCTCAACTATTAACTATAACTATTTTTTAAAATTATTATTTTTTAAATAAATAGTATCTGTCTGGAGATTCATTTTTATTATATTATAGCTTGAAGTCTTATATTAATTTATATTTTTGTCATTGATGATTTTTAACTGTACCTATATTTAAAAACATGTGTTACTAGTTTTGTCTGCAGAAGCACATGTGCATTTATTTTCATTAGAAAACACTTGTTCCAACTTAATCACAAAACAAATACTCAACACCCAAAATCCCAGTACGACTAGCAGAGTGTGCAAATAGAGACAAAATGTTGTCTCGTTATCACTCATACAACGGGCGTCGGTGGTGTAATGGTCAGCATAGTTGCCTTCCAAGCAGTTGATCCGGGTTCGATTCCCGGCCGACGCACACTTTTTTTTTTATTTCGAATTATTTTTTTATTTTCTGTTATATGCTACGTTTATAGCATAAGTGCTGAGCTAACAACCTTGAACTCAGAGCTGCGGTGTCCGAGCGGTTAAGGAGATGGACTTGAAATCCATTGGGTTCTACCCGCACAGGTTCGAATCCTGTCCGCAGCGGTAATTTTTTTTCTTTCGATTTTTTTTTCGAATTTATTTTTCTTTGCTGTTGGTAGAGAATTTGTAGGTAGCTACGCCTGTCATTTCCACTCTGACACGTTATTAATTAGAAATACGCGCTCGCGTCTCACAACTCAACCGTGTTGTGGTTCGTGTTCTTCTGGTAACAGAGGCTGTGGCACTCTTTCAATATCGTTTATCGCAGAGCGAAATCTATTCGTGGACGCAGGCAACAGGCAGCGCAAAAAGACCAGCAGCCGGAATGCGGTTGCGGCTGCCGCATTTGTTTTAACGGGCATCTTTAACGGGGCCGATGTCGGACACAAGCACTCGAACTCGCACCTGGCACCAACTCAAAGGCGGCTCGCTTGCGAATAGACCAAGCGAGAATGTTGCCAAGTCAAGTAATAAACTTTCTGTCAAGTGCGTAGAAATCATGAATTATGCTATTCAGGGACTAGGGAATGAATTAAACAATCGGCGAACACGCAAAAATAAATATTTGCTGCAGGCAGTGCAGATAGATGAACGATTAATTATGGAAAACACGGTGATATTAACCTGGTTCTTCAGACTACATAGGCATTTAATGCAAACATAATTTAAACATGTGGCATAAACTGACAACAACATGATTGATTAGTAAAAATTTGTTTTTTTTTTGGATAATACACTCGAAAATTTTGACTGATAAATTTTTAACACGGCTCGTGTTAAATACACATGATAAATTTTTCTACAGAAAACAAAAACAATTTTGAAAATTAACAAGATATTTTTTACATGGTTCATATTGTTAAAATAACACTGGGTGAATTCCGCTGGATAACATGATCACAGTGTTAAATTTACGCGTACAAGTGTAAAATTAATACGATATATTGTTATACGTATATCAATGACATTTGAAAATTTCAAATAAATATTTTATTGGTTGGCACTTATTCAGCAATTCTTTGGTAAGCATCATTAATTTAATTTATTTATTTTATTTCATTAATTTTATTTAATTTTGCATTTATATACATATACTAGAGACTGACGATGGATATTGATGATTTCAAATTGATGTGGAGAATTTTCATCGAAATTCGATGATGGAAAATGACACCGCCTGGACATCATAGTTCACATCAAAATAGACAATTTCAAAATTTAAAGTCTTCCAAAGGCAATAAAATTCAAAAGTGGGTAAAAATACAGATACAATGTGTCTTATCTCCATTATTTACATCAAATACATCGTCATTTTGCAGCGAAATGGTTCACTGTTCGCCTCTGACGTGTAAGGAGCAAAATTTCTGAGGACGATTTCCACTGAACACTGTATGTTTGTAATCTTACGTTTTACCACCATCTTATATGGATTTCTCATAAATAATACCGGTAATAAAAAAATATTTGTCTCCAAAGAATTAAATTCCCAACAAGTACCATTTTATACTTCTGTACTATTTTTAATATTACAACCAATGAAAAGCATTATTATTTATTGTAAAGTTTCAGTAACAGTTCACTTCGGCCAGTATAAAGTAAAATTCACACACAGATGTTTGTGTTATATGAGGCATTAACATAAGTAGAGGGGTCATTGGTCACAATGCCCGATCGCACATAAACTAGATCCAATAACAAAATACCGAAGCAGCTCTATAATTCTAATCAAGATTTGCTATAATATTCACAGCAGCAAAATTATTGTAAATATATTTCCAAGAAGACTCAATTCAAAATTTATGTAAGGACTAATATTGGTTATTATTAGGCCTATACTTCAGAAACGGTACGTGTTCGGGAATTTTATTGTTTTTAGAAAGGTATATTTTCTCCAAAGACATTATGATAGATTTCTGACTTCTTCCACTTGTTATAACTCCTTAATTAGATTTAATATGAGAATTCCATTAAAAATGGTGGTAATATTTTATGATACAAACTCACAATATTCTCCCCACAATTACCTCTTAGACGTCAGAAACGCACAACGAACCACCCCGCTATAAAATGAGGAAATACATTGGATATTCTTCGAATCTTTTAGGAATGAATGAATGTTTCTACATCATTTTTGATCCACTGACCATGTAAATCAAGTATTATGAACCCAAGTAAATTTTATTAATTGTTGTATAGATTATAATAATAAATAATTAATTAATTATCAAATTTCATTTTATTTAATATTTCTATATACATGTTCCCATTTCTATAAACAATGGGAACATGTTAATATAACGAGAGTATTAATGTTAATTTAACACGTTTTATCATGTAATTTTAACATCATGATACTATTAAATTAAAACTACAAAAAGGTAAAACAAAGCGATGAATCTAGTCAAATTAGCATTTTGCAATTTTAATTTAACAAGATATGGAGTTATTCTAAAAAGTTATCAAATGTAAATCTAACATTATAAAACTGTTACATTAAAAATATAGCATGGTGAATCAAACCGATAATTCATGTTCAGTTAACAGTTTGTACTGTTAATAATCAACATTATGAAATCATGTTAAATTCCTGTATCTTGTTAAAAATTAACTATCTGTTTAAATTCTGTTTAAATTTACATGATTTTTTCCCTGAGTGTATTTATTTTAGTTGAATTCAAATGCGAAGATATTTTAATTTGAAATTTAAAAAAAAAATGAATCTATTTTTCAGAAGTGGTACTGAAGTGGTATCTCATCTCAAAAGTTAAACTTTCTTAAACAGTGATTTAATAACCTCTGTTTATATTCTAAACATGTTTAAAATTTTGATCATAACTTATCTAAATTTTATGGACTGTTTACTTAAACAAGTGTAGAACTTCATAAAATGTCTCCAATGAGAAATTAATGTTACAAAATTAAAGGAAACATCAAAAATACAATAATAAACAAAAACAAAAATTATGATTGCCGAAATACAAATGAGCATATTGCGGTTTAAAAGTGTCCTTTCGTGAATTAGTCGTGCTCTGTGTTCTTTTTATTAGAAAGTACGTCATCAGTTCGCGTTTTGTGTGGTGTTTTTCAAACAAACTGCAGTTTTAAACATCATTAAAAAAATTAAAAAACAAATTTCATATGAAGCAAAGTTTAACTTCTGTAAACTCGGGCATTTCAGTGTTTAAATTTATACATGTCTAACCGATTTAAACATTGATATGTTGAGATGAGTTATCGACAAACAAATATAAACATTTAGACTTAAACAATGTTTGAAGTTGAGATGAGTTAACGGGTCTTAATGTCTTTTGTTTTGATCTTTTCAATCTTATTGGAAGCAAACGAGTAGAACATATTAAAGAACCAGAAAGTTAGGAATTCAATTCTCAGTTCATAAAAATTAAAACAACCTACACGGAAAAAATGGTTAGCATATGTGTTCTAATTTATGTCGTGGGTGGCTTTTTAAATAAAATATATGGAACTGAAAAAAAGTAAACACACATCGAAACATATATATGTTAGCAATAACATCGAAAACTGAGTATTCTAAAATATTTAAATAGTACTAAACATCTGAAAAAATTTGAGAATTCTATATGATAGTTCAAAAGATTTAAATAAAATAGTGGGCGTTCTGGAGTGGACAAAAACGGAAGTGCATGTCGAGCTTCATATGGAAATTCCAAAAAGTTTGCGTTCATATTATTTTTTTGAATTATTAAAAAAAAAACTGAAATTATGTGCTTTCTCTATATATTTACACTTTGTTCCTTAAGTTTATATTTTTTCCCTAATAAATCACAGACAAATTCCGGACGGGACAAAAATTTCCGTTTGAAAATTATCATAAGGTTTTTTTTCAAAAAATACTTTTTGCATAATATTATTTTTTTTGAATTATTTAAAATCATAGCTGAGATAATGTATTTTATTTTTATTATATCCACTTTGTTCTTGAAGTTTATAGTTATTTCGTAATAAATCTCAGAATAATTGCGGACGTTCCGAATGGAAATTTGCACTACGATTTTTTGCTAAAAATAATTCTATATCTGACAATATTAGCTGTGTTTTTTTTTTCATAATTTAAATTTGAGCTGGAACAAATTTTGTACGCAAAACAAAAACAAATTTGAGGTAGAGAGATTTATTTATTTCAAATTGTTTTTGTTTTGTGTACAAAATTTGTTCCGGCTCAAATTTAAATTATGAAAAAACACAGCTATAAATATCTAACAATATTAAAAATTACGAAATTATTCGAATTTCTAGATGTTTTAGGTTACTTTCCTGTCTGTCTGTTCTGTACAAATTTTGTAATTGATTTTAAACTACCTTCGAGATGAGCAATAGACTTGATATTTTAATTATTACCTAGAACTGGATGACAATACAATACTATCGTTTTTTTTCCATTCGGTATATCATGGTTATATCGCCATGGTTCCATATTAAAGACATTTTGAAACATGAATATTTTTGTTAATAATATTAGGCCTTTCGAATTCTGTCAGTCTAAAATCTAAATGACACAAAAAATTATAAAAATAAAAAATATGAAATAAAAAAATATTTTTTAATATAAAACGTTTTTAATGTGACTTTTTTAGTACGATTTAAAATGAAACGTGGTGATAGATCCTTAAAGTGCACATCAAAAACGTTTTATATAACAACATATTTTTTACTTCCTTTTTTTTCTATTTTTGATAAAACATATTTTTTGTACTGTAATTTTACGCCCATATATGTATGTATTTATAATTCCTATACAGTTTATGTTATTTATTTGTTAAATACTGCTTGTTTGATTTATAAAATATTATATTGAATAAAAATAATATTTTATTTTCAAAATAAGTTAATTGATGGACAAACATGTTGTAAGAATTAAAAAAAAGAATTGTTTTTCGAAAATAAAATAAAAAAAAAATATTTTCGTAAACATTTTTTTTTTTCGAAAACAAAATGTTTTAGAAAAAAAAATTCTGAAAGAAATGACGTTTAAAAAAAAATCTTTCGTCATTTTTTTATTATAAATTAAGTTTTAATTCATAATAATTTAATATACTATAATAAATAATGGTCAAGAATTACAAGAACTGGGAAGTATGACAAAAAATAAATATTTTGATTGAAATTTGGTTTGATGAACAGCATTCTTCAATATGATGTACATACATATATTTTGATTTTATGTATTTGTTCATAAATATGATGAAACGTACTCTTCACATACACTTCATCATATTGAATAACATTTTTTCGGTCATTCATCAAATTGATAATGAATTCATAACATTGATGTTTTGTAGTTATTAATAATATGAATCGTTTTTCAATACAATGATCATGGTTTGAATAACGAAATTCATAAATATGTAGATGATTTTATTTCTGCATAGGAATCGAATGTTTTGTAGGATGGCAGATGGGGTAAATTTTGTGATTAGTAAAATTAATAATAAGTTTAATGTATACTAAAAAAAGTATAAATAATAATTTTTATTGCACAATTCTATTTAAATAAGGAAGTTGACTTAATATAATCAAACAATTACGAAATTATTGAGTGAGCTGTTGATATTGATACAAAAAAAAATACAAATAAAAAATCCACTTGAACCCCATTCGGAAAACAATAAATCAACGTGGTATCAGTTGACGAGCATACAATTTCACGAGAAACAACAGTGTAAATGGTTTTTATAATGCATAAACATATCATAAACGAATGTGTTTTCTTATCGCTAACGAAGTTTTAATTAGCTGGGAGAAATCACATTGAGTTTAATTGAAACAAGTAGTCGAACGACTGACTGCCCTACTCGCCTCGGCACGGAACGGAACGGCACGGCTCAAGTTAATTGTGCGTCAATTGGAGGCAGATATGATACGCGTTCTCCGGCCGAATTGCATTAATTCATACGAATTAAAAATGTGAAAAACTGGCTGCTCATCATCATTAAATAGCAATTTTTCAAGTTTTTCCTATTCTTTTCTCACTTCACAGGTGGGTTGGTTGTTGGGTGCCTGAAACGCGGGCAACAACAAACGGTCGCTTGCAACACTTTTCGAGTGGGGTGTGGGGGGCGTCGTGCGATTTATATGCGCCTAAAATGTGTGAAATGTGCGAGAAATGCGCGCGCGCGTAGATAGACCAGACCAGTGATCGGAGGTCGGGGGCCGCCTTAACTGACAGCGTACAAGCGACGCACTGGCAGAGCATAATTAATAACATAATCCAAGCGGAAATGATGCCGGCAGCAGACGCGCCAAAATGAGTGGCTGTGCGGCAAATGCAACGCAACAGGCGCATGAGCAACCGCAACATACACGCAGCACACGAGACGCGGTCGCGCGTAACAACAACATTTTGCGCTCAGTGTAATTAAGTAATTTTTATGATTTGTCGGCGAACAGGTAAAATGCTGTTTGCAGCAGCACCAGCGCAGAGCGCTTTGTTTAAATATTAATTAAAATATTAATTATTTGCACTTGATGCCGGCCACAATTTTATTTTTATTTGACTTTTGTTAGAATTTTGCGCGCGCACAACAACTCGAACTCGGCTGAACATAAATTGATGTTGGAGGCGTGCGCCCCGGCGCAGACGCAGCATTTGTTGCAGGTGCCGCGTGAGGCACTCGTTGTTCGCATCTGTGTCTAATGCGCAGCCACCTCAGCCGCCCAGCGCCCGCCCGAACCGCGTGCAGTTCGTGTCTCACGTGAGCGCAGCTGATGCTGCTGCTAAACGTTTTGATTAATTGCGTTCTGCAGTTTAACTGAACGCATGCAATTAAGTTGTTCATAGACATTTAAATGCTGCACACAGCAAATCCTGTTTCATTTTCTGTTCCTACTGCAACTGCGGCCGGCCGCATGTCTGCCGAGCTGCTTAGCACGTTTCCTTGAAATCGCAAATCAAACACAGCAACCTGCGCATGCGCATTCGCACTCACACTCTGGCATTCTCGCACTTGTTCTGCATGCAACCGCAACCGCATCTGCTCATCTTATACCGCTGCTGCATGTGACCCACCGCCTTGGTGCTGGGTGCTGCTCGTGTCCTGCTCACTCGCCTCGTTGCGCATCACGACCACCCCGAATGTGTCGAAGTGTCGTGTTCATTAACGCGTTTTAATAAGTCGTCGTCTTCGTCCTGCGTCTGCATCTGCGCCGTCCTGTTCGTGCGCACTGGCGCAGTTTAAGTCAAGTCACATCGCATTAAACGCCAACAAAGTGTAAAAGTTCTGGTTCTTCGTCGCATTTCGTTCATTTTATTATTTTTGGTTTTGTGGAAACCAGATCAATCGCATCCAGATTACGCAGAATTTCAGCGAGTGCAGTTTTAGTGCTTGTTCTTTACTCGTTATGAAAATCCGTCTGAAATTGTCACAAAATTCGTGACGATCTCTGGAGGAATGGAGCCTTTCATTGGACAATTAAGCGTGTCCGGGACGCACTTTGTTATAAATGAATGTGCAAGAAATCTGCATTTGGAAAGGCTTAAAGTATATTAACGCCATCGGTAGTGTAAATTGTCCCCATTAGGCAGAACATGTTCATAGATAGATCATGTTTTGCATTTAACAAGTCGGATTACGGCATGGTTAAAATATAATTATCAGTCCATATTATGTACCTGGCACAAATTATACTAGGAATGTTGCGAATGTGAGAATGTCACAAGTTTCTTTACAATATTATGTTCGATAAATTTACAATAATTCAATAAAATTTATCGAACCGACAACATTTCGATAACATCAAACTAAGCGTTCCAAATATTATATATTTCTCTGTGTTTGATGGTACGGGCGTGGCACCTCCCATATAACCAAAACATTTAAATTACTATAACTCCTGACATACTTAGAGTAGAGTTATAAAAATCAAACCAAATGTTCATATTTAAAACTCCATTCGTCACGTAGAATGTGGGCGAGATTGGACAACGGGGCGTGGCACCTCCCATATAACCAAAACATTAAAATTGATATAACTCCTGACATACTTAGAGTAGAGTTATAAAAATCGAAACAAATGATCATATTAAACATTGTAATCTTCACGTAGAAAGTGAACGGGAATGGACAAAGGGAGTGGGAGCGGGCGACGTAGGCACTAAAAAAGGGCAAAAGGGCCGTAATTTAAAAAGATATAATTTTGCATTTACAAAAACTTATCACGGGCAACGCTGTGAACGGGTCCAGCTAGTTTCTAAATATAACATTAACTGCTCGTGTTTCATACAAATGTGTATAACAAATTTCAGCGTTGTCAACTTATTGACGGTGACGCTGTACTTTACACGAAAGTTCTTGTGCACGATAAAACTCGAACGATGCTGTCCGGCAATTGCAAGCGCAACTTCGCACAGAGTACAGCTTCACGGAGTTTGCAAAATGATGTCTTTTATTTAAAAATATATACTTATATAATATAAAATGTAGATAAAATTATCATTAATTAAACATGTGTTTTATTTTTAATTTCTTTTCAATCTGCTTTTTCAGGAATTTAGGATAATCATAGTATAATAATATGATCACTGGTCACGTAGGACCATAGTATGGTTGTATGAAATCGAAATACGATTACTGACAACCTTAGTATGGTTGTGTGGAATCATACTATGGTCACTGACAACCATACTATGGTTACTAACAACCATGTTATGGTCACTCACAACCATAGTATGGTCACTCACAACCATAGTATGGTCACTCACAACCATAGTATGGACACTGACAACCACAGAATGGTTGTGTATTCACGTATTGTCACTTAGGACCATGGTATGGTTGTAGAAAATCGTACTATTGTCACTGAGGATCATATTATAGTTCGCAATATTGTCACTGAGGATCATATTAGACAAATTATATGATTTCCTATAACCCCCAAACATAGTATGATGCCCTTCAAATATGATCATCAAAACCATGTTTTTTCTCTGCGTGTAGTAGATATTTGCACAAATGTATTTGAAGATCCCTCTGAACAATGTGCACTACTGCATTATGCAGTATTCAGTGCATTTTCAAATGGCGCTCTACAATATTATAGTGGAGTCTCTCCAGCAGACAGAATGTCTTGAAAAACAATTTTGTTTGTGATTTGTTTTGACACTTGGTTGTTAAGTGCAACACATTCATTTGGTTTCCAAGTATAGATTCGGCGACATGTCTTGAAATAAAATGAATGTCTTGTTTATACCTTTGTGCGGATAACATACTAGGCTACTATAATAGGCTAAGTTTCTACAGTAATTTTGATCCCATAAACGTGAACTTCGTGACGTGACCTTCATTACGAAATTCATTTGTAAGTTCGTCCTATCAACACAAAAATCAATATGAAATGAAAGATATCGGGTATTTTTTTTTCTTTTTGAAAAAGTTAATTTGATATTCCTTCCATCTACGTCTTTATTTGTCCATGCATCTTTCTCGGATTGTTGGTAATAAAAATATTTATATTTGAGATTTAATATTTTGTCCCAAGAAATTAAATTTTTCGTAAGTTTCGTTCAATTACGTTCAAACTATTAAAAATGATGTTAAAAATAAATAAATATATTGTAGGTAATTTCACTATCGATCATTCAAATACCATTAGTAGGTATTAGAAATATTAAAAATAAAACATCTGATAATCCTTGTGAGAAAATCTAAAACAAAAAAACCAATGGGCGATATCTCCAATAGGAAATGGCTATTTTCGTCTTTCATTGATTTTTGATATCAGGCGATCCACCCATATTTGAATTTCGATATATTTTTAAAATTTTGTAAAGTGTCGATATTCTCTGAGTGTATAATATAGTTCGACTTAAAAACTTCTGCCACGATTTAACATTCTCCAGCTAAAGGTAATAATTACGTTTAGAAAAAAATGTTTTTGCTGTGACATGTGGGTTCTGGGATTGGGATTGTTGAGGCTTGGTAGGTTCAAATCAGACCAATCTGCACATGTGGTAACACTGGTCGCATGTCACAAACGACTAACGCACGTTCATGCGCAGCATGCAAATGACTGACAACGCAGTCAACAGCACTGAAAAAAATGCTGCAAGTTGCTTGAACAAAAAAAATAAAGAAATTAAACCAAAAAATAACTGGCTGGTCAACAAATGAAATCCCGGGAAATTCTCAAAGCCTCATGCAAATTAACAGCAACACAGTGAGTGCAGCGTAAAAAGTCACAAAATAAAACAAAAAACACGGACAAACATGAGCAGTCAACGAATCCGCACTGTTTTGCATTCTGTGCGACACATTCGTGATGTTCTTTATTTGGTTTGGGTTTGTTTGGTTCGCGCATAGATGATGCTCATAACACAGCCTTGCTGATGATTAATCGAATTAGTTGGAAGGATGTACAGGACATGTGCATGCAACGCAAAAAACGGCAAAACATTTAATGCAAATTCATGTCACTCGAAGGTCAGGTCAAATGGTACCAAAGAAAAGAACGACTTGCCGAGATTTAGCTGCAAGTAAGAAATGTTTGTAATGTTTATGGTGCAGGTTGAAAATATGGATTTTATTGAAAATACCTTTAATATGTATAAACCTCTCTTTAAGAATGATGTCGTTCCCCAATTCTAAATAGGTGACCAATACCAAGTCCAAAATGACACAAGTGTCAGCATCTCCCATTACAACGTCTTCCAACCTATTTCTTGATTCCATCTTTCTTACATTTTGTTGAGGTTACTCTCCAGTTGGGGTGGAATACCATACAATCTTTTTGCCCGCTGTTAGTCTAAAGTTTTTGGCAAAGATTGATGAATGCTGCTTTTTTTTGCAGGGTGCCAAATGTCCTTGTGCTGCTTATATCCTTCGGGGCAAAGAAAGCAGAAAGAAAACTGCTGCATTTTAGGGATCCTTTGTATGCATTATCCTTGAAATAACCTTAATCCAAATGAAAAATGTGCGCTGTTTATGCGCAAAGCGAGGGTGGCCGGATTGACGATTGCGCTGCTGCTGGTGCCAGTGCTCCCAGCAGTTGCCTCCGTTAGATGCAGCTTATTTTCCCCTACGCCATGAAATACGCAAGTTGTTCGTTCTTCAAGGATGCGGAGGGTAACTTCACTCTATGGGTTTTAACAAGTTGTATAGAGGACATTTCAGTGTTTTTCGTCATCTCTCCATTACGCTTAAGGGGTGAAAATAAAGAAAAATTGATGCCTGTAGAAAATGGAGGGGAGGGGGGACGTTTTGTATCGGAGCTAGGGTGCCATAATGCGTGTTATGCACGTAAATAGAAACGCAAGGACGAATATTAATTTGCTAACTTAGCGCGATGTGTTGAAGCATAAGGCATAGAAATATGGCGACAACCATTCATTTTTGGTTTTGTTTATTTTCTACATAATTTTCAATGTGTAGAAGAAATTGTTTAAAAACAAGTGTTACTAATATGACATTTTCGGGTCTGGTACGATAAGCTGAAATTAAAAATATCGAAACTAAAAATACCGAAGACAAAAATGTAGAGAAAAAAATTCGGAAACTTAAATATGTCAAAAAAATGTCGGAAACAAAAAATGTCGAAATTTAATATTAAAAAAGAACATATTCGTAAGTAGACTCCCCAATTCTAGTCCTGTCTTAGCGTAACTCCGAATCTTCGCTACGAATTCGAATTTTTAGCTACTCTAGGATCCGTTCGTAGATTTTTAAATATGATGCCTTCAAAATACCATATTGCAATTTGGCAATAATTTTTTGAAGAATTTAATTTTTTTTGAGGACATGAAATTTTTAGATCAAGGATAATTACAATTGGCCACATGGTAATGTTAAGGTTACTTAAATTTGCCTTAAGATTGTTTTATTAATTTTCAAACAAGACCTTACACTGAAAAAAATAAATTGTTATGGCAACAATTTTGTACCTCATAACAACTACTTTTATTGGGCAACTCCACATAATTGTCAGTTAGTCAGTTTGCATGAAATTTTTAAAATGATTATAATTTTTATTTTTTTTAAACTTATTTTATTAATTATTATTTTTTACTCACCACTCTCATTCTTCTTTTTATATCAGTTCACTTCAACAAAATCTATCAACATTACTGTCACTTATTATTATTATAAGTGTTTATAAATCATCTACATCTAAAGCAGAGTCTATGAATTATATAACAAGCATTCTTGTGAATGTTACGGTTTTTCAACAGTTTTGCACTGTTGGGGAAAAGATTTAAGTTTGCGTTAACAGTGAAATAAATTCCATATGTTTTCTTTATAAACGCTGTTCACGCAAAAGTTAATCGTATCCCCAACAGTGCAAAACTGTCGAGGCAAATATTTTCATATAACAGTATTTCAACAGCTAAAAGTATTTGTTTCAATAACCCATATTTTTTTCAGTGTAATGGAGTTTCTAGCATCAATAAATATTTCAATATGAACCACCACACAATAGTCTTTGACCCATTTTTTTAAACTTTGAATTGTACCTCAGGAAACAGTAGTATCTCTAGAAATAGTGGTCGGAAAAATATAAAAAGTCAATGCATCCGATGCCCATTACGTGTTGTCAAAATACCATTAAAATCGCAGAGGGTGAGTTGCGATCTCTGGTCGATTTATTGTGGAATAGTTGAAATACGATTTGAAATTTGTATTTCAACATTATGATTTAAAAAAATGTAAGTGTATTTTTTTCGAGTTTTCTAGTTTTGAATAATTTTTCGACATTTTTTTTCGGCCAAATTTTGTTTCGGCATTCTAATGCTATTAAAATTAAGACATTTTTAGGTTTCGACATATTTTTATCGACATTTCTTACGGATACCAATATTTTGAAAGACAGCTTCAAAATAACCAAACAAAGATAAAACTACAACTTATATCCGTGTTATGTGTAATGGTTGGGTAAAGGAATCCTCTATACCAAATCCGCCCGGTGGCGTTGTTTTTTGCACTATTTATGTATTATAAAATACTAAATAAATAAATGTTTCGCTAAAAAATATTTGCAAAGGAAAAAACAACATTTTTCCAGGTACCTAACTTTGGACTTTACTTTTTCTGTCCCAAGAAAAATACATTTTCTTGCATAAAATAAAATAAGGTAATTTATATTAAAATTCGTGGTTTTAATCATCAGATGTACTTGCATCTTTCGACGTAATTCTCAAATCAATGCTAATTGCATTTTTTTAGACTGTGGTTTTTCTTGATTGACTATGGACATTTTTTGAAATGAAACAATGTTGATATAATTTTATTTTCGTGAAATATGAATATTTTTGCTTTTAAAGTCGTGGTTTCACAGTGTATATACTACGGATATGGATGATTTTAATACCAAACCAAGCTTAATTAGTGTTAATTAATGTCATCAAAAAATCAATGTCCAAAATATTTTGATCGCTTTTTACACCAAATCCTTAAATTGTATTTTGTACTGGTAGATTTGGAGATAGGTAAATTTTTTGAATTCAGATATTTTTTTTTCAAACAGATTTTGTGGTAGTAATGCGTAAACGGAACTCGACACGAGAACTGTCTTTGGGTCCGCTAAACAATACATCCCAAACCGAAACTGTTATTTTGTTGGGTTTCAATCTGCGCTATGAACACGTAAAAAAGCTAAAATATAGTTTTATAATTTTAAGAAATATTTTCTATCATAATAGATTTCCTCACAATCCGTTCATTGGTGGCAAATACTAAAACTTTTCATAATTTATTCAAATGCGATTTAAAGCCTAAAACACCACAATTCAAATAAATTGCACGACAATCTTCAGAAAACAACCTTGTCAACCAAATCTGCCAGAATCCGGCAACGTCTCGATGCTGTCGCCGCTGCGTCTTAATCGTTCAACTGAAATCGGAGAGCAATTCATTAGCACAACAACAACAACCTCAAAAACCAAAAACATCTACGTCCAAGTGAGGGAGAGCGATGAAGAGATTATCTTAATTCACGTTGTGGGAGACTAATGAGTGCAAAACATTCACAACGTGCCGGAGAGTCAGGAGTATAAGGAGTACCAGAAACGGCCAGCCAGGCAAAAAGGCCTGTTCAAGTGCAAACGGATTTAAGCAGAAGTTTAAATTTAGTTAAAATGTCGCATTGCGCCCCCACAGCACACAGCAACAACTGCAGAAAAAGCAGCAACAGCAATAGCAAGAGCAACAGAAGATCGTCGCACTTGATCGCAGCGCAGAGCCCGAACATGAGCGAGGCAGGCAGGCATCCATCTCAATGCGTGATGTGCCCGCATTCGCGGAAAATTTTAATTTTTCTCTTGTTTTTGTATCTATTTAATAGTTGTTGTTGTTGTAGCTGCTGCAACTGTTGCTGTTGTTGTTGTTAATGGCGTGCGTTTTAGACGCGCATTAATTGTTCACGTCGCGACGCGATGCAGCATCGGACATCGGACTCATGTTGCAAGGCCTGCGATTTTATTGTAATCTTAATTTCTGCGTCGTTGAACGTCGTCGCCAATGTGGTTCGGTTCTCGTATCAGTTCCGCGGCTGCTGCAAATGCAGCCAGCAGAGGTAGAGGTTGTTGATGTTGCTGGTGCTGTTGATGGCCATGTTGCTGATGTTACCACTTTGGCCGTCACTTTTAATTAGGCATAAATTTCATCAGCAGCGATAAAGTGCGTTGTGTTGCGTTGTTCGAGACGCACGCATCCCGCATCCTCTACTGCACTCCACGATGACTGCGGCAAGCAGCGCGTAACCTTTCGCTGATCTGGCAACACGCAACATGCGACATTTTTATGAGTTGGACGCTGCGAGCAGCGACATGTCGACTTCCTGCTGTGACTGAGTGAGTACTTGCACTCAAAATAATTTATAGGACAATTTACGAAATATTTTTTCGTAATTTTTTATTTCGTAAAATACACGAATAATTCGTAGCATACACGAGACATTTGAATTTATATTTTTTTATCAAAATATTTTTTACGAATGCTTCGTATATATTATGAATCAATATTCGTAAAATTAAAATAATAACAAAATTACAAAGATTTCGTTTAAATTACGAAAATTTCGATATATAATTTTTTTATTAACATTTTTTTACGAAAGAAAAACATATTTTACGAATGAGCTTTACATTTTACGAATAAATTACAAAACTTTCGTAAATTGTGAGACTTTATCTGGAATTTTCGTCAAATATCAACTTGGAGCTGCATTTATTTTAATTGGTTTCGCGGTTGCAAGCGGATACTTATAAAATACAAATAGTTTTAAAATGTGTTCTGTGTCAGTTCCGAATGTATGAAATTACAGATAATGTACGAATGACTTTCGTAAATCTACGAATAGTTTCGTAAAATACACAAATAATATTCGTAATTTTATCATAATTTTCGAAAGTTCTTTCGTGTATTTTACAATATATTTCGTAGATAAATTTCACGATTTTTTCCTAAAATACACGAACGATTTCGTGTATTTGAAGCAGATTTTATTTTGAATGTGTTCTGCTTCCCATCGGCTAAAGTTTTGAGTTGCCAACTTGCCAAAGCATTATGTTCTTGCTATCCGATGACAATTAATTAAAATACCTCCAAAAATGAAATGAAAACAACCCCAACATTTTCCATATGATTTTGTTATTGTATATGAAATAAAACTTATTATTTGCCTATGGTGATTGTATAATAAAATTAGCCCCAATATAATAAAACCCAGTCACACATTTTGAAATTTTATTTTGGGTGTTATTTCATTCAGTATGACGATTATTTTATTTTCAAATTTATAATGAACTTTACGAAACCTGTTATGGAACATAGACAGAAAAAAAAAGTTCATACTATTTATGAATTTGTTCATCAATTTTATGAATTTTTCATTACTACTCAACCAATGACCAAATTCATCCAATTTATGAATCTTTCATAAAACCGTAATGATAAAGTTCATAATATTGATGAACGCTTTCATAATATTTATGAAAAAATTCATGGTATTTATGAAATATTAAACTATTTAAAAAAAAAACATTTTTTTAACTACTTACATTTTATTTTATATCTACTCTTGCTGTTGTTGAGCGATGTTAAGTACCTGCGGCGCACGTTTCTTTGGAGTTGTAAACAACAAATGAAACGATTATGTCTATTTGTACGAAATGAATAAAAACTAAGAACTGTATCTGCCATCATCGACTATCGACGCGTAACGACGAGTAGTCAAAACAATCACTGCCCGCCATGCGGCATGATGCGTCATTAAATAATAATATCTATTTTTAGAATAGTCAAAATGGTTCCAGGTCAAACAAATACTCAAATTCCTACCTGCCTACGATGTCGCAATTAACGGCGTTCATTTCATTTATGAACAAAATTTTTTCTGTGTAATTAGGGAATAATTTATTTATTATAAAAAGTTCAAACTCGTTGTTTTATCATTACTAATTTTTTAAATTTTTCGTACAATAAAATATAAGGACGATATTTAAATATTTGTCACATCGATATCGCGATGTTTTTCGAATCAATCTCGATATTCGATGCGATATCGATGGAGCATCGTTTTCTTCTCGTTTCGAATGAACTTCATTATCTCGTTACAATATCTGCGTACATCTTAGAACGAATTGTATTACATAGTACACAGAAAAAAAAAATCGTAAATATAGCCAAAAAGGTACATCAACACAATCAAATGTTTGCTAAAACTGCGCCGAATAATTTATTAATTGTATTAGCGTACACATTCTTCATATTAGCAATCGCATTTGCTGGCAACAGCTATGTGTATTCGCTTACCGCGTTGATGTTAAGCACAGCGTGATCGCTATAGCAGTGCGTGAAGCTCTTGCAGTGCGTGGTTGCTGTTGCAGTACGTGGTGTGTGTGCGTGTACTCGCTTACAGCGCTGGTGAATTAAGTGGAATTCGTGAAATTGGTGGAATTCTTAGAATTTTTTGTAGGCGCGCCATCAGTTCACATTTGGTTCATATCAAAAGAAACGCTTATAGAGTTTGATCATACCCTATTGGTGTCGTTGAAAATGATGATGATGGCAATAATTTCATATTTAATTATGCTTCATCATCAGAAAAGTATATTTGTTATATACTTTGACAAGAATTTATATTATTCTTTTTTAATAAACTAAAAAAGAATTATAAGAATACTGTGAAAATACAAAAATGCTTTTAAAACGTCGACCATACCAATTAAATAATTTGCTACTTAAGCAAAATCATTTATTGGTATATTTTTGGACGCAAATAACATTTTTAGCGAATGTGTTTGCTGAATACATGAAAATGGCAAAAATGCCATTGCTAGACCAATGAATAGTGTACAATTAATTTTTATTGCTGTATTTACGTCGATTATTTGTATGTGAATGTAATCGTGATCGATTAAATTCCTTGACATCTCGAAACAGTCTCGAAGCGATATCGAATCGAATGTCAGACTGGGTTGTTTTCATTGGGATTAAGTACTTTTTTCGTTAAGGATAAACTCAAACATTTTCGGCCTAATTCATTTCGGATTTAGGGAATTATTAATTAATCAACACACAGAAAAAAAAGTGTAATGCCAACATTTATACTTTATTTCAAGAATTAATGTGTGTTAAAACGTTCCCAACAACGCGACGAACTTAACTCAAGAATACAGATATTTGTGATTATTGAAGAAAATTGTTGAATTGTGAAATTAAGCATGATAATACTTAAAGTAACAATTTCAAATACTGAATTTAAGATTAATTGTTTTTGAGGTAAAAATACATTGTAGAAATAACGATTTATTTACAATCTACATTTCTATTATAAGAATGTTTTTTTTTCTGAGTGAAGAGTTTATATTTCATTGGATTGCCAACGTTTAAAAGGTTATTTCATACGGTGTTACTTTGTAGTGCCGATTTTTGCATCTCAAAGCTGCGTTGTCTCGCAACTTATTTTTTTTTGTGTTTACTTTGATATTATTGTTGTTGCTGTCGTTTTCTTTTAAAATTGTGCAAAATATTAATAATTTTCGCAAATCTTTTGTCACTTTGTCACCCGCATTGCGCTGCATTTTCTTTATCACATATATTTTTTCTACTTTTTTTGTCGTTGCCCTTGCCTCCATATCGCCTGACACTTTGTAAAAAAAAAAATCCTAAAGAAAAAAAAAGTACTATGTGTCATACAAGTCAGTAAGTCCAAGATGGCGCCAAGAAAAATGATATGTCATAATTTGTTGACGTCTTTGTCAACCATTTTTGTTTTGGCTGTTTTACCAAAAAATATGATTTTGTGCTTTGAAGCCAGTAAAGATTAATCGTGATGCTTTAGATTCTACAGTTGATAACTTTTAAGCTAATGAAAACGGTGACTTGGAAGTCCTGTGGAACAGGCAGCATATTGTCTAAATCAGTTGACAAGAAAGTAGTCAAAATTCAGTACATTGCGATCTTTAATAAGCAACAAAATTAGATTGAATTTAAATTTGAATACGATTTGATCTAAATTTGGATAATTTCGGAGAATTTCGTAAAAGTATTTTGTGTGTTCAATTGTAAAACTTTTATTGCACTAATTTAAAATATTTCATATTTAGATCACTGTTCTAAAATAAGCACCTAATTATAATTTTTCATATTCAGTATTTTTAAAGAAATGATTGAGTCTATCCCACAATATTTTGAATTTAGTAGAATTCGAATACTTTGACTCCATCGCATGCTCCATAATTCTTTAAATGGTACCGTCAATAAAACTCAAATAATAAAATTCAAGTCGCAAACAAAAAAAAAAAACATTTAAATGCCAGACGAAAATTTCAAATTTTTGAACCACGAAAATGTCTCCAAAGCAATAGACAAACGGAAGAGATTTATAACCAAAATACACGATTAGCCTGGCTAACAACTAAACATATGGTCTAACGAACTTTTGGAGTAGGACTAATGACAAATACCAACGTTAATCCCAAACGCGAAAAGGAACCTCACAGGGACACAGACACGATATAAAAATAAAATAGTGAAAGGATTAAGAGAAAAACAAACCAAACAAAAAAAGAGCATTTCCGACACAAACAAAAAATCCAACAACAATGAAGAATGTCCTTAAATATTGGCAGCCCTAATAAAACCAATCCCGTCCCGAGCTGCCAGACAAAAATATAAAAAACAAAAACATTGTGTGACGGGTATATTATATACTATATATTCAAACGTTTCTTTGAACATTCTGATGTTAAGTTACCGAAAATTTTATTTCACAGTAATAACAACATCACAAGGACAATAAACACGCCGAGAAGGAGGAGGACGACAACAACACCATTATGTTGTATAAGTTACGTTAATATCTGACATATGTATGGAATATCCGGCGATAAAAGCAGCCAAAAGCGTACAACAGAAACAATAAAATAAAAAATAACAAAATTAATGCCGAAAATAAGCAAGCCAAACTGCATGAAGGACATGCAACGTTGCTGTTTTAGGAAGGCGTTCGCGGCGATACGTCGCGGCTCAGTCCAACGCTCAAAATTATCAAAATAATGTCAAGTGGAAAGTATTTGTTTAGTGGGTACAAAAATAACCGCATAAAATAGAGGTTTTTTTTACCAACACTAAAAGTTTCGACAGGTTTCGCATTAGGCTTACAGAACCCAACCGGTCTTTTTTTTCGGCACGAGAACCTGGGGAGAGGTTGCCGACGCCGTTATGTCTTGCAGTATTTTAAAATGTGTGTGTCACGTGATGCCGAACTTTCGGCAGTCAAAGCACAAATAATAATTGTTTTTTCTTCGTGGATTTTCTTTTTAAATCTTTTCCTCCTTTTTTTCTTAGTATTTCGAAGGAGTTGTTTGTCACGACGAGGGCAATAAAAGTTGTTTTATTGAGTGGATGGCATGCGAAGTCATGCATGGATGGTGCTGCCACATTTTAATGATTGCAATAATTTGTGATTAATGGGTGGCATTTTTTAATGTTTGACTCATTTGTATTCAAATGGGATTGATAAATACTACTATTAGAAAAGAGGAGTTTATCCCAATATATTTACTAAGGATTGAAACTAGTGATGGGCGCGTGTCATGCTTTTTTCGAGTCACGCCCGAATATCTGTGTTCGTGCGTGGAATATCAGTTCCGGTTTGGGTTCCAAGATTTTAAAAATTGTGGTTCCGATTCCGGTTCTAACCAAAAAATTAATTAGTTGTCGATTCCGGTTCCATACTTTTTTAATAACGGTTCCGATTCCGGTTATTTTCGTTCCCTGACAGGGACTATAATATCTGTTCCGGTTCTGTTTCCGAGATTTTTAAAATAGCGGTACCGATTCCGACCTGAAAAAATTATATGGTTTCCGATTCCAGTTCCGGTTTCAAACATTTTTAATAACAATTCCGGTTCCAAACATTTAAACAATTCCGGTATTATTTTTCACGTTTCGCCTGCTTTTTCATGTTTTCCGTGCTTTTTTCGTGTTTTTCCGTGTTTCTTCGTGTCTTTTTAAATCCCGTGCTTTATCGTGCGTGCCTCAATATTAAAAATTTCTTTAACTTAAATTTAATTTTCTCAGTTAGAATTCATAATATTTTAAAACACTTTTTATACTTAGTAAAAACCAAAAAAAAACTTTTTTCCAATATAGTTTGATAAAAAAGCGGTTTAAAAGAAATATCGGTTACGGTTTTAATTCCTAATTTATACCAATATATTTAATTTAGTACAATTTTTTCACATATTGAATATGAAAATACCCAAGAATATCTTCAAAGTCAACTTAATTCCTCTACTTCAGAACCATATCAAGTCATGAATCTGTCCACTTAATTGGAGTCAGTTATGTCAGCTCAAACACACATGGCTCAGTGCCACATTAGAGAGGGAGAGTGTTTTAATGTCCTTTCAATTAAACTCGTAGTTTACGATCACCAACAATGCATTACAATGAAACCTACGATCGCCGCCGATCAAATCATCTGAAATCTCAAAGGTTTGATCAGCGCCAGCGCGTGACAGCGCTGAGAAAGAGCAGGCGCTATGGAGTATTGTCTACGATATTGTGACATTCAAGCCACCAGCAGTCGGCAGGCACCGACTCCAGAGATTTGCATGTCGCGAACTCGAACCTCAAAGAGCTCGGTGGGGGCTTCATTAAAATGTCGCAACTCATTACGCACCACTCACGTGTACATCACTGTCAATTTGGAAGCGAAGCACAAATGAGCAGACGAAGAGAACGACGAAGTGCGCCTGGCAGCCAATTGCAGTCTCCATGCGACCCGACCGAGACGGACGTTGTGCCACACAAAGCGCCATCGCACAAATTTACCCACAATCACCGTCTCCGTCTCCGTCACCACCGATCTTCTGTCTCGTCGCTTCTGTGCCTGCGCAGCCGACTCAATCATTCATCAGAATTTAATGCAATCACGTGGATCACACTGACTACTGGCGCAAAGACAATCGCAGTTGCAGTCGCATTCGTACTACGCGCACTCCGTCGTCCGTCCATCATTATGTCAACGCTTTAAATGCGCACGTCAATCACGACGCTGCTTGTGTCGGACGAACTCGGGTTTCTTTCGTGCGGATTCCTCTCCATGCCTCTTTGCATGGTTGGCAAACTCCGAGTACCCACTTTGAGTACGTGATATGTTGTTGTGTATATGGTGGTACGTATGAATTACGAAATGAATTATTGAGCTGGGAGCAAATTTTAATTAGGACCTAGCATTGATGGCATGGAAGAAGGAACAAGTTATGTAGTTACAACAACCAAATTCAATCGGTTAAAGCGAAATTTATACAAATTAGTGGTTGCAACTACCGTAATCGGTTCGCACTGCTATTATGTGCATTACACACACCAAAGTGATTTAAAAATGTTCTTAACTGGTTGGTGTACAAACTACACATTTTTCGTTTTGGTTATGAGAACCGACTTAACAGTTGAGAGAGCCAAATTAGTTGGCTGCATAGTGACTAGGTGTACACTCAAACTGATCATATGATTAGAATATTGATATTGAAATACTTACATTTATATTTTATATCTAATATTGCTGTTGTTTGTGGTTGATCGATGTTAGGAAAAAACCGTAAAAAACTTCAATATGATGAGTTTTTTCATCAATATTATGAATTTTTTCATCAACGACCAGATTCATCATATGAAGGATTTAATTCATTGAATTGAACATTATGGCTTTTCATGTTCAATATGACTTTATTAAACATCAAATTTATAAACAAAAATTGGTATTCATTTACTGAATTAATCCTTTTATTTGAAAAAACCAATAATTTGTTTTAAAAAACAGCAATTGAAGGATTTGGTGCCAAAAAGGGTTAAGTCCATTTTTTCACTTTGCTGAAAAATCAATAAAAACTGTATAAATGTGCAAATTTGCGATTTTTTTTCAAAAAAAAATTCTATCATATAATATACGTATGTATAGTTGAAACCAAAAACAAATATTCCAATGCAACTTGTCTTAAAAACGTATTTAAAACTGCAGGACTTGACTATTTTTTGCACCAAAAAATTGTAGTAAAATATTGTTTCATACAAAAATATTTTATTGTATAATTTTCAAAAGGTATAAGATCCATTAGTTTTTAAATCTGATATATTCAGATATTCGACGCGTCCTGGAGAAATCGGCTGATAACTCAAGATTTCTTAAATCCTTCATATCTTCTAAACGGAGCATCGTAGGGTTTCAAAGAAGGCTCGTTTTATAGTTATTTTACGGTTATAATGATTATTTACTGCAAAATATCGGTTAAAAATATGATATTTCTTTCAGATATAAATTCATTTCAATAATATCTATTTATACATTAAACCCAATTTTAACCATTGGAGTGAGAATTATGAAAGGTATAGTCGGTCTAAGCTGATCTTGAAAATAACTACAAACTTGCAATCTTGAAAGATTTATCTTTCATTTGAGTACCCATTTGTACGAATGGTTAGATGTACCGAATATCGATTTTTTCCGGGAACCACAAGTCATTTAGCGGGAAACATTGTTATTGTATACTTGAGCATAAAGTCAATATATATTCGACCAAAAAAGTTCTCTTAAGTCGAAATAAAGTAAAATTCACCTGTATAGGGTAATTCCACATCAAATCGACAGGGTTTGAATTTTTCTTCGATTTTCATGAAATTTAGTTTACACCTTTGCATAGATAAAAAAATATAAGTTGATTTGTTTTTGGAAATTCGAAAATTTTACAAAATTTTGATGCTTCAAAAAATCACAACTTTTCTTTATAGAGGTTACTTTGAAAACGTTATCTAAGTCAATAGCGTTGCAACTTGGATATTGTTGGTATCTATTATTCTAAGAATTGAATGTATTTTTTGATTCTGGTTTACAATTTGGTTAACAATATTATTATATTCGGTTTATAATTATTATGTTATTGTTAAATTTTTGAACTCGAATTTCGGATATAAAAATATTCATTTTGCACGTTATTGCTTAGAATTTTGTAAAATTTTAGAATTTGGAAACAAAATCAACTTATATTTTTTTTATCTATTCAAAGGTTTAAACTAAATTTCATGAAAATCGTAGAAAAAATGTAAACCCCTGTTGATTTGATGTGGAATTACCCATATATAAGTTTTATATAAGTTATTTGAACAGAATCGGTCGGTTCACAGGTCACAATAGACCGAGCATGCCCATTTTCACTGACAGACAGCGTAGATATATAAGTAATCTAAATTAGGAGCTTCATATATCTGGATCCTTTAGTTTTCAGTAATCATGATTTCAACTGACAGCCGGACATCGTTAACTCGACTCAGGAGGTCATGCTGATCAAGAATATATATAAGTACTTTTCCATACCGGATGCATCTTTCCGGGTGTTACAAACGGCGTGTTAAACTGAATTTACCCTTTCACTCTTAGTGCAGGGCACAAAAATCCATTTGACATAGACTACAGCTTTTTAGGTATAAAATCCACTCAAAAAAGTATTACCAACTCTATTTCTTATATTTTTTCGAAAATAAAAATATTATATTATACTATCAATAACTTTTTTATTAAAAACTATTTTTAACCAAATCTTTTGCGATTAAGCAATAAATTATTACAACATTATTAATAATGTAAAGTAAAAGCAATTCCAGAATATTTATTTGTATTAATTTCGTATATGGTTTTCATGCATGGAGATGTGATGATTTCTTATTTCACGTTTTTCTTATTCCAAGTAATTTCCCAATTCATCTTGGTAATAATCAGCAGCAAATCATTTTGGCAGTCGCTCAAAAGTCATCAAGAAAAGTAGCTACTCGTCGCAGACATTTTAGTTAATGGATCCATCAGTCGTAACGAGTCTAGAACCAACGAAATAATTACTGTGTTTATTATTATTTCTGGCAAGGAGTATTTTTAAGCAAATATTACATTTAAGAAATAATTATTTTTATTCAAGTAAAGTAGTATTTTTTACAAAAAATATAATATTTCATATAATATGCAAGTAGTTTTCTGTCATATGCAAGAATATTAAATGCGAAATAGGTTGTAATGGACAAAACAAAAAAAAAACAAGGAAAGTCAATTAGCCTTTGATTTTCAGCAGATCTAATTAACGGAGTAAAATGAAAATTATTTGATATTAAACAGGAAAAGGATGTAACTAATTAAGTTGTATTGCTTCCGTAGAATATGTAGGACCATAGTACAAAAGATCTGCTAAATGATGCGTCGTACATCAGTGGAATTAATATGTGGCACGTCAGGTATTTGGAACACAACAAGCATCTGTTGTCAACCAATCATGGGATTACTAAATTCTGAGATTTGTTCTAATTTCTGGTATTTGGAATTTTATTTCGATTTTCATGTTAAATAATTTGCATTAACATTAAAAAAAACATATGTCATTGCAAATTGTATAAGATTTTTATTGTATTTAGTGTGTTATATTATTCAAAAAAAAAATATTTATAGTTTTATTGAAATCCCAGCTCTATTTCCTGAATTGTGGGATTGAAATATTGAAATTCATCATCAGCATATTCGTCGTTATGTTTGACAAAGCACGGTACCCATTTTAATGCGCATTGGTGCGCCTCCAATATTTGCTTTCATGTCTTCGTGCCATGCATGTCCTGTTTAATTACAATTTCTAGGGAAAAAAAATAGGGAAGCACGAGGATGCTGCACCTTTTCCGGTCGGTCGGTCGTTCGGTCTTGCTTTGGAGCAGCGTCAGTGCTCTTTTCCAATTCAATTATTCGATCGAAACACAAAAACGAATCAAGCGCGATATTTTTTCCAAATTGTTTCTTTTTTCTGCTCGTTTTTGCTTGCTGTTCGCATTCATCAGTGCGGTCAGTGAAAAAAGGATATTGGCAAATATCCTTGTGGACATATCCACTTCCTTGTTTAGCATAGTGCGGTGTCCTTTTTGTAGTTTTTATTTATTTTTTATTTTGTATTCTTCTGATAGAGACTTTAACATTGATGAAGCTTCAATTCTGGGGGCTATAGAAATATAGAAAATGTGCAATTTTTCTCTATTTCTCCCCAGCACTTGTCCGCATATGACAGCCATGCATGTGCCTGTGTGTGTGTGTGATTCACGTTAATTACTGCAACCCATGCACCACACACTCACACTGTGACCAATATGTTGCTGACGATGTTGCTCCATGGGCGTCGTTTGTATCGCTCGCCTTGTATTTGCAGCGGAAAATATCGCTCGCACATCCTTCGGCTCCTTTTTTGCCGTTTTATGCTGTTGCTCCTGCAGGTGTGGTTGTTGTTTTAGTAAATGAAAGCTTTGCAATAAAAGTCCTTGCATTGCCAGCACCACATAAAGTCGCGCTGCCATTGGTTGAATTGGTTTTGGTGTCGGTTAAAAAACGCCAAATCCGAAAAAAAATGCAACAACATATTTGCATATGCAACGAACTAACCAACCGACCACCCACCGGAACAGGCACAGGCACAACACATGTTGCTGGCGGTGCCGCTGTGTGTGAAATGAATGGGAGACGGCACGGTGCTGGTCAGGCACAAACCAATATCGATGATGCGCTGAAATTGGCACCGCATCGCATCGCACCGCACATCATCAGACGCAAACTCAAATCGATGGACCTACCGGGTGCAGCATGCAGTGTGTTTGTTAAAAGTTGGTGACCATTCGAAATCCGAATTATTTTTCAAGGTGCGTTCGAGAAAATCCGGTACTGGAGGCATACATAGTATGTGTTACTGGGATTGTGGAACTGAAATAGATGAAATGTTATTAATTGCAATATTTCGATTAATATTCATTGTAATTTTGATGCCAAACTTAAAACTTTAAAACAGATTTTATTCTTTTATAGGCATATCTTCGATGATACTGCAATACCGCTTAAATACATGTGTAAATATCCCGTACATTTGTCTTATAACTCGGTTTTAGTTGATATTTTGATCAGATAAATTAGATAAGTGCCATTTTAAACTATGAATTCGAAAAATTAAAAATCTTGTCATGCCAAAAGGGCGTATCTTTTTGTTTTTTTGCCATAACTTTTCATGGGTGCAAGATCAAATATTGGTCTAAAGGCATTAATTGTTTGTTTTTAAAGCACCTATAGATTGGCATCTTTATTTTGAAATACTTTTTCGATTTATTTGCAATTTTTTCTTTTTGCTTTAAAAACAAACAATTAATGCCTTCAAACCAGTATTTGATCTTGTACCAGTAAAAAGTTATGGCAAAAAAACAAAAAAAATATTTCCGTTTTGGTCTATATATAGCCACACAAAATCCGTATTTACAATTCAGTAAGTTGTCCAAATCATAAGATATTTTATATACGTTGATGAATAAACCATTGATGAATAAACCAAAATACAAAAAAATATATATATATAAAAAAAAATTAAAATTTTTAAAGCACTTCAAACTTTATAATTTGATTTCCCAACATTTTTAAAAAGTAGAATAAACACAAAAAACAGTTTTTATTCTTCTGTAAAATTAATTTTGTAGGTGGTATTCGAAATTGCAGATAAGCGGTATGCAGTATCATCATATTCCACTCTATCAAAATGAGGGAAAAGTCAAAGTATTTGTTTAGAATTTTGTTTTAGATTGGATTTTTGGATTGGATTTATTTTATTGAAGACGTAAACAACGAAAAGGCTCGAATCCATTGGACGTTGTGTGATTTCAAGCAATCGATTTTTTCTTTTAAATTGGTCATCCCGAATTTCTAATCGAATCTTAGATAATAGAAATAGCGAATTATCCAATTATGAAATTATGTATTATGAAGAAAACATGCATTCGATAGTGGGTAGTTTAATTAATTCAAATCGACTCTTATACTGAGAAAGATTTACTGTGGATTCCCTGTGATGTCCTCGAAGTGTCTAGGTTAAGAATTGTTTTAAATACCCTTTTGACACGAGGTTGGAATAAAAATGAAAAGTTAGTGGTTACAAACAGCGTTATTCGGTTGGCGTCTGTAATATTATCATATACTCATAGCAAATTGTTCTAAAACTGTTCTAAATTGGTTGTAGTCCTAACTACAATGCTATTAGTTTCAGTGATAATAACCGACATAACCGTTGAGGGAACTGAATAAGTTGGTTATAAAATTTGTTGTTGTTGTTTGGTAATGTACTTGGTACTTGCAAATTCAGTAAACCCAATGCTCTAATGATGCAGCGGCACAATTGTTGATGTCACCCTTTGTCTGGCACTCCTACCTCTTTGGAAAGAGCGCATAGACATTTGCCTGGGCCTTGTGCTGGCTCTGCAACGAATGAGGCCTTCAACAAGCCTTCGATGCACGACACAAAAAACTCATCATGTTTGCAACGCGTCCAATGGATGCAGGTGATGCTTCGACGCTGGTCAATTACTAGGGAGATGGAAAAGTACAGAAAATTTAGCTGACAACGGGAATATATAAAATGACAAAGTACAAAATATTTTTGTTTCTTAATTTTTAAATATTTTCATAGAAAACAGCGAAATTTTCAATTTAATCTATCGATTGAATTTCCTAGATCAGTCATACCATGTACGCACCCAATATTCACAGGATAAGGCCCATGGCGTAGTTAGTCTGCGTCCAACTCCTTATTAATCGCAAAGAACAACCGCTTTCGGAAGTGGTCTACGCCAAATACCGATGGCGTTGCAGAACGGGGGTTGGGCACTGGAACAAAAACTACCAGACTGAAAAATGTGCACAAAGAATTTAATTTTGATAAAGGTAGATGAAATACATTTTTGCAAACGAAATATTGACGAGCCATCAGAGACTAACAAAAAACACTAAATAAACGTGGTGCACAAAAAACATGACACTCAACGTTGATGTCCTTTTGGCACGGCCACATAAACCATCATCCGTCCACCTGTTCCCGGTTCCCTGTTCCTGCTACCGGCGATTGAACAAAGCAAAAGTAAGTATATTTTTTACGTTAACAAAATGTTAACCATCTTCCTTTGAGCGAGCGAACGACGACTGGGTTTTTTGAACGTCAAAATTTGATGTTAAACAAAATCTGGTCTCTATAAGCCGACGCGACAGACGAACGGACGGGCGAGCGGACGGGCGTACAGCGGTAGCCACTAAGGATGGCGTATTTACATATGCGATATGCCTGCATATATGTGGAACTATATATGTTCGCACAGATAAAGTGCCACGCCAGCAGCCAGGACAGGACCCGCAGACGATGACATTACGCTTCAGTTGGCAGCCCACAGACAGCAGGCTGGCAGGCAGGCCATGTCGGAGGCTCCATCCAACGGTCTGCGGACATTTGAATTATTTGAAACAATATCCTGTAGAAAATACAATTCCTGAATTGAGACAGCAATAATAGCAACAAAATCGAGACAGGTGTGCGCCGGGCACCCCCACCGAAGACCGAAGAAGATCACAACCCGTTGTTACTGTTGTTTTTTTGGTTTAAGCCGTTAGATACTCGCATTAGCCATTCACATATGCAAAATGAATTTTCAAATAGCGTTCATGAGTGACGGCATTTGTAACACAGGCCCAGGTCCAACTTTAATGTTGGCCATGGTACCCACAAAATGAAACGAAAACTTCATTCGGTCATCCATTCATTCACTCAAATAGGCTACATTTATGCTATTTTATATGCGTAGCAATTGCTGACCATTCATCCACCCCCTTCCCAAAAGTCTATCCTCATCTTAATTGTGTTTTTATTTGTGTGCTGTGTTATTTGTAGAATCAGAAATCGATTTTTACGCTCAATTTGGTTTCGGTGTCTAAGTTCAGACAATAGGCGGATGAGTTGGTTGGCATGAATATTTAAAGTATTTTGTAACATCGTAACATGTAACATACCACAGTCGACGATTCATTTTCCAAACTGATTGTACAAAATGATTCAAAGTCCATATTAGAAAAATTCAATTGAACTCTTTAAATAGTAGTCTTTGACGAAGAGCAGTAATAATTCGTTATTTTTTTAGATCTTAAACACAAATCACACGTCTTACTGATAATATTTTGAGATGTCACGCATGACATTTTTTGGTATACATTTTGGTAGGCATGTCAAACTCAGTTGGCATCACGGGCCGCATTGGCAATTCAAATGATGAGGCGGGCCGCATTTGTGTACCATAAGAAAAAAAAATCGCTCGTTTTTTTACATTTCTTAAAAAAAAACAAAGTTAAGATTATCAAATTTTTCATAGATCTTCGCAAAAAGCGCGGCAGGCGACATTTTTTGTTGTAAAAAATGGTGCGATTTTTGTCTGTTTGAAATAATTGAAAAAATGTCCGAATATTTTGTCTGAGGTATTTAAAGTGGAGTACCTATATTTCAAATACTAGAGCCAATTTTATAAAACAGACAATCATCCAAAATTGTTGCAATTTTTTAGGTCGGCAAAATTGTACGATATCGAATAAGATCTTGTACCAATATCGAAGACCAAATCGTACTAAAACTGCAAAAATAGTTCAAAGCGACATATCGCATTTTTTTTTTTTTCGAAACGATAATAAAAACTATTCTGGATTAATACTGCATCAAATAGTTAAAATATATCGATATTTATTTGAAAAGCATTGCGATATCGATGTGGAAAATGTTTAAATTATCCTAACATAAAATTTTACTGTACGAAAATTACAAAATTTTAAAAATTAGCAACAAGATTGGATTTTTGTTATCCAAGTTTGATCGAGGAAACTTCAAGGCATAAATGACATGTCAGACTGGTAAACAATTTTTATAGATTGTTCGATACAAACAATACTTAAACTATTGAAAAAGTTTGTTTTTTAAAATTCCGTATATAAATTTGATATATGAATAAATTTGAAAAGGTTTCCTTTTTATGAACAATTAATTTAAATTACAATGACAGTGACCATTGATGAGATGTTTAGATTTAGGACTTATGACGAAGTTGGTTTTATTTCCTTAAAGCGAGGTTTGCTGCATTCTGCGGTCAAGAGATTTTTCTACAAAAATTGATTATTGATTCATTTCTTTGAAACTTTGAACCAATGTATCTTTGGAGAAGGTGAGTGTTGAACTCTGGTAGTTTTGGTGTGTGTCTCTAACACAAAAAAAAATTACTTATTAAAAAAAAAAAATTAAAATGATTCCAATTCCAGTTTGTGCAAAGCAAGTTTCTTTGTTATAAACTTGTCGGTTTTTTTTATAAAAATCCAAAGTCTGTTGCGGCTTTATTTGATACTGGAGCTAATTCCGAAAACGGTTTTGTTAAATAGGGTCCAGTTTTTAAAATTTTAAAGTTTTAATTATTTTTCTGTCCTTTTATTTTTATACCCTACACCTATGAGGTACAGGGTATATTAACTTTGTGCATATATTGTAACGCCCCTTAGCGTGTCCAGTATGGAAAAGTATATATGTTCTTGATCAACATCACTACCCGAGTCCGTTTAGCCATGTCCGTCTGTCTGTCCGTCTTGCTGTCCGAATACAGAATAACTTGATAAATAAAATCAGAATGCGATAAAATTTCGTATTACTATATTTTAGCCAAAAGTAGGAACTGAGTTTGAAAATGAGCCAAATCGGTCAACGGACACGCCCACCTCCCATACAAGTCACTTTTATATAACCCTTTAGGACTACACCCAGAAAAAAATTCCCTCAAATCCCATTAAAATTGGTCAATAGGACAATTATTGATTTAATAGTATTCAAAAAATAAATCTTTTCATATAAACTCAATGGCAATGTGGTGGTATTTTCTAGTATTTAATGGTATTTTCCGATTAAAATAATAATTTATCCTATTGAATATTTTTAATAGTAAAAAACTATTATTTATATAGTATTTTTTTCTGGGTGTAATAACTCGAAAAGTATTCAAGATATAGGTTAAACGTATTGTTATAATTCACCTAAAAATATGTGGTCCAAAAATGGGCGTGATCCGTCCACTTTTTTTTCATTATTTCCCGGGTTTTCATAGTGAAAATTTGATCCGTAAATTATTAAAATCAAATCTATGAAATATTAGCCTTTCAAAATTTTAAATATAGACAATAGCACCATCCCAAATTCAACTAACATTAAGTCTGCACAGACTTATATTAAGTACGTACGGACTTAATATAAGTCTGTGCGGACTTAACTTAAGTCTGTACGTACTTAATATTAGTCGAATTTGTGTTGGTGCTATTCTAAGTCTTTTTCATACTTAAATACAGTATTTTTTTCTCTGTGTGGGGATATAAGACGTAAATTTCTGATATGTGAATAATATTCTGAGGATGGGGAGGTTCAGCATAATTAAAATATTTAAAATTAAGGTATGCAATTAAATATCCCAATTAATATCCCCACCAAAGGTGTAGGGTATTCCATAGTCGGGCTCGACCGACTATAAAAATCCTCCCCATGTGACCTAACTTTCCCAACTCGATAATAGTCGAATCAAAAACAATAATGTAATTTTCTTTTCGGTGTTAGACGTACAAAACTATGCGCCAATATATATTTTTTATATTCAAAACTTTACAATAAATTTTAAATTTTATGAATAAAAAACAATATTACTTGATGAAAAAATTGTAAAAATTATTGTTGCGCCGTTTTGCAAAGTCATGTATAATATTTAAAATGACAATTAATATCTCATTATTAAATTTTAGAAAATAATGTACCTACAAAAATATTGATTTTTTTTAATAAATTAATAAGTTTTTAACAAAGATTAGTAATTTAATTTCATATATGGCATGTTAAATTGGATACATGGCGCTGCACAACAATACATAATAATCATATTAACGCCTGAAAATAAAATAAATATTTAATATTATTAAATATATTAATAATATTTAAAAAGTCTTTGCGGGCCGCAGATGTGTTTGGCATGCCTGTACTATGTGATCTTCACGGATCATCGCACGGTGAGCAAAAAGGCACTTTTTTTGTACAAAATTATATAACTTCAAAATAAATCATTAGATTTCGTTGACTTTTTTTTTATAAAAAAATATCTTGGAATAGTTATGTTTTACAAAATGTTATCTATTGATTTACAAAATTATGTAAAAATATTTAAACTTCGAGAATTTTGTGGACATTTTTGACATTTGATTTTTTAAAATCTGGAGCCGATATCGGTATGATTTATTTTTTATTTTTGACCACATTGATAGTGATCTGAAATAAATTAGTAGTAATGAAGGATATCGTTCGCAGTTCATGGAATTAATTTACAAAAAAAAGCGCATATGTAAGAAATTAGAAAACAAAATGTTAATTTTTGCCGTGTAATTTCTCCTAATACGGGAACGATATCAGGATTATATTTTTTTTTATTTTTTACCACATTGATTGTGATTAGAAAAAGATTACTGCGAACGAAGGATATCGTTTGCAATCGTTTGCAATGTAAGAAAAATAGTAATTTTTGCCAAGTAATTTCTCCTAATTCGGGAACGATATGGGGATGATAAATTTTTAATTTTTTATCACATTGATGGTGATTAGAAAAAAGATATTGAGAATGAAGAATATTGCTTTTTCTTGTAAATTTATTCCAAGGACTAAATTTATAAGAAAAAAGTATGAAATTAGAATAAAAAAGGAAATTTTGGACACGTAATTTCTCCTAATCCGGGAACGATATCAGGATGACATTTTTTTCTTTTTTTACCACATTGATTGTGATTAGAAAAAAGTTAGTGAGTCTGAAAGATATCTGTAGGTTTAATTGATATAAAATTATTATCTTGACATAATAGTCCTCAAATTGTAAGTTTTGGCGTAAAATTTTACGAAATGTGGATGTACTAATGGAATATTTGTATTTTTATATTTTTCTTCAAACTATTGTAATATATTTGTGTAAATATAAATTTTGTATAGTTAGTTTGTGTTGAGTTATAATATAAAACACTAAACACTTAAAATCAAATAAGTAAATTTCAAACGAAAATGGTAGTATTTCACTACAATTTTCATGTAAACCGGAGCAAAGCGGGAGCTTCTTTTTTTTCAAAAGGTGTATTTTATTAAAGCCTAAATAGAATTTTAATGATTTGAGAGGATATGCAAGAATATTTTAGTTATGTTCCAATATGTATTTTCATATATTTATGTATGGAATGCAATTTTTTCCTATGTTTGAAGGCTCATATCTCTTAAACTATTCATATTATAAGAAAAATGGTTACAGATTATTACTGGTACTTTTGTTTATGTAATAATAAAAAAAAATTAAATAAAAAAAAAGGTCGTTTTGTTCAAAAAATTCATCTTTTTGTGCATCACCGTGCATCGTGGCAATATTACAAGATAATTATGACCTCATCATGTTAATGTTGTAACTGTTCGAGTTATGACAATGAAAAAGTTCCCGATCATGGCCCCTGAATGATTTCTACTTGTATTCAACAAATTTAAGTTCGTGTAATCGTAGAATAGTTGACCATACTTAACGCAATTTTACTGAGATCTATTAATTGTTGTGACATGACAAATAAAAATTAACTCGAAGAAAAGTAATCCAATTGTATGAAAATATAATTGAAGCGATTATAATTACTCAATTCGCATTTTTGACTTTGCAGTTACCTACATGACAGTTGACAAAATTTTGCTACAAATATTGTTTAACCATTGAAGTTTTTATAGTATTGAACACCTAAACCTTGTCAATAAGACATATGTCCCACTCAATGCCCTGATGCATGTCAATTTCAACCTAATTCGGTGCCAGCAAGTTGACAAAAATCAATAAATTGCAGAATGACATAAGAACCGCAATGTAATAAATTAAATATAAAACTATTGAGGCAACAAACAATTTCGATAATCAAACACAACACAAAAATCAAGAACGGAAACCACCCAAAGCGACCTAAAAGCGTCGACGCAAATTACGAGGAAAATGCGATGCAAGCTCAGCACGCAGATGTTGGGTAATCGGAGACAACAACAAAACTATCATAATATAAATACATACCTAATAAGAAGTAAGCCAAATAGAACCTAGGCCACAGTTAAGCACTTGCTTGCCGTTGAAGGCCTCATCCAGATATCAGTGGATGAAATCTTCAGAGTAATGACAACATAATTAGAAGGCGCGCATATATTCTGCTTTCTGCTGGGGGTTCCAAGACTGGAAATAACTTGATCTGAAATATATCACAAATTCATCAAAAAATATCCATACATTTTTAAGAGAGTGTTCCTAAAAATACATTCGCCTATAAAATTAATTCTTTTTCTTTTTAATTTATTCGTATTATATATTTTTATATCATAAATTAATTTCGGAATATTCCCGGCCGATATTTCAATATGTTCACGAATAACTAATATGTAAAGAAACTTTTTCCTTCAAATATATGAATGATATCCTCCTTCCCATTCCCTGCTATATTAAAAAAAAAAAACAAATATTTGTAAACTTCCAATATTCCAGTTCCAAGTCCAAGATGGATTGTAAGTTTTTCAAATTATTCATTTATGTTAAGAATATTTTTGTTTATAAATTGGGATAGATTGGGATCGACTGATATGTTGACTGGATGTACAGAATCCAAAAATGGATTAACATTAAAAAATTCTAATTCGAATTAGGATGTTATGGAATGGGATGTTATATTCTCATGCATTTAAAATTTATAAAATATTTATATACATTTTTTTTATATATAACTTTTATAGAGGGAAAAGGAAATCATATAAATTCAACTAGGATCTGAGTCTTTGGATATTTTTGGACAAATTGGATCCTTTGGGACTTTTTGAATACCCAACTACAAAAAAAAGTCCAATGTCCAAGTTGTGTTCTGGGAACATTTAAAAAAAAAGTCTAATTCTATGAAATCAAGATTCGAACTTAAAGGTCGGATCAAAAAAATGGAGTTAATTGAAAACTTGTAATCCCCCCTGGCTACGGACCTGGTTTTGAACTACCTTTACAGTGCTTATGACCGAATAAATGAAATTGATAACCATGAAATTTAAGGTCAAACTCTAATCTTGTTTATATTTTAAAATCGATTCAATTTTTAATTTTTTTTCTAATTCCAAAAGTAAGCCTTCAATATGTATAAGAATCAAAGTGGCACCGTTTATGGTTTGTACGCAAATATTCTAAGAATAAACTGAACATCGGAACTGAACATCGATGTTCTTTTTAAATGTGTATCGGTTCAAAGATCTAAAGTAGGAGTATATCTGGAACACCCAATGATATAGAGGGTGTTTCATAAATTTACTTTAGAAAAACCCAGAAATAAATGTTCATTAAGCCCAAAATACAGCGATGTGACGGACTGTGGGATTTTGGCGGAAAAAGGCAATTTTTCAAAGTATTTATTTCAAAAAACTAATGATGCAGCTTTAAAGAAAATGTTTCACTAAGTAGAATGCATTAATTACTTTCCTAATATGTATTAGAAAAAATGTATTAGAAAAATTCCCGCAAATCGCATTCATTAAAATACATTCGGACTACAACCCTCAGTTCTCTTGAGCCACAAGAACAGGCTGTCCATCGCACTTGCTCTCACCGTGACAGAAAAAGTCACTCGTTCAGTCACTCACTGCGACAGTCGAGCTGCAGCAACAGTCCTCATGTGGGTTACCATCTGTTGTTGCGCTGGCTGGATGCCTGTTGCCGGAGCTCGGCGATATCGCCGTTCTCAGTACCGTTTTAATTGCGAAAATAACCACGAAATGCGCTCTGCCGCAATTGTATTTGCTGCACGTGCTGCGCATGCATACGTTACCCACTGCTGAGACCGCGAGGCTGCAAGACTGAAGACTGCGTGGACCAGGAGGCAGCCACGACAAAGGCAACTGCGACGACAACAACGCATTCAAATAATGAATGGCGTGTCCGTGGCAGCCACATGCAGTGCGCTCCAGAAACTAATCCGCAACCGATGATGACTGCAACGATGACGACGACTGCGCCGCAACAGCTGCGAGGCATTTGCGCAGCCGCCTACGCTGATTGCATGGCATAGCATTGCAGGTTGTGCTGCGCAGTCGCCCCAACCCCCAAAGCCCCACTACGAACCACATGCGTAGCACTTGCATCCATTGCACGGCTGAGGGCGTTCGTGTTGCTGCGGCAAAAACAATGACGACGACGGACACGGAGACGAGGCATGCTCGCTGATGACGCGTTGGTTGCTTGCTGTTCGGTCGGTTTGTTTATTTGTTTGGTGTTGCATTTGTTGTCACTTTTGTTGTTGCCACGCTGCATGTTTGCCGGGCAGGACCACCAACCGATTGATTAACAGAGTGTGCGCACTGCGCAGCGGCGAATGTGTGCGTGTCGTTGAACTATTTTTGCGGCGCAGTTGCGTGGATGCGATGGATCGCGATGTTGGTGCAGAATTTAAGCAATCTTTGAAATTCTTTCTGGTTGCAGAATGAAGGCAAATGCAAAAATATACAAATCAAGACAAAGTATTTTCTGACGATATAAATTGGCTTTGACGTGAAACCTTTATTCGATTTTGCTTCAATTCATACTAATCTTTAGTAGAAATTTGATCTATTAGCGTACTTAATTAAATAAAATTTAATTAAAAATTAAAATCACATTGCTCTTGGAAATGATCGGTAGGGAAAAATCTGAATGTTTATTTTCTGAAGATGACCTCGAAATAGTTTCCGAAATTATTGGTTTGCCTGTAAACGTAATTTAAACAGACATGTGGACAGAAATACGAACAGACGGCATAACTTAATCGACTCAGGAGATGATGTTCAATAATATATATAAGGTTCCATATCGGCCAAGCCTCTTTTAAGTTGCTATAAACGGACGTCCAATCTTTTAGTATTGGCTCTAATAAAACCGAGTCAAAAGTCTAAAGGTATTTTCAGTTAATCTCAAGATTGATGAAATGACGAATTTTTAACATTAACAGGCCACCCTAAATGTCATTTTTGCTTGCGTCATTTGTCTGTCAAAACTAGCTCATTTTCATAAATTTTGCATGGAACCTACGAAAATACACAACGTACGAACGTAGAACTCGCTGCAGAAGCGACGCATTTCTGTAATGTTTTTTTTTATTATTAAAACTAAAATCAATTTTCCAAAGAAATATAGCTGATTTATGTAGTTTAAAAAGGCAAATTATTTATAAGACAATATTTATAAATTAAGCGGTAAATTTTAAATAATTATACGGCTTATACCAAGTTTCGTTCAAAATCTGTCTATTTTAATCTAGTTCAATCCTTTAAAATTGAGTATATAAGATTTAATACAAATTTTTGTTGTTATATGTATATTGTTATTTTATTCTTATTGGATAATTCAACTTCCCTACAAACCATTTGACGATAATTTTTAAATTCGATAAAATAATGATAAATTTAAGATATAAAACTCAAAGTATTTGAAAATTTAATTGCGATTTCTTCATAATTTTTGTCAAAAAATAAAAATTTCTGAACAAATAAAATTTGTTTATCGAAAATTAATCCATTTATAATATCATCTCAATATCTTTAACGACAAAAACAACGACATTGTTTTAGACAGGTTAGTTTTTATCGAAAACCCTATCGTTTTTTAGATTATCGAAAACGACAATTTGAGCCTATAAATGATATCGTCGATATCGTAAAATTATCGTTTGGTTTACTGGGTTCTCATTAAAAATACAAACCTCAAAATCTGATCATGATCATCACTACCCAAATAGAGCACACGGTCTAACTATAGTTCCCTAGTAGAAATTATGGAAATATAGTTATACCGTTGGAAAAGGAGATTTAGTCTTAAACATTCTAGTACCGGAAAAATTACTAGTTCTGGAAATAGTTCATAAATGGAGTAAATAAATGCAGAAGAGAGAGTGCAGAAGAGTAAAAAATAATGAAAATATGCTAACTACTGCAAATTTTGAATTTAGTAGTTTTCATTTCATCTGCACGTTATTTTGATTGACAACACCGGGATTTCATTTCGGAAATTTCGGTACTAAATTACTCTGTGATCCAAACGGAATTGGAAGCCCTAGTTTATACAGATATAGAGTACATTTCTTTTAATTATTAAAATTATATCAAAATAGTATATTTTATTAAATACATGAACTTTTTAGATATTTTTCAATCATAACTATATGCCTATAACTTATAGTCGTTATTACATTCCTCCTCGACAATGTGTGGAAAACATTCCTCACATCCATGTCTAATTTAAATGTCCCATTAACCCATATATGTCCTGTCTTGTACGCCGATGTAAATTTATGAAAATTGTGCTCGTGTCTAATTGACGATAAAATCAGTCGCACATGTGACTGAGACTGCTGCTGTTGCTGCTATTGCCACCGCCATAAGCCGCATGCATAAATCTCGACGCAATTATTAAAATAATCAACACTCACCAAAGCTCCGATACACTGATTCCCCAATCGCTTCAGACGATGCGGCACAACTCAACGCATAAATTGTGCGCGAACGACATGCAACAGGCAGCAGCCGACAGTCGGCAGCAACAGGCAGCTTCTGCGGCTGCCACAGCTTCCTGTCGCAGCCTACCGCTTATTAATACCGTCGCAATCGCGCAATAGGGATGTTTACATCATATCGTTTTTTTGAAAGCATTCAATGCATTTAAACTCGATATCTACTGGTGCCAATGTAGAACGAATATATAAAATATTTTTGCGAATTGATATAATTTGCTTCACTGTCTTATACTAAGGTATGTGAGATAAAAGATTATTCAGCGTGATGAGTTAGAAAAGGTGGGAAGATCATTCAGCGTATTGGAGCAGTAATCGAGAAAAAGTTCAAATATCAGAGCAATAAAACTCATGAGTGTGAGAGAAATGAAAATAGCGAGCAAACACCTCGGATTTACATTTAGTGTAGAAGTCTGTGGAAACTTCTAGAACAGTTATAGGGCAACTTCTAGAATTCTTGTATGCAGTATATAAACTGAATCGGTGCATCTCGTGAGCGAACATTGACATGCTAAATACTGCAGTTTATTATCAAAGTTATTATCTATTTTAATTTAATTAATAAAAGTAATTACTAGAATTAATAATTAAGAATAAATATGTTTTAATTTTGAACAGAATCCAGAGATACTAAGTGATAAAATAGCTTACTAAATTTCTACTTGATTTTCGTAAAAATGTCAATAACAGCATCTGTTGATTTCATTGATTCTACTCCTTTAATGGTGCATTTTGCATATTTAAGTAGAAAACGTATATAAGAAAACGTCAAAATTATTAAATTGGTTTTAACTTAAAACATCAGTAATATCGATTAAATATCGGTCTTCTCTATCGTCACCAAGATCTCTGGCGCAAATACGTTGTCATCGTGCAACACTTGCTATAGTTGCCAGTTGCAGTCAGAGACGGTTATTATTAATGTTTTGGCGTATTTTAAATTCCTAAGAAATTGACACACATCCGCACGAAGCGATGCCTGACTGCCTGCCTGCATTTGGTTGCTGACTAAGTTCGTATCGGATCGCATTGCATTGGATCCAATCGAATCGCATCGAAGTGGCGACAACGACGACAGTGACGCCACGCAAAATGTCACTGCGCATCGGCGCGGCGCATTGCGACGCATGACCACGTCGAGCAAGTTGAGGCTGCACCAAGTGTTGTCGTTGTCGTATCTGCGTCAGTTGACAGTAGTTGTTGCTGTTGCTGCCGCCTCGACTGTTGCCGTTGTCTTTGCAGTGATATACGCCGCGTAAACAGCCGACGATTATGAATTTCACACCTCATTTGAGAGACGTTTATGTCGAGCAATTTTTACGCGGCGCAACGCAGCAACAGCAACATTCGATGACGTTGTTAACAAGCTGTTGTTTTAATGTTGCGGTGGTTTTGATTGCCGCTGTAAATTGTATGTGTTGCTGTGTTGATGTCGACAGATATTAACATTATAATGAAAATCGAATGTGGGACTAAATATTTCTAGGAGGTCCTTAAAAGATATGATGAACCCAACGGGAATAAAAATTCTTCAATTTTTTAATTCTCGACCATCAGTATGATACATTTCGTCTTTTACCAATATTTTGCCATTTGCCGCCATTTACCCATTTGTATATATTCGAAATTCTTTTTACTCTTATTTTTGAATATGCTGAAGTAAAAATTGTATTTAAAAAAAATCTATAAAAATATGTAGGTTTTTTTTTTCAAATCAAAAGAATAAATTATTTCGAAAATAATGTAAAAATAAAATGTAAAAAAAATGTTAACAAAAATGAAAATTTTGATTTTTTTATTTAAGAAAAAAAAAATTGTACAATGCTTTTTTATTTTTATAAAAAAAAACCTTTTATTGATAAAAATTAGGGCTGTGCGATTAATCGATAAATAAAAATATTTGATTAATCATTTTTTGAATAATTGATTAATTTATTAATCACTATTTTGATTAGTCAGACCATTATTAATCAATTTTTCAGAATTCTGATTAATCAAGATTTTGATTAATAGCACAGCCCAACTAAAAATTTGTTTAAGTTGAAACTCGATAAATATAGTAGAAAATTGTAATTGAAGTGGCAACGAGATGAAAATTTGAAGTCATAAAAATAATTCCTGTAAACACTTTCTCAAACAAACACTAAAGTGTTTGCAAGCTCATTTGTAGGATATAATCGAAGTGTTTCTCACAAATGATCAGTAGTGTTTCCCACAAATAATTGTAGTGTTTCCCACAAACACGAAAGGTGTTATCCACAAATACGAAAAGTATTGCCCACAAACACGAAAAGTGTTTCCCACAATTAGTTGAAGTGTTTCCCACAAATATTTCAAAATTTGGTAGTGTTTGCTAAAAATACTTGAAGTGCTTCCGGCAAATATTTGTAGTGTTCGGCAAATTCAGTCAAAGCAAAAGGTTTTTTCTTATTGCGACAGCCACTCCTTTATGCGACATGTCGAATAATGCAGAATTTCGCGTAAACACTACAACACATCGAAGCATTATGCCTGGAACAGGTGTCTCATACATTGGACTCGTTTTAGAAAGTCGTCTAAATTGACTGGGTTTTCGTCAGATAATTTGCACAGAATTGCGGCAGTGTTGCTTCAGTCATCTGTTTTGGATGATCGATTTTGATGAATTGATGGCAGCGACTATAGATGATAATATGGTTCTTATTCCACAAAAGAAGCTTATCAATGTTTATTCGTGCAAGTGTTGCATGACACGGATAAGTTCAATTGTTCAAGTGATGCATATTTTGTGACAAGCTGTACGATTTTTAGGGCAAACACTTTCAATGTAGCATTTTTTCCGGGAAACTATTACTATTTAGGGCAAACACTTTTAAAATAGATTGGGTTCTAGGAAACACTTAGTGTTTGTCCCAAAGAAATATCATGTATTTATTACTTAGCTTAAACACTTGAATTATTTACTGGTAACAAATGAGTGTTTGAGAGTAATAATTGACGTGGCTTTTATAAAGTGTTCTCGGGAAACAATTTAAATGTTTTTAAGAAATTAGATATTGTTTTGTTCAATCACTAGAAATGTGTATTTCTGGCAACCAATATGTATTTACCAGAAGTAACCGATAGCTTTCCACAAGTATTTTATAAACATTCCTCTTTTAAATTAATTATAACATGATTTCTGCAATCATAACAAAAAAATAAAAACAATTATTCTGGCATAAAATGTATTAAGTGCATAAAATGTATTAAGTGCTTAAAATGTATTAATTTTAATACATTATTTTTTGAGTGTCCATAATTTAATTATTTTTTTGCCACATATATCATAATATAGATGAATGACACAATTAAAAAAAATCAAATGATTGAGATAATCAAGAATTTATTTGCTACAATCATGATGTCACAATCATATTTTTCTCTGCGTGTAGTTTTTGTCCAATGTTTTTGGATTGGTTGAATATTCAAATTAATTATTTCAAAGATAAGAATTGAATTCTACTCTAAATATTGGAATTAAATGCTCAGAATATAAAATTAGAATTTTAAAAAATGATACCGATTTTGGGCGGTTATATTGAGCAAAAAATACAATAAATTCCAAAATATATACGCAAGACTAAATAGCATCTTAAATCAAATCAGGTGCAGCACAGGTTCATGGAGTCTTTCAAAGATTTCAAGCTCATATTGTTACTTTGAAATCACAGACATTTGTCATAGGATCCAATTGTTGTTTTTTATCTCTTCGCCAACATAGCACGAGCAGAGAGCAGCAACTGCTCGTATTTCTGATATAAACGATTTTTCATCGCAAAATGTCACGTTTTTCATGGTCGTCAGCAGCAGCAACAACAGCAACTGCAGTATGTAGCAACGTCATTCGTTGCAATCGGAATTTGGGCCTGCGCAGTTCTTGGCTGATACAATTTTGTTGCAAAGGTACTACACTGCGTCGCGTCGCGTGTTGCGCATGCGCAGGGCGTTGTGTTGTGTTGGGGACGCCAACTTCGTTGAGTAGAATGAAGATGACAAAGGCAACAGAGCAACAACAAGGACGTGCTGTTATGTCGTGACATATCCCGTCGTCTTATTAATTTGTTTGACGACATTGTGTGCGGTGCTCGCGGACGCCGGTGAAGGTTGTTGGTGCGCGGATTTCAAGTTACACAGCTGAAAATGTTCAATTATATGTACAAAAAAAAAAAAGAAATGTCTACAGTCTACAAAGATGTTGCGTATTGCAAGATGTTCCGAATCTTTCCTCCCACATCTTTGACGCTTTATTTTCAATCAATTTAACTTATTCTCTCAGGTCTTCAATATCCCCGGAGTTCCGTTCTTTCGCACACCCCCGCCAAGTCGTGCCGCCGCGCGACCCCTTAACCCAAGTGCGCCGAGATTCAAAATTGATAATTTTGGCCAACTAGCAGCACTTTACAAACTCTGCATCACGTCTAGCGTAGACCGGCACCAACTATACGAGTAACAACCGCTTCAGTGTATCCTGTTTTTTTTTTTTGCTCAAGACCATGGCCAACAACACACAACTAGTTTCGTCACAAATTAAACACGTTTTCCATAGAACTAATGAATAAACAAACCGAATCACGGTCTCAAAATCCATTTTATGCGAAATTAATACAATTAGCAAGTTGTAAATTTTTAATATCTATCATCATTCATCCATTTGCAAGAGCGCAGCCATCGTTAACAAAAATCTATCTATCGTATGTAAAAAGTAATAATGTGAACGCCCCATGTAATTTTCGAGTGTAAAGTGTTAATTGAAGTTGCAACATGTACTTGCTACGCAAATCAGCGATGTTCGGGCAAATAATTGCTCTTAATTTATTAACGATTTTTCATTTTCTTAAATTTAGTTAACAACACTGTGCGTAACCTACGCACAGCAGCACTCTGGACTGGACGTAGCACTCTGGACACGATCACAAAATAAATTACGATGTGCGAACACATTTACACGATGCATCCAATTAAGACGACTGACTGACTGGTCGAGCAACTTCAAAATAACAGCAAAAAGAGTACCTATCGAGACTGCAGAATACGTAGGCAATTTGAGACTCTGTATTCATATAGTGTTGGAATCCAATTAATGCTCTACTCTGTCGAAACACGGGGTAACGTTTAAAAATTTATCATTACTTATTCTACTGACTACTCTATTTTAATCCACATTAAATATTATCCATTAATATTAATGGCTGGCAAATGAAATTTAATGAACTTAAATAAAATATTGAAATCGTATCCGAAACCATTATTCAAAAATCAGTATCCGATATCGAAAACGGATTAAAATGGTTCCGGTTCTATACCATTTTTAAAACTGTATAAGATGTTTCAAAAAATCATCATTTTCATAAATAAAGCTTTATATAGCATTATTGATTAACTGAGAGTGAATTTAAGAGGTTCAGACTAAATTCCAAATTACGATATTATAAATTTCTAATTGTCTCTATAGAAAGTGCACGAAAACCTAAAAGGTGATATAATAAATACGATTATTTATGAATCCAATCAGAAGAAGAATATATTGTCAGTTGCGTGGTGCTCAACAGATACACATACAAAGAATTCTCCAATATTATCATTTTATTTATCAATATTATAAATTAGTTCACCAACTTTCAATTTCATTATATGTAAGATTTCCTTCATTGAATTAAAATCGTTTATTTAATGTTTTTCTTGTTGAATATGATGTTCTTAAACATCAAATTACAAGCAACAATTTGTCTCCATTTACACATTTATGTTTTTATAATTCTTATAAGGTTTAAATTATTTAATTGAAAAACATTGCTTGCTTGATTTATAAAATAATATGATTTTCAAAAAATTTATTTATGCAATTTTTAAATAAAAAATTCTTTTCAAAAAAAAAAATTTAAAACATATATATATTTTTTTTTTTTAACAAAATTTTGTCGTAATTTTATAAAAAAAAAATATAAATTAATCTAAAAAAATATATATATATTAAAAACTTTTTTTTTACACTTTTTTTGTTGGGACAATTTCTTTTATTTGATTACATTAAATTTGATTAAATTAACATTGATTTACATCTGCAAATCAATTTTACTGTATACGTGCTTAGGTTAACTTTTTTGGTCAAATATATATTGACATTATGCTCAAATACATGAAAATAATGTTTTCCCACGAAACGACTTGTGGTTCCCAAAAAAAAAAATCGAAATTCGGTACACCTATCCATTTGTAAATATAGCTATCAAATGAAAGAAAATTCTTCAGGGATGGAAAGTTTGTAGTTATTTTCAGGATTCGTATACCCTGGTGACCTATATACCACTTTGTATGGTTACCACACATATGTGTAGGGTATTTATAGTCGGCTTAGACCGACTATAATTTTTAAAATCCTAACTATCATAATAACACCTACTTTAAAATTTCCCATGTGATTTAACCTTCCCAACTGGTTTTTTCTCTGTACGGCAGATACTAAAGAATTATCCAAGCTAGAAACTCATTCAGAAAAGAAGCTCCACTTATATACGTTTTGAGCAATAGGCTTTATTCAAGTATGATTGTTGAAAAATTATCTATTTTGAATCTTGAATGAGCCTATAAAGTCAGAATTTATTTGGAATAAAAATCGACGTTGTTTTGATTATTTTTACATTCAATACATTCATTTACATTCAATTACATTCAGTACATTCAATTTACAATTTAATTTCGTGAGCCTAACTTGAATCTGAGTGTTTATTGGGAAAGATAGTAACAATTATGAATATTAAATTCAAAAATAACTACGAACTTCTAATCGTGATACAATTGACTTTCATATGCCCGTTAAAAGCCAGTGTATAATTCGTTTCGATATCGCAACGAAAATGTTGCAAAATGTCAAAGGATTTTTCCGATATCGATGTCATTTCTCTCAATGATAATATATAAAAAGTCTTACCGAAGGATTTTTCTGATATCGATGTCATTTCTTTCAATGATAATATAGAAAAAGGAATGATTTATCCGATATCGATGTCATATAGAAAAAGTCTTACGAAAACAGTCAGGCGATATCGAACCGAGATAATGAAGGTTTCTTGTTACGGAATCGAACCAATCTAGAAGCTCTTGACGTATTCGACAACATTATGCTTTATGACTGGTTTAAAAAAATGCGTCATCAATATCTATCATCTGATATGACAATAAAAAAAATAGAAAAAAAATCAAAAAATGTTCTTTCTCTATCTCAATTCTTTTTCTATTACGTCTTTTGCATAATGTCGTCGTCCGCACCATCGCATTAGCATTTAATTTTATTGAATTTATTTTCGAAACACTAATTTAATTTAATCAAAATAGTTTTCAAAAAAGAGTCTACGAACTCAGCATGTAAACACATTTATTTTTTAAATTCTGAAGTAAAATATTTTTGACATCAAAAAGAAACATAAATAAAAAATGAAAAACAAAGTTCACTTTTTTCATACATTTATTTTAAATGAAATAAAGTGAAAATATAAAAAAACAGTTATGAAGGTTAAATCACATGGGAAATTTTAAAGTAGGTGTTGTTATGATAGTTAGGATTTTCAAAATTATAGTCGGTCTAAGCCGACTATAAATACCCTACACATATGTGTAGTTACCATTCAAAGTGGTATATTGGTCACCAGGGTATACGAATCCTGAAAATAATTAAAAACTTTCAATCGCTGAAGAATTGCCATCCATTTGATACCCATATTTACAAATGGGTAGATGTACCGAATTTCATTTTTTTTTGAACCACAAGTCGTATCGGCTGAAAACATTATTTTAATGAATTTGAGCATGATTTAAATATGTATTTGATCAAAAAAGTTTGCCTAAGCACGTATTCAGTAAAATAGATCTGTAGATGTAAATTTAATATGAGGTATTTTTGAATATAAATGGTCAGATCACAGGTCGCAATGGTCCGATCTCGCCAATTTGTTCGCACATACAGCGTAGGTATATGTAAGCTAAATTATCTAACTCTTCAATTGTTTAAGTAGTAGGGATTTCAACAGACAGACAGACGGACGGACAGACGAACATCGTTAAATCGACTCAGGAGGTCATGCTGATCCATACCGGAGATGCTCCCTTCTGGGTGTTACAAACGGCGTACCAAACTGAATATAACCTTTCACTCTTAGTGTAGGGTATAAAAAGTCCAAACCCTTTAGTTTGGCCATAAAAACAATCGCAATGAAAATGTTGCCGTACACCTGATGACCTTGAAAAATATGAAAAAAGCTTACATGTTGTTATTCTTATAAAATTTTGTTTACTCAAAATTACAAATATGTCACTATTTTTAAGATCCCTAAACGAGTCGTTATCAGGAGTTCTAACTTTCATTAACAAAGAATTGCTAGTGCTTAAACCTAAAAATCGTTGCTTTTAGAACAATGAAATTGACCTAACTCCTGCGAACACTGCCATTACTTGAACACAAAAGGGTCTTACAAGACACCAGTGCACTGTTTGGTCCTCCATATCAATACCAAAATTATATCCAGCAGACGAATGCAGGCATGTCCTGCAAAGAGATCGAATTGTTCGAGGTAATAGAGGCTCCGAGTCGTAGTATACTAAGAATACTCCACATTAACTTTGTTTTATTTTATTTATTGTACCCAGAATATTGCGGCTCTACCAACTGACCGTTCATGATCTGGACACTGGACATGAAGTCATTAAAAAATTACTTTTGTTTGGGAAAAATGTTCGTTTTGTCAGTTATGGTTATAAAAATGTTCACATGTAATAGAACTCAAAAAATTCTTGTCTTTCGCATTCAAATGTTTAGTAATTTTTTCAGTATGCTCTGTTAACATTTACAAAATACTTTAAATTTAACCATGGAAGTTGTCCAACCGATGATATTCTTGTCGCATAATTTGAATGTTTGTTGCAATTACAACTCAAACAATCTGTTCGATTGGCCGAATGAGGTTTGTGTGTGTGCACACGGATGAGTCGAACTGTAATCGAGCTCAATTAGATCTCAGCACCTGTGCGACCGCAGCAATCCGCCGCGCAACAATGGAACAAATTGCTTTCGCCACGCAAGATATGCCCAGTGCCCGAGTGCAGCTAGGAACGAAGGGCCTGTGTGTGTGCTGTATCTCATCAAGCAGAAAAGATGCAAATTATCAAATATAATTGTTATTTGTGCGCATTCAATTCAATTTGCATATAAACGATTTATGTGAAAAGAGCAGTTCGGGTCGATCGTACACCCAGAAAATGCCTGGGCAGATTCCCAAATGCGTGCTGATTGGCTCAACTCAACTTGATCTGATCCGAACACCACTCGACCCCAGGTAAATGTTTTGAAATATACATAGCTTCCAGCCAACGTCGCCCTGAGCTCCCTAGGTCGGCCTTATTCTCACCTCTGCAATGAGCTACCCTCGTTTGCATGCGCAGCATTATTAGTTACGCCGTCTGGACGCATTTCTGTGTCCGAACCTCGCCACATAACTTATAGGCCTTTTGGACGCTGCGTCTCCTCGGCTTTGTTGTTTAATTTTTTAATCGTTTTTAATTGAGTTTGCTATGAGTACCGCGTAATTACGTGTACAGTGTACCTACTAGGCAGGCGCTGAGTCCGAAATTATGTATGCAAAGTGCATCAAAACTCGACTCGCACACTCTGGCGGCAGTTTTTGCCATTAATATGTTCATGTTAACATTGTTTCTGTGTTTGGCCGGCCGGCCGCCCGGTACCACTCTGCTAGGCTGACAGGCACTGAGAACCAGGTCGGCGGTATAGTTTTAAGTTATGCAAGCGTAACTAATCCAATCCAATCCTTTGCCATGTTCAAGTTTTGCTTTGCGATTGAGTTCTTTGGCACTGTCAATGCTGCATCTTTTATCATGACTTGGCCTAGCCCCCTGCGCTGGGAAGAGCATTTTGTTTTGTGTGATTTCAATTAGAAAATGTTTCATGTGCATAATTAATGGTGGATTTTGTAACTCGTACTTCTTTAACATTGTTGCATGCTCAATTAATTGCTCAGTTTAATCAGTGAGCTGCAAAAATAAATAAATGGGAGCATTTGATGAGCACTGGATAATTATTAGGCTTATCGCGCCGCATTAATACAACTCAAAATCATACGGAAAAAACACCCAAGTACTTTTATAATCAGCTTCAAGCAGATTAATGCTGCATTTGCATATGAAGTTGTTAGGTAATGCGGAAGTACATTCAATAAGATTAGGTTGAAGCATTGTTCAGAGTCATTATTTAGCAACAACAAAAATACTTCATTCCTATTTAATTTCACTAATCATTCACACTCTGTTCGGTAACAAACAACTTAATAACTTTGGAATGAGAATTTAACCATTGTTTTATAAATTAATATTCACGTATGTTTGCGGATTAAATAACTCAAGTCTTACCATACACATTATGTTATATATGTAGGTACTAGGGGCTCCAATCCCGAAGCATTTGGGAAATCACGGGACTTTCAGGATTAGAAAAATAATTCAGGGATCCCGGGATATATTCCGGATTATGTCCCGAATGATTGAAATTTGTATTACAGGTACCAAACAAGTAAATTTTACACATTAAGTCAAATCGGCATATTTTTCCCATAGATGTAAAAGGTCTTAATTTACATAGTACTGCTAGAGTTTATCACAAACAAATTTGAGTCGGTAACTAATTTCCTGTGCTTGAGTATTGCAAATGAAGTTAAAAACACTTTAAATCAATATTTTATCATCTAAATAAAGCTGTTTTGGATCGGAATAGTCTTAAAAAATTTTAATTGAATCTATATTATCTTATGTTCGCGCATCGTCTTTAAAGTTTAAAAAGAACAAAAATTTTACATTTTCTCAAGTTAAACCTGTCTCAAATATAATTGTGTTTATACATTCTTTGTAGTTCTGAATCCAAATATGTTAACGATCGATTTCTGACGTATAGTAAAAAAAAAATCCTTAAGTCTGCCAATAATTAAATTTTTACTGATTACATTATATTGTTTATATTGGCGTTCGCGCATTGCAACTGAAAGTAAAAAAATAACTTTAAAAAATAATACAAATGTATTTTCTATCAGAATAGGTTCAAAAAATTAGAGTTTAAATCTATTAATGACCTCCTAAAATTTCATAAAATGGGAGGTTTAAAACACAAAAAAAAATCTTAATTTTATTTGATAAAACCGGAATATTATTCAGTATTATTCTATTTTTTGAGCCTATTCCCATACACAGGATATTTTTTTTGATCAAATTTTTTGTTTTATTCTCTCACAGCATTATGTAACTTTTAGGCCGTATTACAATTTGATATTAAAATATAAGTTTGATTTCGATCCGCACTATTAAACATATTGTTTTGTGAAAAATACTAGCAGCGGTATCCTTACATGAAATCAAACATTTGTCACCAAGTCTATTGAAAAATAATTAAAATATGATAATTTAATTTAATTAAACATGATAATTTAATTTAATTAAAATTTAAAATTTAATAGTTTTAATATTTTCTACACGTTCTTTTGATTTGCAATCCCGGGATTTCATTACGGGATTTTCGGTACAAATATTCTCCGGGATCCCGGGAAGCCCTAGTAGGAACGTTTCAAGCATATCGTAGTATTCTGCCCAGGGATTGTAAGAAACTGATATCAGCTGAGAACCGTTTCATTTTAAAAACCCAAACCGAAATCGTTATACAAAATTAACAAATGATATCCAGCCGTTAAACGGTTCTGGTATTATATCGGTTGTGTAAAAAATAATAAAACTAACTACAAAATTTAAGTTTTAGGTAATTTTAGTTCTAATGTGGGTATCTTACCCGACTCGAGTATATTACTTAATTCGATTTTTGGTTTAATATTTTGATAATATGGGCTAAAAGTAGTATTAATAGAAATACCAAAATTGAAAAAGAAACCGTAACATGGTATATCGAAACCATTTAGTTCTAAATCTTAAAACCGAAACCAAACGAGTGAGAAAACCGAAATCAAAACCGTTGTTTGGCTTTCAATTCTTGATTCTAACGTATGTAGAATGAAATCCTTTATTGGATAGTATAATACACAGAATTGAAGTAGTCTATAAAATAGAATTAGCAAGAGCATTAATTTTCATGGAATACGATTGATTTGTTAAATAATTTTGGGTCAGAAGTAACCAAATATAGAAGTCGGAATTTTCGAAATCGCTCCCCATTTGGTGCTGGTATATTCTATCTTACAATAAAATATTTAAACTTCCACCTGGTCTCACCATTTATGGTAAAAAACCAGAATTTAAGTCATTTTAATATGAATAAGCTTTGATAGCAATCTAAGTATTGTCTGTGTAAAGTTACACCGAAATCTGACAGTCTTTAATATTAAACATTGACATATGGGCATTTCCAGAAAACCGTCAACCACGACCGAAATATTTAAAATGCTCAAATATTTGAAACAACGATAGATTTGGAATCTTAAATATCTGAAAATAAATTTCTATTCCGTTAACGGTAACGTATAAAAAAAATACTCATAAAGTTACGTTATTATGAAATATGTAGATATACCAATGTTTCACATATATTGAGTAACCAAATTAATTAACTTTAAAAATATACAGATACAAAATATTATTTTCTCTTTTTTCTGGTAACAATTATTCGTAAAACATAAAAATAATGATCCACATTAAAATAACTGAAAAATTTGGAGTTCTGTATAGAGGTTTCCGATGTCCCGTCCGGAACCAAAAAGATACATTTATTACCATAGTAAACTGATAAGTTATTTAAAGAGTTGAATTCACGGCGTTGAGAGTTAAAGAGTTGAATTCAAGCAGAATTTCATCGGCATTTCCAAAAATTTAAACATCATTTTCCTAGTAATTCTAGAAAATTTTTGACAGCTAATTGAATTCTGTCCCACCCGAAACTTTGATTACCAAAAGTGTAAAAATACGGTATAAAAAATATAAAAAAAAATCAAAACAAAAATTAAAAAACTTAAAAAAAATATTTCTAAAAAATCATTGTACCCAAAATTCGCTGCCTTTTTGGAATATCTATATGAACCTCGATATTTACTTCCGTTTTTGTCCCGTCCGGAACACCCATTATTTTATTTATTTCTTTTGATCTACCGTATAGAATTCTATAATTTTTGCAGATGTTTAGTCGTATTTAAGTACTACATGCAAAAATCAAGTAAATTCATTAATTTTCTTTCGATATATTAAAGTTTTAAGCGAACGAATGTCCCGTCCTGAACCCCAGAAAATGCTCATATTTTGATTGGTTTTTTTAAAATTAATTAATTTGTATATTAGGTTAATTTTTTTCAAAAAAAAATAAAATCGTATCAATTTTTTTATTCGAAAATTATTATTTTCGGATATATATATTTTTTTGTAAACTTTTTCGGATGATTTTTTTTTTAAATTTTGACACAAATTTTCTCGATCTCGTTGCTTTAACCATTCAAATTTTTCAAATTTCTCGTATATTAAATTTATTTGACAGGGTGCGCTATTCAAATATTTTCGTAAACTTCGAACTTTTACTATTTTTTGTTCGATATCGTTCCGATTCCAAAAAAATCTCATACCGATAAATCTCCGACAGAACCCATCAATATTTATCTCCAAGTAGGTCCAATTCGACGATCGATATCGTTACAATAAATTGTCCGATTTCATATTATTTCTCCTTCTTCTCGCATTGATCTCATAACGATATCGAAACGAATGGACATTTTTGCGAAATACTTCCATTTAAGACTAGCATAAAAAAAGATATCGTAATTATATAGATTTCGAAAGTTTCAATATTTCGAGAAAAAGTAAAGTAAGTAAATTTAACACTACTTTTTACATACGTAAATTTATTGTTTTTGTATTAATCCATAATTGTTATAATCCTCACAAATTCCCTGAAACCCACACCAAAAACATGACTGCCTAAATCAGAAAAGCACCTAATGTAATTGATTATCTCATCGATCGCATAAACCCTTCAACGCATATAGAGCAATATCAACCAAAACCCACGCCACAACATGTCTAAATTGTGGCAGAATGTTTTCCATTACTGTGATCCATTTCCATTACCGCATTAATTCACACACAGGTGGCGCTCTTGGGCCTGGTATGCCGCAAGCCTTGCCGTCAGCCTGTCGGCATGTTGCATGAGCACTCCGAACGCGCCGGGCGCACGGTGCAGGGTGCACGGCGCACCACAGACACCCAAAAACGCAATGGGTGGTAAATTGATGTTTTCATCTTTGCGGCGGCGCATTTGGGCGGCTGTTGGCTGTTGTGACAGAGTGCGCGCGCGTTCCAATAAGTGGAGCGCACATTTGTGGCACGCAAGCTCATGCAGCGCTGCGCATAGTAAATTGATATTTATGGAAAGGCATGACAGGATAATTAAGGCCGCATTGCTTTTTAATGGGACGGCTAAATGTGATAAAATGTCATCGCTGAGATGTATTGAAAGTTTCGCCGTAGCCGGAGCATGCTTTCCAGCGTTCAACAATGGCACATATTAGGCAGGAAAGGCAGGTTAAGGATCCTGAGACTATCATCTACTTACGATTCTCACTCTCTCTACAATAAAATCACAATCTGAAGGTACAAATTTCGCAGAAACACCTGCCAATTTCTTATCAAATCGAACTAATTAATTATGCGATAATGTTAAAGAGCCTTAAACGCATGCGCTGCGGGCATTTCAGCATTTTAAAGAGCAGCCAATGCAGCGGAACGCGCGCGTCTGCGCACAATAACTATTTCGGCCCACGGCGATGTTGCCACATGATTTATGCAGCGTGAATTGTGCCCCAAGTGCAGCGAAATTTAGCGACTCTGCGATTACGGCAGGTATTTTTTTTTTTGTTTTTTGTTTTAATCGGTGGCGACGTGTGGGCTTGGAAGATGCTGCACGCCGGGCATCGAGCGCTGAGTTGGAAGAGGCAGCTTGAGAACTGTGTTGTGTGTGCTTTGTGGTATTGTGTACCGTTTTGGCTTAATTGAGTTGTCAACTGTGGGGTGTGCCAAAGCAGGAATTTGTGGAACTATTTCATATAGCGTGATTTCTTTGTTCAGTTGGTATCATTATTGATGGAGGATTTCTTTTAAGGCAACATTTTACAAATTAATTCAGTGGTTTTCTTCTCCATACTCATGCAATACTCAGTGTTGAATGAGGAAATGAGTTAGGAAGGATGAAATTATAAGGTAGTATGCGTGAACGATTCCCTTGATTTGCCACTATCCAAAATATAGGAAACGTAATACGAACGAATTTCCTCTGAAATGCGTGGTTCTTTTGAGAATCGAGAAAAGTATAATTAAATAACTGGACCTGGCAGAAATGGACACTTTCCATAGTAACACCTATGAAATAGTCATACACAACTAAAAGGTATTTCGGAGGGGTTCGAAGGTGTGATATATTATTGGAAAGGCAATTTAATTTTCTAAAACACGAGTTAAAAATTATTTATTTATCAACATATTATACTTTATAACCAATTTTTTGACTAGGTTATATCAGTAATATGCATTTACTAAGCACCCTGTATCTCAAACGGGGTGCAAAATAGGATATCATTTTATTCTACATTTCCTGTATAACGTGCACGAAAGAATTATACCAGGGACATGATCGGAAACTGATCAATGTACTTTCGCTATGGTAATTGTAATCAGGGACCGCAAAGAACCGGAATGGAAACAGGTATCAGAACCGTTTCGATTTTTGGAACTGGAACAGGATCAGAAGATCGTTATTAATAAAATGTTTGGAACTGGAATAGGAACGCATATATTTTTTTTAGGTCGGAATCGGAACCGCTATTTTAAAAACCTTGGAATGTGAACCGATATTTTAGTTCATGTATGGAACCGCAAGAACCGGAACCGTTTCGATTTTTGGAACCGGAATCGTAACTGTTATTTAAAAAATGTGTGAAACCGGAATCGAAACCCATACATTTTTTTATACCCTACACTAAGAGTAAAAGGGTATATTCAGTTTGGTACGCCGTTTGTAACTCCCAGAAGGAAGCATCCCCGGTATATAAAAGTATATATATTCTTGATCAGCATGACCTCCTGAGTCGATTTAGCTGTCTGTGTGTCCGTCTGTAAGAAAATCACGATTACAGAAAAATTTGAAGAGCTAGATCAATGAAACTTCTAATTGTACCAAAAAGATAATTTGCATGATCGCAACTTATTGATCTGCGAATCGGCCACTTATGTTCAAATACCTCATAAAATTTACATCTACGGATTAATTTTACTTTATACGAGCTTAAGTGAACCTTTTTTGCCAAATATATATTGCCTTTATGCTCAAATATATGAAAATAATGTTTTCTCGGGAACTGACGTGTGGTTCTCGAAAAAAATCGAAATTCGGTATACCTACCCATTTGTACATATGGGTATCAAATGAAAGGAAATCCTTCAGCGATTTCAAGTTTATAGGTATTTTCAGGATTTGTAAACCCTGGTGACCTATGTACCTTTTTAAGTGGTCACCACACACATTATCACATATGTGTAGGGTATTTATAGTCGGCTTAGACCGACTATAACTTACATAATTCTAACTAACTTAATCACACTAATTATCAAAATATCCCTACTTCAAAATTTACCATCTGATCTAACCTTTCCAACTGGTTTTTGGTTGGAACCGGAACCGCAATTTTAAAAATCTTGGAACCAAACCCGAAACCGATATTCCAAAGGGTTTTAGTAATGTTAGTAATTGTAATGATTGCCCTGATATTGTAAATATCTTTTAGGGTGATCGTATTTGATCCAGGAACTCCAAACTAGATTTTAAAGCTCCTGTGAATTGTATTTCATCTCAGAGCGAATGTAGGTAATGCTGATAGTGCCAAGTCAGCAGGAGAGAAGTATGTCTTACTCCGTCTATATTCATGAAATAAATGATCGATGAATTTATATTCCCATAATGGGTCTCAATTGCAGTTAATATGGAAAATGATCCCAAATACCCACAACGCCTATATGTTGGGTTTGTGAGGAAAATACAACATTGGATAATATTAATATTAAGGACTTCTTACATTTTTTAGGACTCATTTAATCAGAACTTATTTCAATTTTATTGCTAATCAATTGAGGTATTCGACTTGTAAAGGTTTTTTTCTAATACGAGGAATAACTTTTAAAATATTTATGATTTCACAATAAAGTGAATCAGCGAAATATTTATGTCTTGCAGGCATTGTTAGTTTTGTGCAACGTACACATAGAACACAAAACAAACATTTAATTAATTAATAACCACTAATAAACCAATACAATTCAAACTATTTGCCACGCCCTCACGTTGATAAAAACACTTTTCATTGGTTAAAACCAAAACTGGATAAAAAATGCTAAAACAAAAAAATAGTTTTCAAAGGCATCAGCATCTCGCACAGTACAAACGACAAACAATTTTTCTGAAATTTGCGAAAAAATAAAACAAAAAAAAAAGAAAAATAATGAAAAAATGGCGCACTCGATATGCAACAACATATAGAAGATTTAATGGGGGAACATGCTGTGCTGCCATATTTTGGAAAAAAGAGTGTACACAAATTACAACAACATTGAGGAGCAAACAAACTGCAAGCAAAAAATTGCAGCAAAAACGACAACAACAACAGCAACAGCAAGGGTAACCAAACAGTACACAATTCATCAAAAATAGCAACCGTACAAGAAGAGCAACATCCAACATCCATCCAACCGTCCATCCATCCACACAACCATCCATGCAAGCCCAGCAATTGCAGCGTCCTGCAAGCACCCTCTACCGACGGATGGCGCTGTCACACGAGACACACGAAACTGCAAAGAAAGCACACAAACATTTGCATCAACTGCAGGGACGGAGGCAGAGTCAGAGGCAGCCAACGAACGGCATCCACCACGCACCCACTCATCCATCCAGGGGTGCAACACCATACAATGCTTTCGCTTCACTTTGATGAATGATGACCAATGTCCATCCATTTCTAATGCTGCTCGGCAAGCAAAAAATTTTGCATTTTGCTACGAAAAGGAAGAAGGAGCACAAAATGCGCCAACCAAACCAACCAACCAAGCTGAACAAGCAAAAGGTCCTGCAGCGCTTGCTGCACAAAGCGAGAGGCTTTTTTTGCGGCCCATCCGAGCGGGAGTTGAGTTGGGTGGGTCATGTTGGAAAAATGCAAAACAAGCGCATATTTTTTGTGCCGCCGCCATTTTGCATGAACAACAGCAGCGCCTCCATGCGTCACAATGCTGGAATTTATGCGCTTTTGTGCACATGGCGAAATGAAGAGCACAAAAAAGCGAATTTAATCGAATTATCGCCTCCTGGCGGCACTAGCAGTGCACATGAAAGAGTTCCCGTCGCGGTCCTCAGTAGCCAAATGACCAGCTACCACCCGCACTGTTCAATTTAGGTGCTTTGTTTTAGAAGACCGCCACACAACAAAAAAAATCTGGATATGTGATGCAAAGATTGGCAAAGAGGGAGCCTTCATAAATACTATGTTGTTCAATAATTGAACAACAAAAAAGTACCCACCCCACGAAGTATGTTTTTTGGGAATCTTGCAAAAAAATACTGCTGGTCCGTGTTGTTGCCGAGTACTAGCCGCGGACCAATGAGACCCAACAGAGTCCAAAGACAACCCCAGCTGCTACGCAAGTAGTTAAAAACGAAAAAGAAATTTTGCATAAAAAAAAACCATGTTAATCGAATGCATGAACACAAAACAATTGCAGTAGAACCAAAAAGTGAATAAAAAATCTTGCAATTTTCTGGAGTAATCATCACTTTGTATTGGTTCTATTTTCCCAAACTCCCGCGCCAGCATAGCGCCCTCTTTTCGAATGCTTGATTATTTCCATTTATCAAATGAAAAATTGTCCTGTTTTTTATTTATAGCAGCTTCGTCCTGCACCCACATTCACATCCATTCGAAAGGAAGCACATGCAAATGATGCACATGTGATATGAGCAGAATGGATCTACACAAAAAATGCCAAAGCGAAAATTGGTCGATTGCTTGGAGCCAGCAGTGGTCATTGGCGTAGATGGTAATGAATGGTGGTCCTCAACAGCGCTTCTTTGGCTAGTTTTCGTGTGCGTTCGGAAAGTAATTAAATATTTGAAACATCTTGACGATATTCTTTAGTGAAATTAGGAATAAACCCAATATGAAACATATGCGAAATATTTACAAATTCAACAAAGCACAAAATTCACCTTTTTTCAAAACTCTGAATTTTAAAAATTCATCAGATATAATTCAACGTTTCTACGCACAAAATTCTGATAAAAAATATATATTAGTTGTACTTATAATTAGCATATTAACTTTAAATATAAATTAGAACCTGACGTCGCCAGGTGGATTTTGAGTGGGTTAATTTTCAGCTTAATTTTGGTCATTTGAATTTTAAAATTTTTATTTTTAAATAAATAAATAATAAATGTTAAAAACAACTTTATTGATTTTTTAAAATTCGAAATATTGTTAATGGTGAATTTTGTATAAATTGATATTCTGCTTATTCATATTGTTGTTTAAAATAGCACAAAATCAATGAGTACCATACGAATTTTACATTTTACAATTTTTTTACATTTTATTCAATATTCATAGTTCAAAATTAATGTTACGTAATGTAATCTACAATTCCGCCACAATTGCGGAATACATTTGGATCAAGTTCCTTTTTAAGCACTACATAACTTTTATCTTCGGAGCACATAATGTATTTCTAACGAGTTCGTGATATTCTAATTTTTAATCAATTATCTTTCTCTTTGGTGCTGCTCTCGCAAAGATATACTAACCGAATCGCCAAATTAACCATATTGGGTCATAAACCATTCCACTTGATCATGGTTTAACCGCATACCACGGTCTTGCGTCTCGAAATGTAACCAACGTGTTGTCGTCACCGCGGTCACACATTCACCGCCGCGGCGCAGTGCGCTCGCTGCGAATGTGGTGCGCGCATGCGCAATGATTTCCCGACCAGCACGACTTTTATTTTCCGTCAAATCACACAATTTAAGTTCTGCTCAACAAGACCCTCGCCGGATCGAAGCGAAATGGAACGTAACTAATCTAAAGTCAAGTAACGTCCGGGCAGAAAGTAATTTTCATTATTTTGCTATCGTTGCCAAGACATCGCGCAACGTCGTATCTACTAAGGCTGCAGCAGCCACAGAACATGCAACATTGGCAAGTTCATCTTTTTTATATTTTTTCTTTTGCTAAATATTATATTTTATATATTTTTATTTAATTTTTTTACTTCCGTTGACTATTAGAATAAATGCGTCGCAAATTTCAGACGAATGACCAAAACGTTAGATTATGCCAATTGCATAACCCATTTACACTATTGTTGTTCATAAATTTTCCTAAATATTTAAATGTTTTCATTGCCCATCTGTTATCCTGTTAAACTACATATTTAGGAAAAGTTAAAAGATTATGGAGTTTTTATATATCAAATACCCCTTTCGATTTGTAAATGTATTACTTTAAATACCGTTTTTTAATTTCATCCATTTTTATGATTTGCAGATATTTCCTGTTTTGGTAAGATGATACATTAATTGTAATGCATTTCTTCCTTCAACTTTTCATAGAGGAAATCTTTCAACACAGAAAAAAAATCATCATCATATTGATGAATTTCATTCTTCAAATAATGATTCATTGTATTGAAGAACGATTAATAAATTGAAATCTTCAAAACATCAATGTTATGAATTCATTATCAATGGATAAATGATCGAACAATGTTCTTCAATATGATGTAGTGACTTTGAAGAATCCGTTTCATCATATTAATCAGCAAATAGATAAAATACAACACATATGTACATCATATTGAAGAATGCTGTTCATCAAACCAAATTTTAATCAAAATATTTATCTTTCGTTAATTTTTTGATATAGTTGGAGTTCTCAAGGTGTGCTTGAGTTTAATTTCTTACATAATGTAATATGTAAAATGTGTTGTAATATATTAACTTATACTGTCTATATCTGTTTTATAATTGGTACTAAATGTAGTTTTATATATACTTTAGACTTCAATACATTTTTTTTATAATACACCCATTATAAAATAATAGATTCATGAAAAAATTAGTCTATATGTAGCATTTATTAGCATTTATAAAAGTTGATACTAACAAATATTTAATTATAACTTCAAAATTTCAATGCCAGAGAAATCATTCATTTTACAGATAATCGACAGATAATCAAAAGAAAATTTTAATACTGACAAATTCTATAAGGAGCTATGATATTTTTCGCAACAAAGTAAAGAAAATATGAATTTATATTTTTTATTTATTAAATTATGTTAAATCAAATTTTTAGTGTATATTTTTAATTTTTTTTTTTTATTATTTGAATTTGCCATAAAGTATTAAATAAATTCCACTTAGAACATTTGTATCTAGCACACTCCGTTATCACTTAAGTGCTCATAAAATGCTTAAATAGTGTAAAACTATCGATAACTCGAAAAACTATCAAAATATCGAAAAACCGATATCATATAATTTTTCGCAAATAGTTCTAGAAGATTGCTTACTCAAAAAGAAAATTTCGAAATAGTCACAAATTCACCTCCTAATACCATTCTGAATTTAGTACAATGCTATTGTTGTTAAAATTTAAACTTAATTTGCATAGCTTATTTTTTTACCCTAATAAACAATCCTAAGGTGTGAGACATGGGTGTTCAAAAATGAGTAACATACTAATACATAGTTATTGTCGTTTTCTATTTTAGGCAACGCATATATCTCTAAATTGCAATAAAAAAAACATAAACATAATATTTGGGAATAAATATTATTAGCACATAAAAATATTTTATTAATTTTTATATTTCTATCAGTTACCATAACATCGTATCGTAAAAAAATTTAATGGGGTTTATATTTATATATAACGGGTTTATATATATAGCACAATTAATAAAAATTTAAATGACAACAACTTCTCAATTAATAGAGAATTTATCTTTATTTTATACCATATCTGATTAACTATAAAAAATTCACTTACATTGTTTTTATCTATAAAAACAATTCGTATATATCGTAAAAAAAGTTGAGGTATAAACTTTAAAAAAAAATTCACTTACATTGTTTTTATCTATAAAAACAATTTTTGAATTCTGACTTGCTAGAATTGATTTCCGGACCAGGTACAGTGGTTCAAAGTTGCAAACAATGTTGCAAAAAATCTCATTTGTGTGGTTGTTCATATTTTAACATCTCCTGAACGAAAAAAAAAATGAAACCTTGCTTTTTAAAAATTAAAGTCGTAACTTCTAATCTCGAATATGTGGCCAATGGTCATTATATTTGTTCTTCAAGTTTGAGGTCCTTGAAAGACCCTTTTTAAAATTTAAAAAAAAAATCGTAATTTTTTTTTGATTTAATATAAATGTTCATGACCTATTTTAAGATGGCATCATATTTTCTAATTTTTTATTTATTTTTGTATTGAAATATTGTTACGAAAAGAGGTAATTTTCTCCACTGTGCAAGAGTAAATGAGATGGAAGACAAATCAGCGCACTAAGCAATGTGTTAAAAAGAGACGGAAGATCATTCAGCGCATTGAGGCAATGTGCGAGAAAGAGATAGAAGATCAGCGCATTAAAAACACATAAGTGCGAATGAGATGCCAATAGTATGCGTCATTCACGAAACGAGTAGAAGGTTCTCGAAACATGTCGAAGCTTTTTTTTTCGAAATATTCGTAAATTTTTTTATCTATCAATTAAATTATTAAAACAATAGTTTATTCAAAACAATATTTTATAAATCAAGCATGCCGTATTTAAAAATTAAATAATATAAACATTATAGAATGAATAAAAAAAATTTTGTAAATGGATTTTTCGCTGATTTGGATCAAAGTTACATGTACATAAAAAATTGACTAATTGTTTGAGAACATGTTGGTGGAACATGACGATGTCGATGCATATCTGATTAGTGCTTAATTCATTACAAGTAGACAATTGCATTAGAGTTCATTAATCGAATAATGTACGAATCATTTACGAATGATTATGCATTCTTCAGAAACTGTTATGCTTGATAATTATACCGAATGTAGCTGGGTTATGGTATATTTTATGCTTTAAATTGTAACTTGTACACGTTGCACCTGACAACTAGAATACTCTCGGTCTTAAGTTTCTAGCCGACTTCAATGTTTTACACTGCATCCCTGATATCATTATAAAGTGCGCAAATATAAAATGTTTGCAAGTGCTTTACGCGCGCCAGTGAGCCGATCGTCGCATCGCATCGCGTCTCAGGTCACTGTGCGATCCAAAGCTGCAGATGGATGCAATGCAACAGCGGGATGGGTCATGCGCTCACGCAAAATAGTCGTGCACGATTTAATTCGTGATTTTGGGCCAAAATCAGCAACAACTAGCACAGCTGACTCACTCACTCTCTGCAACCAAACAACCAACCTGAGAGAACAAGAACCATCGCGCGACCAACCGATTATGGCCCATTGTTGTTCTTGTTGCAGTTGCTATTTTATAAGTCGTTATTGTTCAAACTTTATAAACAACAACAAAAAAAAAGAATAAAGTCAACATGTAAAAATAGAATAAAATGAAAATGTTGTGGAAATTCGTCTCGTCTCATCATCATTTTCGTGGACTAACTGCAAAACGTGCAGACTCATCTGGTGCACACGCCTGTACTGGTTACGATGCGACGGCGCTATGTCCCACGTCCACAGTCGTCGTTGTGAGAAGAGTGAGTCCGATTCCGCGTACAGACTCCGCCGTTGTGTATTTTCCACGTTCAGTTTTGCTCCCATTCGAACAGTACGCTTCCTCATCGCTGTGAGCCAAATGTCTTTGGTCAGAATACTAGGCTTTGTTGGTAATGTTTTTGGCTTGGGTTCTAGTGTTTTGTCTCTTTTGATTTATGAGATTGATTGTTCCTACGTTTTCCAATGACTTTCGTGCTTATTTTGGATGTATTTGTAGTTTTGATGTCGCATTATTTTTTGGTATGAGACAGAAAAATTGTTACTACTTTTATTTGACATAATGGACAACAAGTGCTTAGTGATAACTTTTGCAACGAATTGAAATTCTTCACGGAATTTGCTAAAAGAACGTGGATTGGTCAAGGTGCGATATCTAAAGAAAACCAGCCGAAAACGCTATCATAGACTTAGGGTGTGTGCGAATTCAACTAAATTGCTCAATAAACTAAATTGAACGGCTTTTCATTCGATCGCCTTCGATAACCGGTAATTGTTAAAGTCCATAATCAATTGATTATCATATGTCTGTTTGCTGTCATCCAATTTAGAGTAGACTAAATGTCTACTCGAAAATTTACTAAATTGAAAAATCGAACACTGCACTACCGACCAAATTTAGTTTAGTCAGCAATTTAGTCGAATTCGCACACACCCGTTGACCGTTTTCACAATATTCAGTTAAGTGCTCGAATTTCATTAATTCTATGGGTAACTCTAAGGTAGTTAGAGCTTAATCGAAGATGGTGAAAACGGCCCTTAATCTACTTCTGTGAAGATAGCAACAGCACGATCAAGAGAATACTAAGGATGTGTGCAAATTCGACTGACTATACTCAATTGAGTGAGTTATCCATCTATCGTAATTCCGTAACCGGTAATTGTTAAAATCCTTAATCAATCGATTATCATATGTCTGTTTGCTGTAATCCAATTTAGTTCAATATAGTCTGCTCGAACATTTGCTAAATTGAAAAGTCTAACACAAAATTTAATTTAATCAGCAATTTAGTGATATTCGCCTTAAGAGATGTCTACGACAGTCACATAAACTTATTACAACCTATAATCTGAAAAGATTCAAATAATACATTAAGTTTACCACCATTAAGTTTGCCAACACATTAAGTTTACCTAGAATCCTGACATATTTTCTTACAAAGAATTGTAGACTTAAAGAACACCTAACAAAGAGCGGTATAAAATCAGACAGTATATGTAGATTTGTTTCGGAAGATGAAGAAAAACAGCTCTAACGCGCACAAGTAAGAAAATTCTAGAATTTTTGAAAGCTCAATCGTAATCAGGAAAATAAAACAAAACGATGTTTTTTTACTGAAATAGGATTGGCAAATGTCGTACATATAACTACACCATTTACAGATTAAATTCAGGAACGGTCAGATTGAATTCAGAAACGGTCATAAGGATTTCAGAATAGTCAAACTGAATTCAGAAACGGGCAAATGGAATTTGGAATATGCAATTTGAAATGGACATTTGGAATTCAGAATAGTCAAATTGAATTCAAAAAAAGACAATTTGATTTCAGAATAGACAATTTGTTATCAGAAAGAGTCGAAATGAAATGAGAATCGGCCAAATAAAATTCGGAAAGAGTCATTTGGAATACAGAACAATTTTACTATAGAATAATCAAATTTTAATAATTATTAAGAAGTAGGACTATTTAAAAGAAAATACAATATGTTATTTAGGTACCCACTGGCAAGTCAAGTAGACGAACCTCATCGGAATGAAACGTTGTTCTGTGTTGCACAGCTCTGGCGCAACCACCATCTGTTATAATGGTTTTTGATTCATCAATGATTCGTTCGACGTACTGTAGCATTTGCTCTATTAATCCAGGATCTTTTAAAATGCAAAAATTGCAATTGCTACTTTGTTTTTTTTTTAAACAGTATGTATTTCAAATGACTCCTATCAGTAATCAATGTATTTTTTTTTCTAAATTACATATGCCTGTTTCTGAATTTCAAATTACTCTTTCTGAATAATATTTGTCCGTTTCTCAATTCAATCTGAGTCTTTCTAAAATAAAGTTGTCTATTCTGAAATCAAATTATTTGTTTCTGAATTCAATTTGATTATCCTGAATTCTATATGACCGTTTCAGAATTCAGTTTGACTATTCTGAATTCCATTTATCCATTTCTTAATTTCATTGTCTATATCTAAATTCAATTTTACTAATCTGAAATCAAATTGACTGTTTATGAATTTAATTGTCCCTTTCTGAATTTAATTTGACTATTCTAAATTCCATATTCCGATTAATTTGACTAATCCGAATTCCATTTGCCCATTTCTAAAATAAGTTTACTTTTTCTGAATTCAATTTGTCTATACTGAATTTCATATGACCATTTCTGAATTCAATTTGACCAATCTGAATTCTATTTGCTCGTTTCTGAATTACATTTGACTATTCTGAAGTCAATATGACAACTTCTGAAATCAATCTGACAATTTCTGAATTCAATCAGGAAATAGTGTAGAATCCTTGCAACCTGAAGACAAGAATATCAGTATTAATCTGGAAATCAGAATAACGCTGAGTAGAAACTTGGTACAGCACAGAGCCTCTTCTACTGCGGTACGATAAATCTTATGAAACTATCTAATATTTTGTGTCCATTTTAATGTATATCTTTATGCATAAAAGTCAGGGAACTACTAAGAGCATCAAGTAAGACTTCACACGCCGTACGGGTTGTTTAACTTTCCTGTTATTTGTGCAAAATAGCACAAATTCCTTAAATTTATTTTAACATTCGCGGTATTTGAGTAAAGAATCAACGAGCCATGGCTGTTCTTACCTGGTATTCCAACAATTAATCATTTCAGAATGACAAGAGCAGCCCAAATCTTAATTATACTCAATCTCACAACCACGACAATTTAAGCTATTGAAAGGCATACCCAATTCTCAGGCCCCTCTATCTAAGTATTGGAGCCAATCCGCTATGCGTACATGCGTCCTCATGGGTTACATTTATTTAGGCCTCTTTGCGATTTAAATCTTCATCAACGAATTAAGCTGTTGACACATAACATCATGTACCACTTGTCCAGGAACAAATGTACGCCGGAATCGCCAATGGGCCGGTGTTTGTGGCGACGTAGTCAGCGCCATGTTGCCAAAGGCATCAACAACAGCAACAACTCCAGTAACAACATGAACAGCTACGAAAGCCATGACGACGACGACAGTCATTGCAATTTGTGACTTGAAATGACCGCAACGATATTCGTCCGCATGGTCTCGTTGATATCCATGGCGCACTTAGCGTGAATTTATGTAACCTTCCTTCATTCAATGGAGCTCCTACCCCCTGCACTGCACTACTCTGCTCTGCATCCCTAGATGTTGCCGTTGATCGCTTGATCGCTGGTCACGATTGCGCACAGAATAACATTTCGGTGCGTTAAATGCATTTTGTTGCTAAATTCTCTTTGACGTATTGCAGCCTTATAGCCACGGTCCAGAGTTAGTTAGACCAACAAATGTTGCTCGATTGGCGGTTGCTAATTAGAAATCACAGTGCAGTATTTGTTCAGTTATGCCGTTCGATGAAGTCCAATCTGGTGGAGATCCGAGTCGCCGATACGCGAGAGATAATCTTTGCAGTACATGACCCATTGACTGCGTAATGTAGGACGTTACTCCAATGGAGCAATTATCGTTGAATTGTTTCTAAACCTAATTGTCGACAAGACTTACCCCAGTCTGCCATGTCTCGGAGACCTTCAATGCCTCGAAGGTTTCTCAAATAACTTCGATAAAAAAAAATTCGATCTCGTTGCATACTCGATTCTAATTTTTTAAAATTTTCGTACAATCGAATTCTTTGACAATATATACGATATTTAAACATTTATTAAATCGTTATCGCAATCCTTTCGCAGCAATCTCGATCTTTGATCATTTCTTTTGTTCGATATCGTTCCGATTTAGCAAAATTTCTCGTATCGATAAAACTCCGACAGAACGTTTCGATATCTACATACCATCTAGGTCCAATTTGACGCTCGATATCGTTACGAGAACGGCTTCGATATCGTGCGATTTCTCCATCTACTCGTATTGATCTCGTAACGATATCGATACGAATGTCATACTGGGACGTTGAATATGTTTTAAATATTACTTAAATAAATAGAATACGTTTTGTCTATCAAAGTCTCAATAATCACCGGGACGGTGGAAAAATCCAAATATAAATTCATGACATATAAAAACTCAATTTTACCTTCTGGTCTCCATACATATTTAATGTTTAATGCTCTCAAAAGCAACAGAAACTAATTTCGCGCTAATCGAATAATCTGCAATGCAGCCGTACAAGAGCGGCCCCATTTTCAGTCCCAGGGAAAGAACTATGCAATTCCGAAACGAACTCATATTAAATACCAAAAACTACCGCGAATTCCCAAACTCACAAATGCGAAACTATACGAATCGCCATTTTGTAACGGCCGAGCAAGCATACGTCCACCAATGTGCCGGACCGGGGAGACACCGCCAAAGCATGAGTCGCAAAGCAGTTGGATGCAATGCTAAATACATAAGCACGGTGCAACCAGGCACCCGCATAAGGTCATCAATTCCAAATGTCATGTCATCTATCTTCACGGAGAGTTGGGAGAGTCCTTTGCACGACCTCTGTGCGCGAGCTCTGCTGGACCAACACAACCGCATTGCAACATGAAAACAAAGCAGCTCCAGCCAGTTACAGCGCCATGCAAGGACAGCAACAAATGAAAGTGCGGAAAGTGTCAGCACCGGATTATAAAATTCGACTCGCAAAGCCCCGCGCCGAATGCGTTCAACACACGGTACATGTGGGGTTGTCAGGACATTCGGCATGTGGCACGAAATAAGGCGTCGGTGGTAGCAGGCACAACGAGGAGGCCAAATGTATACAACAAAAACGATGCAATGCAGGCAATATTAAATTGACGTCGAGTCGAGCAACATACCACCACAAGTGCAACAGCAGCAGTGCAAAAACAGCACACGCAAGGACATTTGAAGGATATTCGTGTACAAGTTACAACAACCCACAACATCGGCACAAGCAACCGCAGCAGCATAAACGGCGTAAAAATTGAGGACTAAATAAATAAATGATAAACAAAATAAAATCCAATGAGTGTACCTAAAACAAAAATTGCAGAGGAAGCTGTAAGATTAACAGGACTCAGGGAGAACAGAGTGGCAGACGTTAAACGCATATAAAACGAGACTAAAATGCAACAATAACTGCAAATATAACTACAAGAAATGTCCGGAATTGGTAGTATTACTTATTTCACAGAATGTTTTAGAAATATATTCAGAACAGAGCATTTATAATGGAACAGAGCATTTATAATGGAGTATTTAAAAATGTTCTATTCAGCGCAACTAAAACGGACAGAAAAATCTTACCGAACGTTTCGTTTTTAATATGCCCAAATAATTATTTTATTTGAGATTTTGTGACTTTGATGTCCAAGCTCTCTCAATATTTCAGGTTGGGACCGGAACCGCTGTTTTAAAATTATTGGAATCACAACCGGAACCGATATTCCAATGGGTCTTAGTTCCTGTTATGGACCGCAAAGAAACGGATTCGGAACCGTTTTGGAACCAGAATCGGAACTGTTATTAAAAAAATGTGTGGAACCGAAATCGGAAGCCATATACTTTTTGGAACTGGAATTATGGAACTGGAATTGAAACCGGAATCGATATTTTAAAGATCTTGGAACCAGAACCGAAACCGATGTTCCAAAGGGTTTTAGTTCCTAGTTACATTTGTACTCAAAGTGGTGGGACGTACAGTTTAATGTCAAATCCGAACGGCGTGGTGAGGATTTTTCATGGGCGGTGTTAGAAAACAAATCGATGTTGCAGTCGCGTGGATCGAATCAGCGATGATTCGAAACAGCGACCCGGCCCGTAGTCCAGCACAGTAACCATTTAATCCACCGATACAATATCCTTACTATATTAAGATTTGAAAAATGTATATATTTTGTTGTTATATATATGGAATTAATACCCATTTAAATTTTTGAAAGGAACTCGTCATTTTTTTTAAAGTTTGTCGCACGAATTTTAACTTTTTAATCAGATGATCGATCCAACATGTATGGCCCCATTTCTAATTAAAGAATTTCTTTTTGTAGATTTTAAAGCAGAACCTGTTTAGACTTCCTTCAATAGGCCCATTTTGGCATTACTCTAAAAACACTCGACTCATAATTGCATACAGCCTCCAATGACAGCTGATAAAAACTTGAATGGTGCCAAAAATGTACTTGCCAAATTACAAAACAGCTCAAACCCCGTAGACTGCGCCATACTACCACCCACAAGGCAACGAAGAGGCTGGCGGGCAGCACAATTCGCATTGCTTTGCATTGCAATGCATTGTGGCGCATAAAAATAAACGGCTTCGCAAATATATGCAGCGGCATCAAATACAACAATGCAGTGTGCAGCAAACAAATAAACGAACCTCGAAGTAGCGTGAGCAGGGGTAGCGACAGAAACGGAGCGGCGGCACGGCAGCAGACAAACAGGATAATAAAGACAGCAAATAGTTTAGTTTTGCTGTTATTTTTTCTAAATTTTTTCGTCGGTATTTTGTGTTTCTTCTTCTTCTTCATCTGCTATTGCCAAGTGCCACTGCATGTGCGCTGCATGTGCGCTGCATGCTTCTCTCAAGTGGGTGGTTGACACGTTGCCCACTTTGATGCCAGAGACATCAACTAGAACAACAACGCCAACAATGGCGTCTGCATTTTTCATAGGATTGAATGTAAACATAAAACGAAAAGGCTCCTTGGCGGCGCTCGGAAGCAGCCTGCTGCCGCCCTCATTGGTTCCGTGCTCCTTGCTCCGTACTCCATGCTGCAAGCCATTTCGTCAGCCATGGCGTTGGGCAGCGCAAACAACTTGGCGCAAAGGTGCAACTAAACGGATGCAGTCATGTCCTGGCAAATTTCCCGGGCCGCTCGTTCTGTGCAGCGCTCATTTATGATGTAACAGAAAGACAGACAAACATACATACGGACAGACAGACATACATACAGAGCACACAAACACACTCGAGCGTCGTTAATTTCTTCAGAGTTTCATTCGCTCCGCTCTAATCCTGCCGCCGCGCTGCGTAGTGCATGCATCTCCGGCCTGCATCATGGCGCAGGTTTTATTGCCGCATTGTCTGCCCTGGCCCTGCCTTCGCCTCACACATGCAGAGCCTTGCGATTTGTATCGCAGCGCATCCTGCTGAAATATTTACCAGGCAGAAACGAAACGACACGAAATGTTTGCCTCGTGTTGCATGCTGCTGCAAGGGCAACAAAAGCCGTCATTTCTGCCTCAACGTCGTGCGCATCTTCTCAACTTGTAGTCGGTTTGTTTGAATAATGCATCACTCAATTGGATTTTAACACCGCCACGAAGTAGCAAATGTCAAATGTCTGACATAAAATTAGTTTGATGCCTCCATAGCTGATGACTACATAGCTGACATGTCATGTCATGTCGGTGTCATTAAGCGTAATGAAACTGCTAATTTCTTAACGTCGCGCTGCCGCAGGACATTATTATCGTAATGGATTTAAGGATGTGCTTTTTATCACTACAATTATCCACTGTTTAACTCAAGATATAATAAAAAAACACACACACACACCAATCTACAAATACATGCAACATTTCAAATATGACCCTACGAAGTATCAGACGATGAAATAACGTTATTGATCTAGATGGGTTGGAAACTATTGATTAATTATGATCAGAGGTCAGAGATAAATGTTAACCTTTTCGGAGGTTGCTGAATAACCCTTACTAAATAACATTTGAAGACTCCAGTAGAAGAAGCGGGAAAGTAGTACATTTTTTAAAAAATCTAGTTACGTTCATAAATTAAGTAATAGGGGAAAGGTCCGTAGGTTTTAATGGTACCTCTCAAGTAAAATTGCACTCCAGCTATTCGCGAAACTTTGAAGTGAAATGGCCTATTGATTATTACTCATACAGATGAATATTAAAATGTACTCAAGTGTTGATCTGGTGGTCAATTTTCATTATAAAACCAAAGTTAAATGCATTAAAATGTCGTTCATGAATACCTTTTAATAATGTAAACAAGTCTTCTATCAAAATGTGATGCAAAAAAATATGTAGAATTTTTCTCAAAATTTGATAAAAACGTAGGTTGGGCCACCCAATTTCTCATTATTAGAAGCACTTACAAAGATGTGCCTAGCATTTAATTGCTCAAATGCAATTGTCATAATGATTTTTTTTAATATAGAGTGTTGTTTAAAACATTTTTAGTTAAGAATAACCATCACTAGTTTATGATTTTGTAAGTTCCATTAAATGAAAAATAATACAGATTGGTTGAAAAACGATAATATAATTAAAATAATTCATTTTCGGTCTTTTTTGAAAGGTGTTTAACGATTTTTCGTGGTGGCCCAAACTACGGACTATTTTTGTTTTTTTGCATTTTTTTTTTGTTCTTCAGAAAGTAAGCTGTATTTTTTTAAATTTGTATGTAACCATAAAAGTATCTTCTATAAAATATAGCCCATTAAATGAACTTTAAATTGGTATATATTATTCCACTAACTTGTTTGCACATAAAATGTTATACAACAAAACAACTATTTTCAAAAAATTTCGAAAAAAAATTGATAAAAAATGTTCAACAAAAAAATGTATTCGACAAAAACAAAAAATTTCGACAAAAAAATGTGAGCGACAAAAACAACTCATTGTTCGAAAATAACATATTCTAACAACAAATTTTATTCGACAAAAACAACAATGTGCAAAAATTTTGGACACAAAAAATGATGTTAAAAAAAATGTTTGGACTACCAATATTACACTATTTTCAAACAAAAAAATTATACGCCAAAAACCACAAAGTTCGACAAAAAAATTGTTAAAAAAAAATAATTTGGATGACAAAATCAATGCAATGTTTAAAATCAACATTTTCCAACAACAAATTTGTATGTTTCTCCAATCAATTTCTGCAACAACAAGAAATTCCCTATAAATGAGACCAATTACATTTTCTGTTTACTAATAACCATTAACCAAAGACCTATGAAATAAAGGTGTTCATAATTCTCAACCAAAGAACTTTATTTTTAAAAATATCAAGACTTTTATTTTTTATATAAAAAATATCTCTTAACCAAAGACCTTTATATTTTTTAAAAATAATATCTCTCAGTGAAAAATCAAATGAAAATAAAGGTTAATAGTTATTACTTCTGATCTCTGGTTAAACTTACTTATGGAAGGTTTTAATTTTTGCAACAAGGCGTAAATTCAAACTGATAGTTGCAGCAAGACTCTCACAGAAAAAAAAAATTTACATCATATTGATGAATTTCGTTCTACAACCCATGATTCTTTGTATTGAAGAATGTTCTTCATATTGAAGAACGCTGTTCATTAAAACAAATTTCTATCAAAATATTTTTTTTTCGTTCATTTTTTGCCTCAAGTAGTTCTTGTCTGTTATTTCTTATGTAATGCTTGCTCGACAAGCATAAATTAGTAAAATGTTTTATAATATATTTATTATAATTACTACTTTTTATTAATAAAAAGTTATATTTATATAAAATATATTTAAAAAAAAAAAACTTTTTTTTTCGAACAAAAAAAACATTTTTTTTCGAACAAAATTTTTTTCCAAATTGTTTTTTTGAGCAATTTAGTTTAAAAAAAAAAAATTCGAAAAATTTTTTACCAGAATTTTTTTTTTGTCCGAACTTTTTTTTTTTGATATATTTTTTTAATTTTTTACCGTTATTTTTTAAATAAAATTTTTACAAAACTTTTTTTTCGAATTATTTTATAAAAAAAAAATTTTTTTTTTGAAAGAATATTAAGGACAAATTCATCAATATGAAAATTCATTGTATTGAATATTTTGTTCATATATATAATGAATGCATTCATTAATATGTCATTTAATAAACGGTTGTATCAATATGATGAATCTGGTAGTTGGTGAAAAAATTCATAATATTTATGAATAAATTCATGATATTGAAGATTTTTTTTTCTGTGCTTGTTTCTTAGTGTACAATCTAATAAAGATTTTTGAAATATGAGAGTCGTAACGTAACCAATTATAAGATGGATAATAAAGTCGAATATGCACATTGTAAAATCAATAAAAATCATAAAAATATTAATATTCATAAAGCACAAATCAAAACATTTGTTTTAAAAAGAAAACTTTCATTGTATGTTATAACATACAATGAATTTGATCTATATTTTTGGATATACATCGGATAACAATTAATATTCTCTCATGTTTTTTACACCACTATTTTTTTTAAGGTCCATCCTTAAAAATGGTATACACTAACCTTTGAATTTTGATTATTTAATTAACTCAAGGTACGAACATGGGAAATGGACTGGAAAAAACTCAGTTATGAATTACTCTTGGCCAAGATTCTGTAATAATAACTTCAACCTATAGTTCATCAAACTCACAAATAATACTACCAAACACGATTTTTGACATAGACATCCCACACATCAATTTTATATAATTCGCTTACGCTGATTTTCACTGTATCCTCAGTGATTACTTAACCTACTACTTAAAATAAAAAAAATGTAATACTGTGGAAAATAGTTTTACAAATTAACTTAAACCAAATGGTTCTTTTAATTGTCAAGACTATTTTTTCAATAAAAGTACTTATGTCTGTAATCTGAAAATATCATTACTTCACATTTAAAGTATGCCTTTTCATATTGCAAGCTCAGTTTATATATATTATGTAGCGTTTTTGAGAAAAAATGTAGAAAATTAATTTTTAAAATACGATGCGATCAAAATACCATCTTTAAATTTGGCATGCACATTTACATTAATACAAGCAAAATATGTGATTTTTTCAGAATTTTAAAAAGGGTCCTTTTTAAGGACATCAATTTTTAAGTGCAAGGATAATTACCACGGCCACATGTTCAAGTTTAGAAGTTACAACTTAATTGGTATAAAAACTTGTTCCATAAGCTTTAAAACGAGCCATCAACGGAGTTTCTATCATTTCTACTTTAAGAGATATTAAAATATGAACAACCATAGAAAAGTGATTTCTGTCCCATTTTTTGCAACTTTGAACCACTGTATCTCTGAAATTAGTTGGCGTAAAAAATGAAAAAAATTTGATCAATGCATATCTTGATACCCTTTATCAGTTGCACAAATTTCATTGAAATCGAAGAAGGTGAGTTCCAACCGTTGGTCGATTTGGTGTGGAATGGCCCATATATGAAAAATATATGTACCAGCATTTTAAGTTTAAACAATTTTTGACGAAAACTGTGTTGAGAGGGCATAACTACGATTTGGACGATTTGGACGATTTTTATTGAATTTTGGATGTAATGATTAATAAGATAATGAATTATTAATCATTACATCCAAAATTCAATAAAAATCGTCCAAAAATATCCATATTTTTGAGTTAAGATTCAAATTCTGAAAAACCTATCGGAATAATAGTAATTGTTGCTATTATTTTAATTATCAATAGGAAAAGATCTAAAGAAAAGATTTAAAGAAAAAATCAGTTTACTGGTTTTGAAAACTAGTAATGTAAGGGGCTGTATTTTTTTTAATTCTAAAAAGTGGCTAAAGAGGGCCTAAATTATCGATAGGAATTTTCCTTAACACGTTACGCAATATAAAAAAACTGAATATGCAGGCAAAATCAGCAATCGCGAATTATATCGAATTGATGTATGGGATGTCAAAAAAAAATGCTCGTTTTGTTGAGTAGTGTAATCCTTCTAGTCAATGTGAACTCAACTCAAACTAATAAAAAAAATAGAAATTCCCTTATTTTTCGACGTTGCACGCGACAAGCCCAAGAAGCCGCCCAAAATAAAAGTTTCACGAATTTTGCACCGTTTGGAACACATTTCGTTGTTGCTGTTGTTGTTTTTGTTAGTTTAGTTAGTGTTTTTAGCCAGCAGCAGGCCAGCTGACGTGCTACTCGTGTGTTCAAGCGTAAAGCACGCTCCATGCTGCATACTGCATGCCTTGAATAGCTGGATAGCTGCAGAGCATCAAGCGCCGAAGAAAAACAAGACGACTTGAATGTCATTCACATTCGTTGCAGTATCTTCACGAATGCATTCTTGTTGGCTGCTGATGCTGTGGCACTCGCGACACACGAACCGCCGCACTGCATCGCATCGCATTGCATCCCAGCGGCCAGCCAACCCCCTGTAACGACTGCCCTCAGACCTGGGCGCTGTTCTAACAGCAAATCCGCATAACATGGCAAACAATAAACGCAGCTTTATGGAAAATCCTGCGGACGGACACAAATCGTGCAGCATGGTGTGCACTGGGCGCACTCAGAACTCTTGCGGGCACGCACGATTTCACTGCGAACTGCTGTTGTTGCTGCATTTTGGGGTCGCGGGTGCGGCAGCCTATCTTTGTTGGCTGAAAACATTTGACAAGGCAAAAGAAAAACTTACTGGGAGGAATAGATGTATTGTGCAGAGTGACCGCAATTTAAGATGTACCTAAATATTGCAAGTTCTGCGACAATCTCCAAAAATGTTCTATATCTGTAGAGAACTATTGTCAATATTGGGTTTTTTAATTTGTTGTAAAATAAGACAATTTCAGGAAATAAATGAAATTATGCAATAACCAAAATTGATGCACGATCTATTTGTGCTATTCCCATTGAATATACGATTATAATCAAGACCTCTTGTTCAATTTTTCGATACTTGTGCGAAAAGCAAATAAATGAGACTCGGTCTTTGACTTCTTACCAGTTGGAATTTCCTGTCCGATTTGAGTATTTGGGCATGGTTTAAAAGTTCATAAATACCACGAATTTTTTCATAAATATTGTGAATGCGTTCATTAATATTATGAGCTGTTTCGTTACGGTTTTATGAACGATTCATAAATGTGATGAATTTGGTCATTGGTTGAGTCGTAATGACAAATTTCTAACATTGATGAAGAAATTCATTAATAATATGAACTTTTTTTCTGCGTATGATCACTCAAACGCTAACAATTTATGTAATGATAATTTTTATAAGATTTAAGATATTTATATAAATTTGGTTTGATGAACCAAATTCATCAATATGATATACAGGGGTTTTCAAAGGGTTATTTAAAAAACTTTTGTAGCGCTCTTATTGAAAAACCCTTTATATTTGTTTGATAAATTGGTAATGTGATTTATTTCATGTTTGAATCCTGGTTGTTGATAAAATTTTTTTGTGTGAGTTTTGGAATTAGTCTGTAGATTTATTATAATAACCATCACAGAAAAAAATCTTGAATACAATTTTAAAAAAAAATTGTATTTAAAAATATGTTTCGAAAAAAATTGTATAACAAAAAAAAATTTTTTTCGGAAAAATAATTTATACACAAAAAATTTTTTTTTTTTAAATCTATTCTTTTTATTTTTATTAAGCACTAAAACTTTTCTAGATAAATTCGTTAAAGATTTATATTTACTTATTTTTATATTACATTTTAAATAAATTTCGGATCGAATATTTGAATAAATGTTGGATTTACTTCAAAGCTGAGACATCACTGAGTATGAATATGTTGCCCGATATCAATTGGCTTTTATTTGCATTTTAAAGTATCATCAAATTTTAATTTTATAAATTTTAATTGATTTTTAAAATGTCACTGCTAAATGAATTGATATTGGAAAATCATTTTCATATCCATACTAAGAGCTACTAAATGTACAGGTCGATTTTATAATATCGTAACGTAAAACTATGTTTGAGGTTCTGAATTTGGTACATCAATGTGGGTTAAAAAGTCCATTATTTTTTGTGCTGTGTCTTATGTAGCTATTGAAACTTGTCGTGCTCTGTAATAAACCAGTTATAAAATGTATTTCCTATTTCTATTTTCACCCAGCCGCCCCCATACCAACCCCAGACGCACTAAACAATTTTTATTAGATACGAATCGTAATTAATTTGTGCAGCAGGCCACGCCGCGACTGAAGTTAGCCATCTTCAGACAACTTAAACGAGTTGCATTCAAAGAATTTAACAAATTCACGATTTTTGTTACACAAATCGGTGTCCAGCCACCAGCCACATAAACACTTGTTGCAGCAGCGGCTGAAAATTGCCAGTAATACGAATAAACAGCGACAGCAACAGCAACAGCCAAAGAAGAAGAAGACAAAAATACTACTTACGGGAAAAGGTGTCGTCCTCAACGTCGTTGTCACTGTTGTTGTCCAGCAGTAAGTATGCAAAATCAACTGAAATAAAACGGACACCGTTCAACACCAGCCATAGCAATTGCAACAGCAACACTGGCTCTGCAGCAACATTTGCGCTTTAGCACGAAAAACTAATTTAAATTTAAATGTTTAATGCACGAAAAATACGTTCCTGCCACGAGAAGCAGCAAAACAAGCAGAACAGAAAGGAGAAGGTGCAACGAAGGTTCGAAGGTACTTGGTGTTGCTGCTGCAGCCGCCGGACGCGGCGACCGTTTTACGCCTTTTGGTTTAAAGGTTAGCGCGCTGCATTGCAGCAATTAGCTTCAAGCAGCACCAGGACAGCGTGCGGAAACACTTGAAAAATTAACAGCAACAACAACAGGACGGACAGCAATGCAGACAGCTACAATTTTTGGTCTTTATGTAGCAGCAACATAGCCAAAGAATTGATCGAAAGTGTCGCGGCAAGTTTTATTTGAGCTAAACACGGATCAGAAATGGCCAAATTTATAAATGGTATCAAGAATAATTTATCATATGCCGCTGCTAACCAGCAGCAACATATTATTGCAGACCTGTTTTACATGACAACATCAAGGTATTTTTCAAATAAACGGCAACCACGTGTTATTTTTTACACCCATGAATTGTGTCCATGTTGCTCATGCTCATGCTGCTATTGCTACCGCTGTTGTCGCCAACTTAACCTTCGCACCATTGCTGCTGCTGCTGTTGTGGCATGTTGCTGCGACGAAGGCACCTGTAATTTGATGTTGCTTGTTGCGAGTATAACAAGTGGCGATGACTGCTGCCACGATGTCGCCAGCAAACAGCACCAGCAGCAACAACAACGTTATTGTCTTTGTCATTGCCTTTGTCGTTGACTTTAACGTCTAATTGTTGTCAGTTTAGACTTAAATGTTTTCCAAACTGAGTGTGCAATCGTGTTGCATCGTGTCAACTCAATGATAAAATTGCAACAACGAGTAGATTTGTGAAAAGAAGACAGCAGCCATTGCAGGACCAACATCAGTAACAGCAATAAAATTGCTGACCTTATTGTTGACACTGTCTAATTTGGCCTGTTCCATGTGCTTAGCCCCCTCCGAGCACTTTGTTCGTGGCGTTACAGGCAGCAACATTGCAACTTTTTATTTCTAGTGGACAGATCATGTAAAAACTTGACATACTGTGATTTTTTTGTTATACTTCCCGATGATTTGGAATTACATTTTTACTGGTTATAGTGTCGCTACGAAATAGCCTCCCACTTAATGAAATACACCAAAAAAAAAAGGAAATGTTCTCCAATACTAAAAATTAATAAAATAATATTAAATAACATCAATGGGTTGGTTGATGTGAAATGTCTTGATATCACTGTAATAACTGTCGACATACACCATCTCGAAAATTCACACATTCTGCGAGACCGAAATTTGATATCATAATTGCTGATATAATGTGTTTTCAATTTTTAGATTATATGGAAGGTTTAACGTTCAGTCCACCAATCTCATCATACTCTGCCCAGATCCAACATACATATTGTGTCAAATTTTATTCAATTCGGTTCAGCCGTTTTGACATCTATTCGGAACATACAGGCATTCGGTCCCAACCAAAAATATAATGGATTCCGGATCTACACATTTTTATAACGGTTCCGATTAATGTTCCGGAAAGTGAAACAGTACGATTCCGGTTCTTTGCGATCTCTGACAGCTGAAATTACGGTTCAGATTTCGGTTCCAAACAAAAAAAATTATTTGGGTTCCGATTCCACACAATTGTTTAATAACGGTTTCGATTCCGCTTATTTGCGGTCCCTGTAATAAATATTTGCGTAATAAAAAAAAAGGGAAACAAATAACAAATTGATCTCTGGTTAAGAGATATTTTTTTTTAGAAAATAAAGGTCTTTCGTTAAGAGTTTTATTTTAAATGTCTGTGTTTAAAGGTTTTTAGTTGACAGAAAATTTATTCAGAGAAACCTAACATTTTCGAACATTGTTGTTTTTGTCAAATATCATTTATTTGTTAGTAAATATAGTTTTCGAACATTGCGTTTTTGTATTTTCTGAAATACATTTTTTCCAAATTTTTCAAACATTGTTGTTTTTGTCGAATAAATAATATTTGTTGGACATTTTTTTTCGAACATAGTGGTTTTTGTCGAATCAATTTTTTTCTTTGATTTATTTTTTCATAGTTTTCCGATAAAAGATGTTTTATTTTTGTTTTTAGATTTTTATTGACATACATGTAGTCAATAAAGAGAATTGTGCATCAACGATTCTCAGCTTCTAAAGAATTACTAATGAGAGATATATTTGTAAACATTTATATCTCTCGCAGTCCAACTGAAACCGAAAAATTTCAAAAATAAATGTTGCTCTCAGATCAAAAACTTTTTTTGTTCTCTTTAATTTTTGGGTTTTCGCTGATTTATTTAATAAAGATTATTTAGTGAGAGTTATTCAGGAACCTCCGTTAACATTTGTCTCTGGATATTTAATAATTAAAATGTAAAATTCTTAGAGTAAATAATACCTAAGACAGTAATCTTTGCGTGTAATTAAAGGGTTTGGTGCAAAGAGAGACCAAGTACATTTTGCTGAAAAATCAATAAAATTGATTTCAATGTGCCAATTAGTGATTTTAAGATTTTATATATATATATATAAAAAACTCAATTTCGAAAAAAAGTGAACTTGATCCCTTTTGGTAGCAAGCCCTTCAATTGTGCTTAGTTTTTTATTGTTTTATTATCAAGTGGCTGTGTGTCTAATTTCCTTTTTAAATTGACTCCCACTCAAAATTGAAATTTTAAATCCAATTTTCAACGTACATTTCTCAACGATATCCACAGTCATAAAATTTGGGTCAACGATATAGAAAACTCTTCATGCTAAATTTAGGAGTGATGTTATAAAGAGCCGTGGCTCATCTTATATAACAAAAACTTTAAAAACCTATAATTCATGGTATATAAAAGTAGTAATTATAAAAATCGAAACTAAAGGAGCTATTTAACATACTAATCACGTAGAATGTGGACATCATTGACGTGGTGCACCATGCAACCTCACATTTTCTATATTCAATATTTGCATTAATAAGAACAGGTCCCGCTATAATTTATATAAAATGCCATGCCAAAACAATTCCGCTGTTCAATTTTATGCAGTTTTCTACTTTTGAAAAAAATTAACACTTCGTAGTCAAGTTGTTCATCTTATCATTTACTTGATATACGTCCGTATAACACATTCGACTAAAATTACAGTTTAGCAACGTGTGAACAGAGGCTGCTGGGTATCAAGTGCCAGCACTTGAAGGGGCTGGCACTTCGTCTGTCGCTCTGTATGTCCGTCCGCACGTCTAACATTGTTACCAACGCAATCAGCAGCAATTTAATTTCATTAAGCGAAACGTATTAACTTTTAATTAGGGTTGTCATAAATTGCGAGAAAAATTCACTCCCAGTGTTCGGTCAAGACGCATGCAGCACAATCAGGAGCTCAGTAGCAGCAGCAGCACCAGCGCCAGAATATTTAAGAAGACGTTCTTCTTGACACGCTACTTAAACATTAATTTTGATGTTTTAATAGGCCAAATGGCGATAACAACAGCAACAGTTGGGACAGACTAGACCTACGGACACCAGGCGCGGTACCAGCGGTACCAGCCAGGTACGGCTAGAATGCGTAGCGCGTATCGAAAGAACATTTTCTCGCTCATTAACATTTTTAATTCAAGTTAATTAAACAGCAACAATCGCAATAAATACAGCGCTGCGAACCGAACCTGTGGCTAATTATATTTAAATGTTAATAACACGCATTATAAACGCTTCGCACCGATGATGAATTGCAGCTTGCGTACGGCGGACAGGGGCCGCGCAGGGGCCCAGTAGGGTACGTCCTGCCAAACGAGCCTGCCTGTCTGCCTGCCTACCGAACGCAGCACATTTACCATAATTTACGAGCTATTGCCATGTCCGCTGCTACTTCTTTAAGTACTTTAATAAATTAATTATTTACATAATGCGTTTTTTACACATGGCTCCATTGGCATCGCTTCGCATCGTTGTTGAGCCAACAACAATATTTTATAATTAACTGATTGAACAAATTGTTGCTGCCGCAAGTCTTGAAACGAACTCGTTCCATGATCATCGCCAATGCATTTATTCGATCTTGTTTCCATTCCAGCCGATCATGTGCAGCACATATAGTATTTTCGGAAAGTCGCCGTCGTGCTGTTGACCACCTGAAAATTTATTGAGTTCGTTTAGCTGAGATTATCTATGAGATAAGCGCGGCTTAAACGGCTTTTAATGGAATCGTCAGTCAGGCGCGCGCACACGTTGTCGCATCGATTAGCCTCAAATGCTCAGCGGCTCGTTTAGTCGCGTTAGACGTTGCGGTTTCGGGGTTATAAATGGTTATAATTTGTATGCAAATTGCTTTTGCGCATTGCGTTAAACGCCTATCCGATTGGACCGGTTCCGCTACGGCTTTAACAATTACATTTCGATGGTAGTAGTACTTACTTTGTTAGAAAGAGGATATGATACACGGGATCTGTACACAGCACAAAAGGGCTCTCCCAAATGTAATTTTGCAGGTATTACAAATATCTTTGGTGCTTTATGCAAACAAAAGTATTATTTCATTGCCAAACATTATTATAATAACAGACAAACATATTTATGTTCAGAATGAATAATTTTCGGCAGTTATTGTCATACTATTTTTTAATTCATTAAGGGCCGTTTTCACAATATCTAGTTAAATATTAACTTCCACTTTAACGGAAAGTTTACGAAAAATTCGATTTCACAATCATTTGTTATATCTGTTTGTCATTTCAATGTTCTTTAACCGTCAGATACTTTAACCAATAGGACGTGTTTCCGTTATATTTATAACCGACAGATTTTGACAATCCATTGAAAAAATTATGCTGAAATTTGTGCATAAAATTGTTCCCGAAATACCAAAATGCAATGTCGCAACATATCATAAGGTAAATGGCAATAGAAATATTAGCAAAATGGTCTATTGGCATTGCAAATCTGTCGTCGCAATATCCAAATATGACCATTTCATGAAACTTTAACTTTGAAAAATTAAATTTGAATTAATTTATTTATGTCAATTAATTGCCAGATATTACAGAAAATCTATTACACTATCGTTCTAACCGGAAGTTAAATAATTTGTGTTGGTGAAAATGAAAATATTTAACGGAAACTTTATTCTGAAAGTTAGGGTATCTGCCAGTTAACAAACCTACAGATACATTTTAACGTAACCGAACATTGTGAAAACGGCCCTAAATTATATTTCTCCGAAAACAAAATAATTTTAAGAATAAATATTTTTAGGTGAAGTCAATCTGCAATTCAGATCTTATCTTTTTTTTAACTAATTAATGAATCATATAACACAATATTTTCAATAAAATTACAACAAACATTGCTTCAATTACGTTTTTAACTTTACAACCCAGAATGTGTATATTGTATTTCAAAATATATACAACATCCGACCATATTAAACATAATTTCCTTACTAAAAAGGACAAAAATGTATAGTTTTTTATAGCAAACAACAGCACTTTAAAAAAAAACTTTCAAAACATTTTTTTCACTTGTTCTCGAAATACAATAAAAAAGTATAATTTTTATTTTAACCGTGGATGAAAAAGTTGATTTCATATAAGAATTGTTTTTATTTTTCTAAATAATGTAGAAAATAATGAAATCGTCAGCAGAAAACTTTCCGCTATAATACAGATTAGTTTTTATGCGTTTTTTTTGCGAGAATAAGCAAAAGAATTTCAAAATATGAATTATTTAATAAAAAAAATATGTTTAAAATGATTTTTATGATTTCTTTAAAAACCCATTTAAAAAAATAAATAAATCTAAATTAAATAAATATAGCATTTTTTACTTGTGAAATTAAAATTTTCTAATTTTGTATATTTTGCAAATTAAAATTTAACAAGCAAAAAAATTGGATTTATGGATTTATTTAATCTGTTCATAGGAAAAATAATTGACGTAAATACAGCAAACGATATTAATTGCATTTATTAATCAATCCAGCAAACGATATTAATTGCATTTATTAATCAATCCAGCAAAGACATTCACTAATTTTATGAAAACATTTGCTATTCTTCGTTAAATCAGCAATTCCGTTTGCTAATATGAATCTTTGTACTTCAATTCAGCACGTGCACGTGAATGTCCATGGCAAAAAAGATTTGGGTTATGTAATCGGGAAGTGATCATAGTATTTTTACATTGTCATTACCCGACCAGTTACATACATGGACCTGACCTTCTCTAATAAGGTACATTTATACTAGGGAAGAACAATAAACTGATGTTCTTCAAAAAAATTAAGAAAAAGCATTTTTTATAAATATTTGTACTAAAAACAATATAAATTAAATACATATAAATCAAGAGAAAAACACTTGATTTCCATAACCATTAAACAGATGCTGATAACTTAATTAACAAATACCTTTGTCACGTTGGACTAAATGACGTGTGCGGAAAATCCATCAATTGCTGCTCATGCAGACAAATGCTGCCGACATCGCATAGAGTAAGGCCTACTATTCCCGACGAGCTGGCTGGCTGGCTGGTTGGCATTCATCATTATCGGCTCCGAGTTGTCAACGCAGGGAAGCTGCAAATTAATGACAAATAAGAGTGTAAATGGTGTAAATGGTGGCAACGACGGCATTTGATTCTGCTGAATGCAGTGATGCTGAAAGTGCGGTTTGATGGTGCGGTTGCTGGTTGCCACTTGGCGCTGACTTCAAGACTGCATTCATTGCGATAACTATTCGCGTTAATGGCACTTGGAAGAAGCCTGTGAAAACATTTCCATGACTTCTTGAAATTTCTTCATATGTGAATTACATCGAGAAATAAGTGAAGAAGAGCCTTTTAAACTGTGTAGTTAAATATATCGAATATTAACGTAGCCTGCTATAAATATACCGTAGTACGTTCGTCCATTTAATTGGAATTAAAGCCAGTAGCTTAATCCAATATCTCATAGGTGTAACGAACTAAAACGCCCCCAAATTCAGCTGAAATTCCAGCCACATACCTGAAAATGATTTCCATATTTATTGCATTTAAAATCGATTTAAACTAAGTCGTTGACTGCACTGCACTGCGCTGCACCGCTTAGCCAAATCCTCTCGAGCGTATTCCAATTAAAACAACAAACATCTTCAACGCTTCTGGCAGTCAAAAGCTGTCAGATTGCGTAAACACTAAATTAAGCCGTACGCCGTACCATGTACCATGCGCACCTCAGTGGATTTCGCACTTTGTCAACCAGGCGTGAGCCATGGATTACCACGAATGCGAATGCATGGAAGTACCTGAAAAAAAAAAACAACGCGATGTTTGTGTTGCTGAGCTCCATGTCGCGCTCGCTCCAGTCGATTGCGATTAATGAGATGTACTTAAAAATATTGCGGCTGTCAACAATGATTCGCATTGATGAGGTGCAGCGAGGTGTTTCCTCCAGGCAGGTGCGCATAGTAGTTGCATCATGGAGTAGGCAGGTGCAGGAGAGGACACATAATTTTCACCTGAGCTGATCGTTGAGCCTAGCATTATTTAATATGGTCACATATGTACTCGTAATACTGCCACACTGATGTTTGAGAATATCACCAGAACCAATTCCTGATCTTTGATGTTCATATCATTACCAATATCAGTTATGTCTAATAATTTCTAAATATTATTTAAATCGAGGAATGCAGGCATCAAACCTTTTTAAAATTTCAAGATTAGAAATTGACGTCGTTTATATGAACGTTTATATGTGCTTCAAAAATATGCTCGAAATGTAAACAAAAATCAGAAATTTTGTCGGGGGTAATTATTAAATTTTCCTCATATAAATTGTTGTTCGTATTTTAACATTTTGTATAACATTATTTTTTTTTATATTTTATTTTTTAACCATTTATTTGCTATGCCATTTAGATGGCAACGCTTTATGTATTGTAATTGTCAATCGATTCTTAGAGGGATTTTATGCGTTAAGTCTTGTTGAGCCCGTTCTTCCGTTTGCATCGTCAACATCGCCTCCAGTGACTGATTGCGTGCTGCCCTGCCCTGCCTGACTTAGTCCATTCCAGGGAAAACCCGCTGCTCTGGATACCGCATTCGATTCCTACGCCACGTGAATTAGACTTGATTTAGCGCCTGCGATTTGTTTAATGGACCATGAGAGCATTACAATTATGGAGAGCAAGTTCAGATGTATGTTATGTTTGTTGTTGTTGTAAAGGTGTTGCTTGATTAAACCGTATTTTGAGCAGTCAACCAACGCAAAGTGCGTTTTACCTTTTTCTTTATAAATACCACGTTTTTCAATGCGTTATTGTGAGACTCGTGGCACGAACCAAACACTTTACATACCCAAAGTCCTGCTACGGAGCCTGTCTACCTTCTCTGCTTCACACCTCAGCTGAAATGCATAACGTGGCAACACTGCTATCCGAAATGCATTGGCAGCTGCAGGTACAGCCTGAATTAAATGGAGCAGCACTCCATTTAATTCATCGATTGATTTCGACGATTAAGGCGCAAAATAGCTTGATTAAACTCGAGCAATTATTTTTCCGTATTAACTTAATTAACATATGGTATGTTGTTGCTTTTATTGAAGTAGTCATATGAAATATTAAGGTGTAATGTTATTGCATGATTAGTTACCACCAATATATTGGGGACAGGAGGGGGGAAGACCAGTTACACGAAGCTAGCCACAGGTGTAAAGACATATCCCATTGCAAAAAAAAAATATTCCGTGTAAATCATTCTACTTTTTATTAAAGAATAACACTGCCCTACACTCATTTTGGTGCAGTAAAAGTTGCATCAAATACTGGATACATTTGTGGCGTTGATTCCGAATATGGCATCATTTTTTTATGTTGTCTCTAGTTTTTGAGATATATCCCAATTTTCAATTTCCCATTATTTTGGTCTTCTTTTATTTTAAAACTTCAACAAAAGAAAGGAATAAAATTAACTTTTCGATATTATACTCAGGAATAATAAAAGCAAAAGAAATTCAAAATTTGTGAAAAAATATAAAAATATTTTTATTCACATTAGCACGTTGTGCATTATGTTTGCGTATTGTTTCCATGATTTCATATATAAGTTTTAACTTAGTATAACACATTTATTCATAACTTCTGAACCCGTTGAGCTGCCATTTTAGTTAAAGTTTTAAATAATAGATAAAATATCCACCTTCAACATATATTTTCTTAAAATTTTTAAAAAGGTGGCTTTTTGAGATATGTGCTTTTGAAATAAACTTTGTTAAAAACAGACCACATTTAAATCAACACGATATGAAAATGATAAACCATATTTATTATCTTTAAAATGATATATTAGTATTTTAATTTGCTTTACTATTGCTTAAGTTACATTCAATTGATTAGTACCACTTTTCTGATTTTCTTGCAGTTTTTTTTCAAATTTAAAAGCACCAAATCACTAAAACCACATCATCTGGAAAGCTAATACCATTTTTTGTGATCACTTGGTTGATTTGGTATGAAATGACTCATATATGGGCAAAAACAGAAAATTTTTAAAATCATTGAAACTGACTTTAATTTATCAATAAATTCCGCAGTTTTTCGATTTAATGATAATGATTAATAGATTTGCATCAAGTATACCTAAAATTATAAAAATGCAAAATTTTAGGACCAGAAAGAAGTCTTTACCTCTATTTTTATAGTAATTTAAAGTTGAAAAATTGAAAAAAATGCATTGAAATACTCTAGGTTTTTTTGCTTCATCTCCGTTCCGATCTTTACTTTAGGATCACACTTGCTGAGAAAGAGGTGCTCGGTACACGCGGGAGATCTGTTTGGTATATTTTTAATTTATATAGCATAATTTTATAGATTGATATATGGTGCTGCAAAATTGAAACCAATTGTTTCCCCATTTTCAAAATGTCAGTGTTTTTTGGCCGGGGCACGTACGCCACTTAATGAAATTTTAATATAAAAATATTAGTTGAAAGTTGTTGTAAATTTGCACCGTGTGACTTATATATCGTTAATGTGCCATCAAGATCAAAATAGTACGATCACTGCAAATGTCGAAAAAAATGAGCGTGAATTTCCCATTATTATTTGAAATAGTCCAGTGTATTGCGTGAAGTAAGTTTTTTTTATTACTTACCATCATAAAATCATTGGCGCATATAAAAATATTGAAATACCAACATTTTATGGACTTTTTGAAAATTCTGCAAAATTTTGATAATTTGTTTTTTTTTTCAAATTTGTATGGTAAATAATGTTTTAAAGGGTTTTAAGCAACTACGTGGAATGGTTTTGATTCAAATAATTGATTGCAATCAAAAATGTCTATCTTAAGTCCTTTAATTGTAAAATCGCGAAATTATTGTCAATACATATTGACCGATTTTGCTCAAATCCAAACTCCGAACCATTTTTTTTTGCTTAAACGTATTGAAACCAAATTTCATTACATTCTGACTATTATTTTTCAAGATACCTTGTATCCGGTCAGACAGCAAGACAGACAGGTTATCTTAAATGACTAATTAATATATAATTTAAAATAATTTAAATAGTATGTGTCCTTAAAATAGCGAAAAAGTTATTCCTTCTCTCAATATATCGTCATTTACGTTCAATTTCTAAAATTTTTTCAATTTTCTCTATTTCTTTTTAAAAATATATTACACAGTGCGGAAAATGGCAACTTTTTTAATTGAACTCCGATTTTTTTTTATTTTCTGCTTCTATATTATGGTGTACTGATAAAAAGTGTTGTATATTTTTATACTCCTACACGTCTGGGTTAGGCAATATGGGCTCCGAAAGGGTTCGAAGGATAACCAATATAGTTCGTGATTTTGTAGCGAAATTGTGCATAGCATGTTTCTATTGTCTAGGGAGCGATTATAGGAAACATTCTAAGAATGATTTACACTGAACACATTTTTGTAATAGTTGTGATTGCTTCTAGAGCACCGTGTATATGTTACATTTTTCATATAATTTGAGAATTTAATATTTTAAAAATATCACTAATACTCTTTACAAAAATTAAAGTACCTAAAATTAAATATTGTGGAGACTATCTTAATTTCTAAGATTCGCATATTTATGCTGCTTAATTTCGGCACACCTGACTGGGGCCTTATTTGGTTTTCGAATTATTAACTGCAATTCAGGACACATACAGACATTACACCCAAAATAATTAAATTACTGAGCAAAATGTTTGTTTTAGCAATTTCGAAATTTTTTCTTTAAGGAGTTATAAACAGAAAACTATCATAGTATCTTTGGAGAAAATGTTCATCTTTGAAAAGCAGCTGGGGTGTCTAAACAACTAAATTCTCCAACACATAATATTTTTGAAATATAAGCATACTAAAATATATTTTTAATAAGAAATAGAGAAAAAATTGAAAACAATCCTTGAAACTAAACGTAAATGACGATATCTTGAAAGAAGGTAATGGTAGGATTTTGGTTCAAACGGATTTTTAAACTAGAAATGATGATGCATATAACCCTAGTTGTTATTTTTATACCCATTTTTGTCATACTTGTGATTGCTTCTAGAGCACCTTGTATATGTTACATTTTTCATATAATTTGAGAATTTAATATTTTAAAAATATCACTAATACTCTTTACAAAAATTAAAGTACCTACAATTAAATATTGTGGAGACTATCTTAATTTCTAAGATTCGCATATTTATGTTGCTTAATTTCGGCACACCTGACTGGGGCCTCATTTGGTTTTCGAATTATTAATTGCAATCCAGGATACATACAGACATTACACCCAAAATAATTAAATAACTTAGCAAAATTTTTGATTTAGCAATTTCGAAATTTACTATGCCCCAGTCTGAATAGAACTTTGACAATTGCATATTTTACAAAAATTATAAAGTTATAATCAGGGATTGAAACCATAATAGATATCCGATTGATTTTAAAACCAAAACGTAACTGAAAACAAACATCAGAAATAATCGATATGTAAAACCAACAAAAATGGATATCAAAAAATTACGAGAAACTAACATATAATAAATTTAATTAAAGGAAATCAAAACGATTTAATTTTGATTGAATAAATTTGTAAACAAATGTTATTCAAGTACAAAAACATATTTTTCAAATGTCTTTGCAAAAGCATTTGTCGATCGAATGCCGGTACTATCTTTTTTAACTATTTATATATTCGTCTGTATTTATTCAAATTGTTATTCAACATTTTTGGTAATTCGTTTGAAGTTCTTGTGTGAGAATAATACATCGGTTTTTGATTAAAAAAACAAACATTAATATAAAACAGAAATGCCAGTATATCGAAAACATTTCGTTATAAAACAGAAACCGAAACCGTTACCGAAAGCGAAAAGAGAGAGAGAGAGTAAATCGAAACCATCATTATTCGTTTGGGTTGCAATCCTTGGAAATTATTATACAAAATTCGACGATATTTTAAAAAATATATACTGAAAGTATACGGGAGGTGCCATCATTCCACTCCGGTGATTTTCTGATGCACCAAGTGTTTTTGGCCACAATTGTTTTGACTGCTGTTCGTTGTTTGGCTCTCGAGTTAGCGCAAGAGAAGCGGATGATCGCGTCAGGTGAGTTTTCACTACTTTGTTGTTGCTGGTTTGGGCATTGATACGAACAGCAGACACAGCGAACAACAGTTAACTGACGTTTAAGTTTTTTTTTCAAATTTTTATTATTATTTTTTGATTTTTAAATAGTGGCAAATTTGGTCAACGTTTGGTTGGTAGCTGACAGTTTAGATGTCTTGCATTAGATATGCAAATTTGTAACAGAAAATTTTCCAAAATTCAAACTCAAATGTTTAATATGATTTTTAGTACCGTACCGTATGCCATTATAATTGACCACAAAAATATGGCGTTCCAGTGGCCGGTCGGCCGGTTCACAGTAACGTCCCAAGTTAAGCTAATGTTTTTCTTACCAAGTTACAAAATTGGTTTTTGTTTTATTTGCACAGGTTTTGTCCATGACGTTATGACAGCTTTGTCATCGTTGACAGTTTCTTCGTCCACGACAATGGACCGGCATAAGTAACTGATTTAAATATTCGTTTTGGTACTGGTACTGACTTTTTGGCTTTATGTTTTTTGTTGTGAAATTCAAATGGAGCGTTTTGCATACAGCAGAAACATTATTTGTTTTTCATTGTATTTGCCTATATGGCTAAAATAGCTTAACAAGCCTGACAACTGCAGCTTCTGCTCATGGCAGTTGCAGGAATTGAAGAAATTCAATTTCAGCAATTCGTATTGGCGCGTGGTCTAAAAGAGCTACATATAATAACTTCTATATGCTTTGGGACTAGTGTTCGGGGTAATATTGAACACGTACTAAGACAAAAAATCTTCAATGTTATCAATTTTAACCCCATTCTGATGCAATTACCCCAGTAGAAATTTATTCCTCACCCTGTTATTTCACCGCAAAGAAACTAAAGACCACTTTTACAGGCATTCGTCCAATTAAAGATGAATTCATTGATGTTTTTTAGTCATTTATATTATTAATTATTCTTCAATGTAATGTTTAATGAAAGAACAACATTCTTTAATATAAAAATATGTTCATGCAGTTAGAGATCAACTGAAACGTATTGCGATTTTTTAAAATTGTCTCGATTTTAAAATAAAACGACTGCCTTGACCGTTGTTCATGTTCAAAATGTCTTGTTGCTACTTACGCACCTAATTGACAGCTAAACGTCACTTAACACGTCTGTCATTAAGCGCTCACTGCGCCGCCAAAAGCGACCAACGCGTGCGCCCGAAGTGTCACAAGTAGCAACAGCAACAAGCAACATTCGCGTGTCCCCCCTTCAATTTTCCACACTCTCACTGTCTCAGTGTCCGCTGTCATTGCATCTGTCAGTTGCGCATTTTACACTTCAACAAGTTGCACTTTGTAGTGGTGCCGCCACACAACGCATGCGCCAAAGTCCACTTAACGCACATTAATTATGTTGCAGTGAATGTTTGCAGTTGATTCCGACCAACACAGCACAGCATCCGATCGCAGTAACAACGACTGTGACATTTCTGTACAGCGCGCATGACAGCGCGCGAAAGCTGTCAAAAGTAGTTTCGCGAAATCGGCACAAGAGTGCGTGCTTCAGACGTCAGATGCAGAAAGCGCCTCTTTGTGGCACATGGCGCAAACATGGTCAGAGGCGTGCAGCCAGAATCCCATTACCAGTGTTGACAGTTGCCAATTTATTTAGTATGTTATTCGAACGCTTGCGGCGGCGGCCCCAGATGAAAGCGACGGTCATTAATAAAAACGGACATTAATAAAACCGAAAAAGGCCACAACTATTTGGTGCTATTTAAATTTTCTACGTTGGAACCCTAATCAAAATTACTTGAATGTATTTCTGCCATAATGGCGTCAAGGTGTTTTGTTCTGTACTCCCTCCGCTCTGCTGTTGATACAAAATGTGGGAAAGACACTTGTTACTCGTCATGGAGGCGGTCGGCGGCTTGGTATACATGCTGCTGCGTCTGAGCCTCGCACTAATTTGCATGGGTCTTCTTCATTGAGGTAGGTTAATTTTATTGGCCAAATAAGTAGGTATCAAGTTTAATGGTTGTGTGCAGCAGTGAACGAGGGGTGTCTGCCGAGCAAAACAATCCCAAGTACAAAGGTGTTCAGTCACCATAAAAATGAGGCAGTAAAAATGCAGAGAAACCAGTTGATTGATTGCAGACAAAGAGGTACAAACAAACGAAACGAAACAAAACAAAAAGAGAGAGTGTTCTGCTGCGTAGAGTGGCAAAGCAAAATGGCTTAAGGAAGGTCAGTACCTGGCGAGGCAGATAGTATTTCTATGTAGAATATTACGGTATTCCAGTTCAGTATATAGGGTGGGTTTTGTGGAACATTCTGTGTAATTAAACATTTAAATTTCTCAGAATTACATATGAAAATCATTTGGTAAAACATATATCTGCCTTTAAAAATATATATATATTTTTTAAATGCAGATTTTAAGACAGACTATGAAAACCTTATTTCAACTGCGTATAATGAAGTACATAACTGAATTGGTTTTCGTTGGTTCTCGTTGGTTCTCGTTGATTCATATTATAAAAAGTATTTGATAGATTTTGAAAGTTGAAATATCAATTGATATTTCAACTTTCTTTCAATTTTCTTATCATGTGAATCATCGATTAATAATTGACAGATATATAAAGAATTTTGTAAATGAATATTTGTCATTTTGAAAATGTATTTGGTGACTTTTCGTTCTACAACGATGATATATTATAAAATATTTTACTTATTTATGCATGTCGAGCAGGCATTACATAAGAAATAACAGACAAGAACTACTGAGAAGTACGAGTACTGAGAAGTACGACAAAAAATGAACGAAAATAAATATTTTGATTGAAATTTGGTTTAATGAACAGAATTCTTCAATATGAAGTTGTATTTTATGTTTTTGTTCATTAATATGATGAAAGGTACCTTCACATATTGTTTATCATATTGAAAAACACTTTTTCGACTGTTACCATGCGTGCCTCATATTTATAATCGCATTCATAACATTGATGTAGTTAGTCATTAATATTATGAGTGATTCTTCAATACAATGAATCATGGTTTAAACAACGGAATTCATCAATATGATGTACATTGTTTTTCTGTGAATTTCTAGAACATTTTACGAAATATTTTTTGTAATTTATTATTTTGTAAAATGCACGAATATTTCAAGAATACACGAAAAATTTGTATTATAGTAATTATAATAATAGTTTCGTAAAATACACAAATAATATTAGTAATTTTATCATAAATTTACGATCGTAAAATACATGAACAATTTCGTGTATTTTAGCACATTTTATTTTGAGTGTGCGAAATCCCAGATGGATTGCATACAGTTTTTTTCGTTTTATGCAATTTATATTTATATAATTAAAAAAAAGATTTTTCGTATATTTTAAATTTTTTAGCAGAGTCTTTTTCAGATAATGACGAACGCTCTATTTTCTTATTATTTCAAGTTGAATCTCACCATATGAAATTTCTATCATTTTTTAAATGTTTCGTTCTTATTTTCGGCCAAGCATATAAATGGTTATAAAAGTTTCTGGCATTTTGAAAGCAGATTCCCGGCACGGGAACGGTCAGAAATTGGTTGTCCTTGATAACAATTTTTCTTTTGTCTGCATAAATTCTTTCTAGAATGCATAAAAATACATATTTCATTTGTATATGTTGGTGAGATTGGTCGACCGAGCGTGGCACCTCTAATACAATAGTTAATACAAGAGTTATCATGTATAGTTGAAATTGAAAATTCTACTTTTTACCAAAATGGGTATATCGAAAAAATAAATGCGTTCTATGTCCATTTTCATGAACAGTCGTATAAAACCAAGCAAAAACTATTGACATGACCCCACAAAAATTGACTAGCCCATACTAAGTACGGCCGGATTGCAGGGGGTTAGATCAATTGTTGACTGAACCTTGTAACTTATTCTGAGTTGAAGAAGTGTTGGGTATTTGACGGTCGGTTATCAAGGGTTTGATTTATTATAGTTCTGAATAGAGGGCAGTCGCCTTCCCAAATCCTTCTGAGTTCAGGGCATGGCCCTACTTGTTCTATAGTTCAAAAATATAGAAAAATCGCAAAAAATTAAAAGTGAGATTTTTTTATTTTAAGAAATATTCGACTCACTTACACTCACGAAAAAATTGTATTCACGCACACTCACTCACGGTCTTTTTTGGTCTACTTACACTCACTCACAATCACGTGAGCAAAATTAGGATTCAATCACAATCACGCGTGATTCGCGTGAATCACGCTGAATCACGCTCACTTGCCCATCTCTATTTTATATAACAACATTTGGTATAGACATGGTATAGACAGTAAAGTGGATTGAATATATGTATTTTGTATTGAAAAATCGAATTTTACAACTAAACAATTTTAAAAGTTCAGAATACTGTAAAAGTCTACTTTAAATTTGTTGGTTTCGTTTCAAATGGTACAAAAAACACAAAAATTCTTGGGATTTTGCATAATTAATTAATTGCTTTTTTCACCATTACGTCCGCGTTCCATAAGACTCATCACATCTTGGATTTCTACAGTGGTATGGATTAAAGTCTTCATCGTTTAACACTCGCATTCGAACGGAAATGCAGAAATGTTGTTGTCTTTTTTTTTTTTTGAACAATGCGAACGCAGTATGTGTAAAAATTTCACATTTCACTGATTTTTCAACATAAAAACAAGCGTAATTTATAGCAGACAAAAGGTTTATATGTTGTAGACTAAAAAAATAAAGAAAATATAAAAAAAAATAATAAAAAAATAATAAAAAAATTATCGCTGCGGACAGGATTCGAACCTGTGCGGGTAGAACCCAATGGATTTCAAGTCCATCTCCTTAACCGCTCGGACACCGCAGCTCATGATCAACGATGGTCTAAATTGTGTTATGTGCTATGTGTTTTAACAATCAGTAGTTCTCAAAGTAGCTTTGTTGTTTACATTTCGCATATGTTGTTGTTGTTGCTGTATTTGCTTTTAAGAATCTCTACGTATAAAAAAGCCACCGCGTACACGCAAAACAGCGCAAAACTACTATGTAGACAGTTTTTTTATTTTATTTATATCTTTTTAATCTTTTGCTTTCACATTTTTCAATGAATCAACTGACGTCATATTATTAAAAATAAGTATTACGGTTTTTAGAGTTCACTAAATTTTACTATTTTCACAAAATCAGTTTTTTATAGATATCTGCCTGTCCAATAAACAAAATAAGATATACATTAAAAATGCACAAATTTTACAAATTTTTATCTTCTAGATTATAGAACCTTGATGGGGGGAATATGTTGTAAAAAATGATAAATTTCATTGTTTACGGAGTCTTATTGACATTTAACATTTTAAAATAACATTAGTACACGTTTTTCTTGTTTTTTCTCTAAATGCCATAGCATGGACTTAGCCCGTTTTGATACCTAACGCCTCAATTTAATCCTATTTGTAAAATATATATATTTTTTTCAGAATAACTAAATTTAATAAATGAGGCGTTGGGATTCAAAACATAATAATATTTGATTAGTAGTAAATAAAATTACAGTCTATAAATTATTTTTCAAAAATATCTTGAAATTTGAGCTTATCAATTTTTTGAAAATGTAATATTCACACCAAATTGACAAAAAAAGTCAAAATTCAGATTTTACATTTGGGTAACTGTCTCCGAGATATGCATTGACATTTTTTTATTTTTTCCGATAACTATTCGAGAGTTACAAAGTTACACAAAATGAGCCTAAAAAATCACATTTTTATGGCTGTTAGAATTTTAATATCTCCTCAACAGTATATGGTACACTTAAAATAAAAAGTGTGTACACCGAGAAAATAAAACTTTAAAATCCGGTGCAAAACACTTTATAATTAAAAGTGTGCATGTATGAAAGTATTTGAAAACATTAAATTTCAAAGTGTTTACTTTAAATTTTAAATACATTTTATATTTTAATGTGAAACTTTAATTTTTAAAGGTGGACTTTTACTTCTAAAGTGTCACTTTTAGTTTTTTGTAAGAGTACAAAAAATTCTCTCAATGAGCGTTAGATCATGTGGCCATTACGTCTTTCTTTCTCATTATTGATCTCTATTGTAATTCTTAACCATTCCGACATCCCTTTTATTCGTACGGTTCATCAAGTGGTGCTTATGAATTATGTTCTACTAGCATGAAGATAAATTGTGTTAAATGATATACATTGAATTTTAATGTGATAAATTTCAAATTAAAGTGTTACACAAATCTTTAAATTGATAGTGTGAAATATAAAGTGCACTTTTTTTCTCGGTGAACAGTAATATAAAAGGTTGTTAAAATAGCTAAAATATTTGCTGAAAAAAGGAAAACGCTGTATTTTGCTGAACCTGCAAACGAAAGTTTATTGTTTTGAATAAATTCCATGCACTAAGAAAACAAGATGTTTATGAAAGTATTGCTGGAACTATCTGTTTAAAATTTCGCATTGTAGCAAATATTTAAACATCACATAAGTTGAAACAAACTTGCAGCAAACCTCTTAGTATTATTTAAATATGACATATATGCAGATAGTTACGAGATGTTTGCCACAACAGCAATTAAAATTGAGATATTTACAGTTGACTGATAGCAAAGATCCTGAGTTATTGGACATTTGCAACAAAACTGTTGTCTTATTTTGATATTTGACTACTAGAAAAAGGAAAATAGCGTAATTTTCCTTACCCTAGTGTCAATTAAAATATTATATTTTAATGGTAAAAGTGAAAATAAAATTTCCTGGAATTGAAATTTTCAGAGTTTACTTTGATGACATCAGCGCCGGGCCGACTTGGTTCTTCCACAAAGAAGTCTCAAGTCGTTGTACAATTTTACTTTCGAAGGATTTATAAAGACGATGACGATGTATAGCATGGATATTTTTTTAATTCTTGAATAAATACAAACCATTTGATATTTTTTATTTCAATTTTATAAAAATTACTCCGCGAATGGACTACATTTTCTAAATATTTCTCAACAATCTTCATATATGTAAGGTGTTTAAGTCTGTGCCAACATGAAATAAAAGCATAAGTCTATTTTTTTAACTTTTCAGGAGAGCATTTTTAAGTTTTACAACTGATTCCGGAAATCATCTTCAAAAATTATTTTTTGCAAATTTAAGAAAAACTTAAATAAAATAAATTTTCTGCAAAATGTTTTTTAGTATAATTTTTTTCGAAACTTTTTTAATGAAAATAAATATTTAATAATAAGTACATATGCTTTTACGTTTTTTTGGATATATCTCAGCAACTATTGGGAGCATCAGTGTAAAAATTTGACACAAAATGAATTCGTATATCAGGATTACGATGGTATTAATAACTCTATTTGAGCATTTCTCGGGTTATGTTGTTAATTCATATTGCCACAGAATTGATGGTTGCTATAAATAATCGTAAATTTGAAAGATATTTGCCAGCAATATTTTTCGTATTTGTCGGATGTTTGAAAGATGTTTATCTCAAAGCCAATCTAAATAATTTGTAAATAAGTTGATATTTAGGGCTGGCAAACATCTTTGTTTTCTAAGTGTGATATTAGAGCAGACAATTTAAGCTGTTTTAACTTATTTGTTGCTGTTTAGGTAAAAAAAAAAATGTTTGTATATAAATATTTTTTTCATATCTTTTTTATTTTTGAATGTTATATTTTTAATATTTTTTATTTTCCATATTTATATATTTTATTTTACCTACTCCTTTCTCCAAACTATTTATTTTGTGTGTAGAAACTCTGTCAAGTAATAATATGTATGTCTGAAACAAATATTGTTATGTCGCACTTAATGAGTGTCAGAAACGTATACTCCTTCCATCACATTCAAAAGTTCAGATGAACATTTTTTAATAAATATGGTTCTCGTTCGAAATTTATTTAATTGTTGTAAGTCTTTTGTTTTTTTATAAAAGTTTACAGTTTTATTGAGATTTTTAATTTAAGACCAAGTTTTAATTTTAATTGATTTGTGTTTGGTTGGCTATTATTGGTTTTAGTTCCGAACAAAAAGTTACAGTTTGGGGTTCCGCAATCACAACGAAGTCACAAAAGTCGATAGTAAATAACGGTTATTTTCAAAATAAGTATACATAGATCATGTAAATTGTAAAGTTCCATATCGAAATTTTACAATGTGAAGAACAGCATCGATGTATCTGCGATATTAAATTCAAATAATATGTCTTTGGTTTGACTAAATCTTAAATACGTTGCTAATTTATTTGTATCTATCGTTCGAAATTAAGTCACACAACCAATCTCGTAAAATTTATTTTTATTTCTGCACATTGCATCTCGTCTGCAACACGAAAATCCTTTTAAAATGGCTCAAAATCAAAATATCGAGCAATTGCAACATCTCACTAGAACATAGACCGCTGGAACGCATCATCATGGCAGGCAGAGCAGAGGACTTGAGTTGCGGTTGGTGGGTTGATGGCGGTGCAGACAACATGGCAACCAACGAACGGTAGTCAAAAAGCAAACGCTTGTTTTACCGCCACCGCTGCCACTGCCGTTGCTCTACTCTGCCACAGTGCCAATGCGAGCGAGTCAATGTGACATTTTGACTGACATTTCAATAGATTGTTGCTGGCATTTTTTTGTTTAACCAATTATTGCCACATTGCGTCTGACTGAGTGTGTGTGTGTGTGACGATTGTTGAGTCGGTCGATGACGGGAGCTGCGGCGGCGGTGAAGGTGGCGGTGGCAAATTTTCCGGTGACGTTGGTTGTGTCGATAGCGGTAACGATGACACTGTGTGTGCGTTTGTCGCAGAGCAATTATTGCTGCATTCTACTCCGCCTGTCATCAATTGTGCTCAATTAAAATATGATTTCTGCGAAAATTATCACTGTTTAAATTACGTTGACGGTTATTGAAAGTTTGATGTATGAGTGCAATTTCAAACAATTCTATTGTATAATTATTTTTATATTGGATATATTAAGTACACGCTACAAAAAAAAGGGCTCCCCCAAACACAATTTTGCAGGCATTACATATATCTTTAAAGCTTTACGTAAACAAAAGTACTATTTTATTACCAAACATTATTATAATAACAGCCAAACATATTTTTGTTTTCGTTCCAACATATTTATGTTCAGAAAGAATAAATTTCAGCGTTCTTGCAAACATATATATGTTTGAATGTGAAAAACATTTTGTTTACATGTAAAAATATTTATGTTTACATTTAATTTATATGTAAAAAAGTAAATTTAGTGCTAACGGATATAAAAAAATTGTTTGAATATTTTTATAACGTTGAATGTAAGTATAACGTAATCCGAAATCACAATATTTTTATTCGGACTAAAATCTAATTTTTACATTATAATTGAATAATTATTTTGTTTAGGTTGTAATATTATTATATAGTGTTTGAACATAAATTGCTTTAATCGAGGATTTACATGAATTTACTATATGTATGTTTGTAATTTCTGCTATTTAAGACAGCCAACCCCAAAAAAGGTTCTTTGAATTATATGTCTTTGGTTATTCGGGATTGCTACTGGGTCACAACGAATTTACAAATAATAGCATTAATATGACAAGACATTAATTATATGTATGTTTGGCAATACAAAATAGCAAATAAATAACAACGGTGCATACTTTCAGCACTCAGTAACACTCACATTAATGCTCTTATCACATAATTCACAACGTCTTTTTGGTGGAAACATGTGTTAGGTACCGCCAATCACTGTTAATACCAGATCGTTGCTGTTTGTGAAATATCTTATTAATTCGTAATTCACTGAACTCAAAATAGAAACAACAGGTGGAATACATTTCTTAATTCTATAATATAAAAAAATGTAAATAAAAAAAGGGGAAAAAATAAGTGAGTACTGTGTAAAAAAATATTAGCCCTAAATTTACTTTTTAAAATTTTATTTTTTTACGTGCACGCCGAAAATTATTCATTCTGAACATAAATATGTTGGAAGGAAACAAAAACATGTTTGACTGAAATTATAATAATGTTTGGCGATGCAATTACACTTTTGTTTGCATAAAGCACCAAATATATTTGTAATGCCTGCAAAATTATGTTTGGGAGAGCCGTTTTTTTGCAGCGAGTACTTCGGTTTACTTTTGCACTACACTAAAAGTGTAGATTTTATTGATATCCTCAATGGAGGAGATAATAAGACCCTTTAATTTTTTTTTTGAAATAAAAATTTGCAAAAAATATTAATTTAGTTTTTTCTATTAAAATTTAAATATATATTTTTTTTCGAACAAAAAAATATTTATGAAAACAAAAATATTTTTTTCGAAAATCAAAAAATACGAAAAACATATTTTTTTCCAATAAAAATTTATCTTCCAAAATAAAACAAAAACTCACAAACAATACTTCCGAAAAAAAATCGAGAAAAAAACATGTTCGAAAATATTTTTTTTTTTTGAAAAAAAAACACAATCCGATTTTTTTTTTAATTTATTATATAGTATATAGTTGTAATTTTAGTATATAGAAAAATATTTTTTTTTTAAATAAAATTATTTTGCAGGCATATGTATGTTTGGAATTTATGTAAACATAATATATAATTGAAATATATAACAGAAAAACATATCAGTTGTTTTAGTTCAAAAAGTAGTATAGAAAAAGTAGAAATTCTGAAAATAAAATAATATTAATATTTATTCCGGGATTTGCGGGATGAGATAATCACCGGTATCCTGGGATCTGTATTCCCTAGCTCATGCTCATTAGTTATGTCGGATTCGTACCGACTAAAACCAACTCCTTCATCATCCTCGACCCCGTGGGATTGCCGTAAGGTATTACTTTGCGGAGAGGGATCAGACATAGCAACCTCAACTTGCTTGTATTATTCATAGTTCTTTTCAACTGTTTTCTGCCTGTAGTCGTTGGATGAATTTCTCTTATTGTTCTATCGACCTTAATCCAGTTATATTCTAACTGGTCCATTTGGGTACAAATATACGAACTTTAAGGTCTCGGTATAGGTTATTTTATAATTCTTTAAAATTTCATTACTTCAGTTATTTAAATAAACGTTACAAATACAGTATTTATTTATTTATATTTTTAAAACCTGTGATTTATATTTGATATCATTGAAACCGAATTAATCTAAAAACATTGTTGCACTGTGTAATATTTAGTTTAAAAAAAAAAATGTTTATATTCAATATCAAATATTTATATTTCATGTATATTTTCTCCTCTTTAAGTTTGGCACAAGAATTCGATAATAAAAAAATGTATGGTATATATGAAAAATAAAAACAAATTGGCTCCATCGAAATGAGCGTGAACGATTTCATCGCACCAATAATTTCAGTAATTTTAGATAACGAAACCAGCGTGATCAAGGCATGCGAACCAAAAACCATTTTCCGCAATTTTCACATTGCAAAGCGGAGCTAGCTAGCTAGCTAGCTCAACGTGCACTTTCAATCTATTTTTTAAGTTTGTGTGAGAATGAGACGCGCGTGAACTTTGTGTACCTCGCTTAGCAATTTTCACTTGCGATCATCGTCATCGCCAGCAACAACTTCAGAGCCAGCTAAAACTTCATAATGACCGACCGACCGACTGCCATCCGCATGAATGCCGTTGTCCACGTAGACAGGACATTGTACTCTAGTTAGGCACTGCATGTACTGCATGGAGTCTTTAGTCTGCGATGTGCGTCCTGCCGTTCATTATTGCGATCGGTCGCACTTGATCCATAAAACCCAGCGAAACATTTCACAACTTTTGCCGTGAAATTATTTACTTAGGTTAGCCGTCAGTCCGTCGGTAGGGGACCCGCTATCCACTGGACGGGATCCACACTCAACACCCACGATTTACGCAGTAATTTGAGACTCTTTCGTATGGAGTCGGGAGCAAGGCACGCTGGCAACAGGAGAGGGAGAGAAGGCTGATAGCAGCATAGGAAGAAGCGTGCGATCGTGGTTGCCCGTTGAGCATTTCGTGCCAAATAAGTTTTAGCGCAGTTCTTGGTGTTGCCTTTGCTGCCACACCAATCACCTGAGTGTCCGGCAACAACAACAACTTTATCACTGCTGCAAAATATTTCAAATTGGACCATTAAAGCAGGAAACCCCGCAAATGAGTGAACCAAACCGAACCGAACTGATTCGTGGTGAGCAGTATCACCTTCATCATCATCGTTCGAGACTTACGCGATCATCGTGGTCAACGTGATGCACAAGTGCATGGATTTTGTATGTGTGTGTGTCGAAATTCTAGTCGTGTATCTATGTGAACATTTTGAAATTAAATTTTTTGTTTTCCTCTTTGTCCTACGATATAGATACGGACCGAACCAAACCGAAAGTCAGATCGCCACGAATTCTCTTCAGTTACGGTTTCACGCGTTCTTCAAAGAGTCGTGAGTTACATTTTAAGTGATGGTTTTAATGCCAGACACGCAATACAACATTTAGACAAAAATTAAGAGAGTTGATATTAGGATCGTTACTGGTTCATTGAGTATCAACATAAAAAGTATGAATTCCAAGAATTAAATGAAATAAATGTATTATATTAAGAAACAATTGAGAAATCAAAAGAGAAACACATTAGAACTTTCGAAACCAAATAGATATTTTTCGGTTAAGTGACATTTTTATTCTAGAAATCAATTAGAAATCATCCTGTTTTGTGTACTGAGTCACAAGATATTCCAAATACGTTCAGCTCTATTGTAAACAAATGGCAGCAATTCTATTTCTATAAAAATAACCTCCATCTTCAAGTGTCCAAACCAATCAGCAGAGTTCCATCTACAAAAACAAAAAACAAAAAAACATTGGCATGACTTGAAGCAATTGGTTGGAATTCAGATACCATAGGACAAATAACACTAAATGGTTCCGCTCTCAGCCACAATGAATACCTGGCCGTGAAAACGATTCGAACTAACACAAGTTGCAAAGATGGATTGGTGGCATAGCATAAAACATCTTCGAAGGAGGAAAATCGTTACAGGGTCAAAGACAAAGTCAAGTGCGAGCATAGCGCACAGTGTACGAGAAAATTGTATTGCGGGAAATGCTTCTGTTCAGCACAACATTCAACCAAAAGACCCAAACAACATAAACGAGTGCGATATCGATAAGAGCAACAAACTCACGTTTCCAGCAATGCAATTCGTTTAGCCGCAAAAACACGCCAAAAACTCAGCGAATACGCTGCCGCACGTACTTCCAGCTAAACGATTAATTTCCCAAACAGCGACTGCAGGTATCTGCTCCAAATCAAAACTGCTTATTAAACGAAGCACGCGGAAAACAGCCAACGATAGACAGCATTTAGGAGGCAGGCTTCCAGGCTACTTTTTGGTCTGCAGTCAAGATCGACAGCGGGATGCGCAACGAATCTGTCGCCGCATCGAATTGCCAATAAGAAAATTGCTCCATCTAAGACAAGACACCGATGCCGATTTCACTAAAAACAAAATAGTAAAAGGACGCAGTCAACAAACGCCCGAACTAATCACGACGATCGCTGCCATCGAAGAAAGGAACGTGCGAGCGAGCGGGGTGCCAACCCAGTGCAAATCCAACAAATTACTTTCAAAATAAACATTCAAAATACATTTCGTTGTACAGAAAAATAATTTAGGTTTAGAAGACATCACAAAAGAACCTGGACAGATCTCTTGCTCTATTTGAGATCTGCGTATTATATTTGTACTAAAAGCCTAGAATTAACTGCCGAATCCTCCGAACAGCGTGTGAGAAAGGAGTTTTCGAAACAATGTTTTTACTCCGGAGGTTTGCCATTGTCTGTCGAGAGGATACGCCGATTAACCAATACTTGAACCTGGGCCACGAGTTTTATTGAATCGTAGTCCAACACTGAGCCACAGACGTTACATAATATAAGGTTAGTATTTAATGAACATGAAATATGTACTGAAAAATATCATGTCAAGGATATACATTATATTATCGAAAATCTCCAATTGTTCCTGAATCTTATTTTCAGCTTTAATTCTTAACATGACCCCATATTCGTCATATCCAGATTGAATGTAATGCTGACATCTGAAGGTAATACGGAACACCTGACAAATCATTCTAGAGATCATGGATTATGTAATGTCAATTTTACCACTGGGAAGCTGATCTGCGCCTGCACCAGCTATGACTGATCATGCGAACCTAGCGAGAGATGCTTTAACATCTTGATACAGACAGACAGGGAGACAGACAGTCAGCCAGACAGACGTTGAACGTTCGATCAGTGAACATGTGCGACTGTTATCTCGACAGCCGTCATGGGCAGGCAGGCGCTATGGGCTACCGATCGAGCTGATCTACTGAGAAAAGATTTCATCGTTGTCGAAATTTTCCGGTACTCTTCGACGCCGTTCTGCACTTATTATGGCTGCCAGTTGTAAAGTGTAGAGTTGCCAATAAAAGGATTCGGACGGACGGAAGCTGAGATCGCAGAGTTAACAAGAATTATTACCGGCTCATATAGCAATAATTCCAACGAATCATATACTGCATATCAGCAATTGGCCTTTGAACTGCGATGTTGCTGCGGCGGCTCATGCTGCTGTTGCCGTTACTGCTGCTGCTGTTTATTTGGTTGTCGTCGTTTGGCTGCAACCAAGTTCCGCAGTCGCCGATGCATATTCAACAGCAGCAGCATGCTCCAGCAAGGCATTACAATCGATCAATCATGTTGTGATCGATGAATTTAGCAACGGTGCCAAAATTGCAACGGCGACGACTCCCTGCAACTCCAGAGAGTGTGATCTGCGCTAATTTGCAACGCTCGTAACAGCGGCAGCGATCTCAGAGGCGAATGAAAATGCCTTAATGTGGCATGTGTGGCGCATTATCGCATATTATAGCGGATCAGGCCGACAAAATTACTCTATGCGGGTAGTTCACGTGTTCCATGGCATGTAAATCATGCCCAAAACCCTAAATCATGTTAAATGATCCGGTACTTTCCTAACCGTTAGGTTGATGTAATACGTCAAAGTTTGGCAGCCAATTTGCATGCAGTTGAACATTTGCATAGATTAAACATAGAAAATGGTTGTGATCGTGGGAACGAGCGAATGACAATTAATACCATTCAAACCAAAACTTTGTACTCAAATTATATTCCGACTTTATACTATCATGGAGTAGAAATCTGTTAATTTAGTCAAAAATTTGCGAGCATCACAAAATCTACTCACATAAAATCCAATTGACACAATAAAATTCTGAATTCTTCTCATAAAATTCTGAATTCTAAATATCCACAGGATTGGGTGTGGGTAAATTTAATTCCGGAGGATTTTGTACTAAACCCAATAAATCACCTACTAATCTCAAGCCGTATTTAGTTCATATTAGTTTATTCTATAAACTCCAAATAATTTCTAGTACATTTTACGAAATATTTCTTTCTATTTTTTTTTTTTCGTAAAACACACAAAACATTAGTAATTTCTTATTTTTGTTCCAAATATTTTTTTCTACGAACGATTCGTATATTACATAAAATTCATAAAAATAAAATACCAATAAACAAATTTTTCGTTTAAATTACGAAACTTCCGTTATATTATTTGTGATTACATTGATTACGAAAGAATTACATATTTTACGAATATTTGTTCGTAATAATACGAATAAAGAAAAAAAGTACAAACATATTCAATAAACTACGAACAAAATAACAATCTTTCGTATTATGTACGAATTACATTCATAGATAAAATCTACGAGTAGTTTCGTAAAATACACAAATAATATTCGTAATTTTTTCATAAATTTACGAAAGTCTATTTGGGTATTTTACGTAATATTTCGTAGATTAATTTCACGATTTACTTCGTAAAATACACGAACGATTTCGTGAATTTTAAGCAGATTTTATTTTGACGGTACAATCGCAAGAGTCAGTGTATAACAAAAACTTTTTCACTTCCGGTGCTAATGCCTGTCACCATACAATGAAATCCTCTGTTTGAGTGACTTAACATACGGCTCGTCACAATAGATCAATATTTCGGCAACAACCGATAAAATACAACTATGACATCCCATGGCCAATATAATTCAATTCAGATCACGTTTCGTGCTGCACGATCCCAAAAACAATTTAACGTCCCAACATCAGGCAAAGTATTAAGGTTGGTGCCGCTGTTACAACACCTTCAAATTAATTCCCTGCAGGATTCCAATAAATGACAGCAATAACCACCATCACCGTGTTTTCCTTGTTATAAACGTTTAAATCAAAAATTATCAATAGCTATAGCAACAGCAAGTGTTTTAGGAGGAAGTATTACAGCCTCGGTAAGATAGTAGCTTTCAGTGCAGTCGGACACTTAACACGTCCTATAGAGTGGGGGCGGAATAAAAATCGCAAAACTTGAATGTGACCTGCTGTAGTTGCGGGAGGTGAACATGGTAACTCGTTTTGAGATCATAGAGATCATTGGTTTTTTTCAAGTAAAAAAAAGGCAAAATTTTAAGTGTAACAAAGCAAGTAGATAAAACTGATGTGAGCTTGTTTGGAATGAGGAGTATTATGGATTATGAGAGATGTGTGTTTTATTTTCCAAACAAATTTATCGTAATCTCTTATTTGATTTGATAACAACATTGATTGGGGAAACAAACTTTTTATCCATTTTATTTTTTTTTATTTCCATTGCTACGGCAACTAAATTCAAAATGAGACAGAACCAATATTTAGTTGACTTAACAGATAGTTAGTTATAATAGGTTGTAGCAACCAATATTTATTTGATTCAACTGCGAAATCAGTTGTCTTGTATAAAAGCAATGCCAAAGCAGGACAACATCAGTCGCACACGCTTCAGATTTTTCACTCGTTTTTTTTTTGTGTGCTACGAACAGCGCGTGCCACGTGTAAAACAAAATTTGGAATTGTTTTAAGACTTGTTCGTTTTTACTGTTCAGTTTTTTCATGCCCAAATACACTTTCTTCAACAAGAGACATACTATTCTACAAAGTACTTGTTATTGTGTTTCTATATGTTGTATTTATATATGCAGCCCTAGCGCTCCAACGTGTTGCAAACACGAAGTCAGCAGCACAACGAGTCGTCGGCAATTTCTGATCTCGGGAAGGCTGTTGTGATGCTGAATTCGTGTTTGCAACACGTTGGAGCGCTAGGGCTAGGTAAAATGGCCGATTTCTCATAATTAAATTGGCTACCACAACTAAACAAATTGGTTGTGTCAATTGTATTCAAGAGTTGTGTGAACTGATACGCTGTGTTGCAACAACTGAATCAGTCGAATGTTGACAGAACTAATTAAATCGGTTGGCAAAAAAAGACGGTTGCGTCAACTGATTCGTTCTATGGGTGTGCAGATAGAGGAGATCAACACAATATATATGAATTTATCTAAAAATTTAGTGTACGAAGCAGGAATCAATAACATTAATTTTAATTTTAATTTTAACTAACTTTCCTCAATTTGAAGAACATTGTAAAAATTAATATGTGATGAAATTTTTAACAGTTTCAATAACACTGCACGCAGAGAAAAAACATGATTGTAGCATGATTGTTGCAGCAAAATAAATGTTTTTTCTGTTCGTGTGGCATTTTATTGCAATAATATATAAATTCTTTTGGCCTCATACTTTTTTAAAAACCGCCATTAAACCAAAGTTTTGAATATAAATTTATTTCTTATTTACCTATAAAGGTAGTGGTTACGATTTTAAAATATAAAAGCTTTTAAATGGATATTGGTTTCGATTACATAAAATGTATAATTTTTCTCTGATTAACATTTTTTTTTGTTTCTTTTAAACATTTGTAAAAACCGATTTAAAACCTGATACCGTTTATTTACATAGCTGATCCTCCTTATAGTTACTGAGATACAATCAAAAAACCTAAAAACATATCTTCTTGTTATTAAATATTCATTTTTATTTAAACTTTCGAAAAAAATTTAAAAAAAAAAACATTTACCAGAAATTTATTTTATTTAAGTTTTTCATAAAAATTGCAAATGTAATTTTTAAAAATAATTTTCGGAATCAGTTGTAGGCTTAAAAATGCTCTCCTGAAAAGTTCAAAAAAATAGACTTACAGCCCTATTCTAGCGAGCGATGACAATTTTTATCAATAACAATTGATAAAAATGACAATTGATTCAGACTTTTACGTCAATCATAGAAAATAAAATTTACAGAATACGAAAGTGTGACAATTGTCACGATTTGAATTTGTGTCTCGTGCCAGAATAGGGCTGTTATGCTTTTATTTCATATTGCCACAGATATGTATATCGATTTTTTTTTATCGTATTATTACAGATTTTTGTAAAATGATAATTTTGATAATTTCTCCGTTTTAATTCCTGATATTAAAAAATTTCGAGATTCGTTTTTTAGAATTCGTTTTGGCTTCGCTTTTCCCATGTACATCACTATCAAGAGGGACGTTCGGGTCCTTCCACAACCTAGTAAACAACATACATTTAATCGACGGTCACGGCTGTGCGCCTGTTTGCGATAATATTTTAAGGCAGCATCGATAATCAGCGTGGTCGATCGCCTCAACTTCCGCGCATAGGTTAAGTGCGAAACCTCTTAGTTCAAACATGTCTGCCTTTTTTTATGCAATTTTTTAATACATTTTCAGTGCAAAGTGCGTTTATGGCAACCGCATGATCGAGGCGAGGGCATGTTGCTTGTCAAGCTCTTGTCTGGACGGCTCATTGTTAGTTCTGCTGTTTTCCCGCAAATGTTGATAAGATAATGATTAAGTGAATATAAAAGGCAACGGTTGATCATCTGTTTTATAGCGCCGCACAAAATAAGACAGCAAAAATGCAAGTGCGATAAAAGATAGTTTCTGTTTGAAGATTATATATATAAATCACCTCATTTGCATGCCACATGCCTTGCAAATTGTTAACGTTAAAGAGCCCCTCCGAATGACCTGCTGCTCACTCAGTGTCAGCAATAAATTCGATGCCAATATTAAATAAAGTAACCCCCGGCGCAAAGCATGCGTAAAAGGTTTGGTTCCGATCTTCCACTTCATCAGCTTTAGCATCCATAACATATCTGGCTGAACATCTCAATAACCGCGCCTGCAACAGCAACAGCAACAACAACAAAAACAAACCAGAGTTCGCTGCAACAGCGGCGCAGCCTCATTATTGATGCAGCGCCGATTTGTTTTGTTGTCCCCCCATTTGACTTACAATCGATTCTATCGCGTATTTATTATGCGTCCCTCCGTTGGCTCGGCTCGGTCGTGATTGCGGCTCCAACTCCTGTTGTTGCTGTGGTTGTTTTTGCGCATGCGCACACAAATATTTTACATTCGCATAAATTTTGCATAGTTTAAAATAACCAAAAAAAAGCGTTCAATGATGCTGCGTGGTCCATGCTCTCGCTGGTGACCAATTCTCTGCGGCTAGCGGGGCCAGAGTCCAACCTGAAGTTCTTGGCAGTGTTTTGATTCTTGTTGTTGTTGTTATTGTTGCTTTGTGTGATTAACATATCATTTGAAATTCATGTTAAACACATGTATGCAGATACTTTGCAGCAGGCTTCCCCCGGCAAGATGGACCATCCGACCTACGTACCAACCTACCTTGCATATGATCGACACGGAACCAAACACGCTGTTCCGCTCAAGCTTCCAAAGGTTGAGTGCAGGCCTCCGCCAAAGCGTTCTTGCTAGGAAATATGAGCATCTTTTGTATTTGTTGAGGTGCGCGTAAGATTCGGCATCGGTAACCCAGTAAACAGAATAAGGTTTATTTTAAATAATTTATTAAATACTATATAGTATAAACTATATTATATAATGATTAGGATTGTGCGATTAATCAATTTATCAAATTGTGTGATTAATCGATTTCTGATTAATTGAATAATTGATTAATCAGGATTATCGATTAATCAGAAAATCGATTAATCAATTTATCAGAATTCTGATTAATCAAAATTGTGATTGTTTGATTAATGAGACTTTTGACTAATCAGATTAATAAACTTCTGCGTCGCGAAATATTTTAAAATATTTTACTGTATGGTTCTTGAACATTTAAAACATTTTTATTTTTTAATTATTTTAAAAATAAATTTTCATTTTATTTAGCTATATAAAAATATCAAATATTGCTGAAAAATTATTTTATTTTCAATTAATCAAAATTCTGACTAATCAGGATTCTGATTAATCAAGAATTTGATTAATTGATTAATCGCACAGCCCTAATTATGAGAGAAGGATTTGTTTTGTAAAGATCAAAACAACATAACAATATGGTCCATTATCAGATGTAAGTTTTTTGTGTATACTCTTAATTAAGCGCTGGACAATTGGAAAATGAATATATACATTTTATCGCCATCTCAGAATTATTTTGCTGTAAACGCAATTTTTTAATGAATGGAATCAGAAAATAATTTCGTTATCAGATTTGTATATCTCATCAACTTTGCTCCAAATCCAATATTTAAACGCATATGAAGCAATATTTCCATAGAAAAACTTTTATTTTGATCAATGACCATAACAAATAAATGCATAAGTCAAGGAAATACAAATTAGCGAGAATGGAAACTTTCGAAAATAGAAGATAACTGCAGAACATAACTGCACATCAATATGATTACATTCATAAATATTATTACGAAAAGATGTCATTTTCCCCATTGTACAATCAATCAACAATAATAAATGAGACGCAAGATAATTCAGCGCACTGAGCCAATGTGCGAGAAAGAGATGGAAGATCAGCACATTAAAACACATGTTTTTGTTCATTAATATGATAAAACGTATTCTTCACATACACTACATCATATTTCGGTCATTCATCGAATTGATAATGAATTCATAACATTGATGTTTTGTAGTTGTCAATATTATGAATCGTTCTTCAATACAATGAACCATGGTTTAAAGTACAAAATTCATCCATATGACGATGATTTTTTATGTGTGTAGTTTTTTTCTGTATTTAAGGGAGATGGTCGTGGCTGTTGATGACCATTTTTTATTTTAATCACAACCAATCTTCCAATATAAATACTTCAAATACCAATATAGTTTAATCGATCTACCTAATTTCGTTCTTTTGTTTTCGTGAATTCCCAAGACACACTATTTGCTCTATTAGCGTATTCACAGTTCGTCGTATTTTAGTATGGTATTCGTACCATGTAGTATATACACGACACAATAACACATAAATGTCAATTTGTTGTTGCATCCCTTATAAAAGTGAAATACCACAAGTGTTGTATTTAAGAGTAGCCCTGAGGCATGTTTTTTGGTGTCGTATTTGGGATATTCGATTTTAAATCAACGAACGTATTTCCCCTACCCCCTCAGAAATTATATATTTTATTGAAAATTTTAAAAATATGGGTTTGTGAGAAAAATCATTCCAAAATGTAAATCATGTGATAGTGACCTTTAATCTTTGGATACAAAAATAAAGTTATATGCCATATTAAAAACCATCTTTATACCTTTTAAATGATACCTCAATTAACTTTGTACTATACCAGTTTTTCAGATAACTGCAATTAAGTTAACCCACCTTTATGAGTTTTTACATATTTGTTCATTTTTTAAGCCGCCATATTTCGGGAACCATAGTAGGTCGAGGTTTAAAATTTTGTATATTTCTTAGTTTAATATAAGAGAACACTCATGCAAAATTTTATCAATTTCAAAGAGGATGATGCTTAAATTTATTATTTTTTCGTTGATTTAAAATGGAATAATATCCCATTTGTGAAATGAAGATATATTGTGAAATTGAAGATAAATAGTACGCATAAAATGTTAATTTATTTGTTTTTATTATTAACTCGAGGCATATTTATGACAACTTGATTTATTTGATGAAACATTTGAACAAGCAAAAAAGTGGTGCTCACATTTTAAGTGGCGTACTGTCGTATTCATACAATGTCGTACCAATATCATGAACTGTGAATACGCTACACTCTAAAAATTGAGTTTAAAATTACAACGTAAAAGTGTGCATTTTTTTGTGTAAATTTGCGAATTTTGTGCACATATGCGTATATAATTGTGTAAAAAAAAGATTTAGACAATTATTGTTTAATGTTACAACTATTTACAATTTATTTGCATTTTTAAACCTTTGTTGTATGATTTTAAGCACAAAAGGTTTAATTTTGATATGCCGAATGTATAAAATTAGACACGCGTAGTAAATTTACATATCATTTGTTTAATCTTACACAAACTTTGTTGAATTTTAAGCACATCTTGTTGAAACTTGCGACTATTAGTCTGTAGTGAAAATGACGCCAAACCATGCTTATTTATTCTAATTAAACTCGCTTGCTGTAAAGACATCTATAAACAGGGGACAACACTCAACTATAAACCAGAAGACAATGGTTTTATAAAAATTTTTAAATGAATTTTGTATTTTGGTTAATCCGGGACTCAATACAATTGAAAATGTCCGGTGCATTTTTGTCGAGTTCTTTGTTGATTTAAAATAAATGTACAACCACTAAACTAAGATAGTTTTAGAGTAAATATTTTCGGAATAATTTCAAGCATGCGGTTTGCTGGGTGCACTATAGAGACGCGTACACTTCTAGTTTCTTTTCGCACCCAGATCCTCCAACCACATGCAGCAGATCTCATAGCGAACTGAAAAAAAATGAAGATGTCGTTGTGTGCGCAATCTGTTCTTTTTGTGTTTTCGCTATTGGCCTGAATACTGTTGCCACATACATCGTGTATTTGCTGTTGTTGTTGTGGTTTCGATCTGAGCCTTGAGTCTTTAGTTTATGACTCGAAATTTGCGTATTATTTTGTTTTATTAAATGTGCATCCATTTGAATCGCATTCGACATGCAGCGTTGAACTTGCTACGAAAATTCGACAACAGATTTGAATGGCAAATTTTTCGGAGCCTGTTGCATATTTTAGAGCCGGCTCTTGGATGGGAACACAGCACAGTGCGTATGGGGCCAACAAATCATTCGGGTCAGATGGATCATCGGGCCAATCGATCGATTTATTGATATGGTGTTCAAGAGATCAGACACGAAATGCGATAAATATTTAAATAAGAAAATAAAATTGAAATTAAAACCCTACATTTTAACCTACAACACTTGAACTCCCTACGACACTTTTTCGTAATTAAATCAAGTAGTACGAGTCATGGAAATTTCTGCAACTTAAACTCTTCAGAACGCAATCCCTAAAAATGTCGATTGCCATTTTCTAGTATTTTATTATAGCATATGATAAGAGTGCTCAAATGCTGCTGGGCACTCTTGCCTGCAGCTATAAAAATAAAAAAATCCCAAAGAATCGCAGTTACAGACATACATGACAAAGCGAACAAAGAACGAAGCACCCTACATGCGCCACCACTCAACGAGGAGGTTGTTATTAACTGGGATTTGTTGCCAAAATAAAATCAACCCGAATGATAGAACATAAAAAACGTATTTTAGTGAAGTGAAAAAAACGTAATTTCAGCCCCACAAATGTTCAACGCCATCGCAAAAATTACTCCGTTGATGATGTTCATTCGTCGTGTTGATGCAGATCCCTACGTACCCTATGTACATGAATAATGCATTAAGCTGCTGCTCTACTCATTAAAACGCCCCTAAGCAAATACATAATGCTAACTAGTCACCCTGTGCGCACTCCTGTCACCCTGTTGCAAGCCACCGATTGACCCGCCGCCCGCCCGTCTGCCTCTCACCCACTCATACAAAATTCGGCCATGCATTAAAGTTTCCCCCAAGGCATGTGAACGCTGAAGAGCGGAAACTGTGACTTGGATTTTTATGACTTCCTCGACTCCTGTAGTCGAGTAGGCCCCGTTCAACGGTCTTTTTTGGCAACATTATCTGAAGACGAATGAATGTGTGGCAAGTAGTTTCATTTTTCATTATTGCATCAAAATAATTAACACAAGAGGATTTTCAGCCTCTCACCCAACCTATTCTAGTTGGATTTTTTTTTTTTTTTTTGTAGAATTTTGAAAAATCTTCAGTAGTGAAGATGAACGATGACGTTGAGTTGAGTTGACAAAAATGCTGGAGCTGACATGCAGGTTGCAAACATGTGGTCGTTGGTGCCTCATCAAGGCGACAGGGGGTTTGTTTAATGGGCTAAAGAGAGTAAGATAAACAGTATATGTAATATACAAATTATTCTTGAAAATTATTTAAATAGACCGTTAGTTAATTTACTTTGTAAAAAATGCAGTTTTTGTGTCAATGGTATTTATACATTTTGAATTAATCCTCCACTTTTATAAAACTCATTTATTAGTACCATTAAATAAAATTATTTTTGAATAAAAACAATCATAAATATTATGATTTTTTCACCAAACTAACTTATTCAACATATGAAAGATTTCATTCATTGAATCGAAATTTAATATATTTAATTTTCAGTATGAAAACTTTTTTTTTTTAATTAAAAAAAATTAAAAAATAAAATTTTATCGAAAAAATATTTTCAAACCATTTTTTTTTTATATTTTTTAATTGTTAAAAAATTGCTAAAAATGAACAAACATTGCAAATTTTGATTTAAATTTAGATGAACATCATTCTTCAATATGATGTACATATATTTTGTACTTTAGCAGTCTTTTATCAAAATGATTTATGTTTTGTAGTGATCAATATTATGAATTGTTCTTCAATAATATATCATAGTTTGAAGAACGAAATTCATCAATATGAAGAATATCATTTTCTGCGTACATTTACGTAGAAAATATCATCGATAAAAATTGAATGTCCGTATATATATCTGTCTGTTTCTACGTCTGTCTGTACGTAGATCAATGCAACTCTAAATGTACCCCCCTATTTATTACTTATATGCATAAACTGTCTAAACAAGAAAATTGGCATTATCGTTAACAGAAAAAAATTCATCAATATGATGTATGTATATATTCACAAATATTATGAATTTTTTAACATTGATACCACCATTCATTACATAACATATTGATTAATACATTCATTATATATATGAACTTATTCGTATTATCGAACATCATAGTGAAATAAATTTCAATACAATGAATTTGAATCATCATATTGATGAATTAGTTGGTAATATTTATGAATATAATATTTTTATGAATTTTTCAAAAAAAAAATATATTTTTAGAAAGTAATTCGAAAAAAAAATCGAAAAAATGTTTTTTTTTGAAAAAAAATAAATTTTTAGATATTTTTTTTTTTAAATGGAAACAAAAAGTTGAAAAAAAATTTTTTTTTCAAAAAAAAATTAATATGATGAAACGTATTCTTCACATACAGTTCATTATATTGAAGAACACTTTTTCGACAAATACCAAGCGTTTATCATATTTTTCGCATTCATAACATTAATATCGTTAGTCATTAATATTATGAATGGTTCTTCAATACAATGAATCATGGTTTGAAGAACGGAATTCATCAATTTGATGTACATTTTTTTCTGTCTTCGATTGTTGCCCGTGAACCGACCAGTTATGTTCAAATACCTAGTGAAACAGTGACATTTCCTTTCACTTCCACTTTTCCACTTTTTTTCCCGCAATCCGACTTGTTGTGCCCGAAAAAATAAATTTTCTTAGCATGAACTTACAACCAGAAAAATTTTTGTATTTTAATCAAATAAAAAAGTTATTCAATTGTAAGAAATAATTATTTCGACGTTTCAAGAATTTTTTCTACAAAATGAGTACATTTTATTAGAAAAATTACTTCATTCGGAGTAACAGAAAAAAACCAATGTGTACAAATAATATATATATTTTTTGAAATTATAGTTCCCTAAAATTGGGGAAATACTTCCTAAAATCAAACAATGTTACTCTCAAACTGTTTTATTCCAACAAAGCTGCCATACTGTTTTATTCAAACGTTTAAATTTGTTACATTCAATGGAATGTTCGTAATATAATCCACAGGTTGTAATTCAGAAAACGATTTGTATATTAGTTTAATAACAAATGATTGTAATGTTGGTATATCGTGTATGTTTACTAAGGGGTGGATTTTCTGAGACAGAGGAAGACAAACAAAAAATGTGTACTAAGTAAAAAAAAATGAAATAAAAAAATAATAATAATTAAGAAAATATTAAATTTAAAATATAAAAGATTTTGTTTTTTTGTTACTTGCACCATATTTTATTTGTTATTTAAATAATAATTGTAAGTTTGCAGTTATTTTCATAATTTTACATATGAGTAGGATATTTAAAGTCGGTTTAGTCCGACTATAACTTTCATAATTCTTACTAACACCAGCTATCAAAATTTCCCTACTTAAAAGTTACCATTTACCCATCTTCCTTACTGGTTTTTCTGTAGTTGAAATTAATAAACATATTTTGATATATTATTTTTTGTATTATTATAACTTTTATCTTGGGATTTATTAAAATAAAAGTATTTAAAAAAGTTCGCAAATTTTTTCATTTATCGGTAAATTGAAAACAAGAATTTTTGTTTTTTTTGTTTTTTTTTTTAAATATTTTTTTCGAAAAAAAAATTTCGTATAAAATTCTGTAGCTTTATCATAAATCAGTATTTAAAAATTAAATAACATACACCTTTTAATATTTATAAATACACAAGTTTTTAATTTAATAATTGAAAATGTTATTAAATAATTATTTGACATAATTCAAAGAGTTTTAAAAACAAAGATGAATTTAAAATTTAATATAAAATTTAAAAAATGTTCAATAACTTTTAAAATATACAATGAAATATTCAGTAAAGTTTAAAATTTTCAATCAAAAAGACTTCAAAATAGTAAATAAAATTTTGATATTATTTTAAAATTGTTATTTATTTTTTGGATGGTGTATTCGATAATTTTTCATCATGTACGCACATTCTTGGTGCCTAAAACTATGCAGCTCTTTTTAAAATTTCTTTAAAATTTAGATTTTTTTATCTGGTAAAACAATTTTTGGTTATTTTGCGATATTTGACTGTAATTAAAATATGAAATACATATATTTTTAAAAATTTTAAATATACATATATTTAATATATGAAAATATTTTTACATTCAATTCATTGAGTTGCTTGTCAAAAATTTACTAAAACCGTTGTCGGCTTTTCGGGATCAAGTATATTATTCATCGAAAGTATTTTTATACCCTACACTTACGAGGTACAGGGTATATTAAGTTTGTGCAGATATTGTAACGCCCCTTAAGAGGCGTGGTCGGTACGGAAAAATATAAATATTCTTTATCAGCATCACTACCCAAGTCCGTTTAGCAATGTCTATCTGCCTTATTGGGTAATATTCTGAGGGTGAGGGAAACCGAAATTAAAAGTTGAACAGAGAAGTTACCCATATCGAACTCAACTTATTAATGCAAAAATTCAAAAATTACGTAAATTCTTCGTTCCAATATAAAGCCGTGAAAATACTGTATTAAAAATAACTAAAAATGTCCTTAAAATAAATACATATGTATTTGATTTACGGCCAAAAAAGCATATGTATTTATTTTTACGAAACTGATGTAGTTGTTTTTGTATGGAACATTACTACATAATTTAACAGCTTTTCTATATAAAATTTCAATACATATGTATTAAAAAACCTACATTTTGTCTTTACTTATAAGTCCAGAAATATGTAGAGAAATGACTAAATATGCCCTTAATTTTACAATAATATGTAGTTATTTTACTTTGTTGTGATAATTAATTAAATAACATATTTATTTTTATTAATTCGGAAAATTATATGAATGAATATTAATATAATTTTTTTAATACCAAAAATAAGATACAAAAATTATAAATCTGAAAACTATTTAGTTGTATATAACAATTACAACTAAAGATTAATAAATAAATAAACAAAAAAATAAATGAATAAATACAAATATAAAAATATAAATAAAGCAAATATTATCCTGATCATAAGATGGAAGCACCACTAAGCATCATCAGTTCTGACGACTCAAAAGAATGGCAAGCACTTAAGTGTTTCTTTTCGGTTAAAACACATAAGAATAATATGCTATGGTAACCATGCGATAGTAAAACCATACCATGGTAAAACCATAAGGATGGCATATCAACTATTACTGCCTGAACAGAATACAGGCGGCGATCGAAAAATGAGAGAGCGAACATTGAAAACAACAAAAATTTGCAGTCTCAATGCTAACTTAGTTGGCAGCTCTATAGTCTTCTCTCATTAAGACGGTTGGGTCAGATGCTACGGACAGTTTTGGTTTATTCATACCTCAGTCATACGCAGTCATCCGTCGTGTGCAAAAAAAAAAACAAAAACCAGTTTCTGAAATATGAAACCAAAGAATTCGTTTATATCTGCACGTCAGTGATTCCACACGAATTCAAATGAAAGCAAAAAACAAAACATCAATACAGTTTGTGCAATATGTAGAGAACGAATTTTCAAACAGGGTGTAGTAAAAAATAAGACAAATAAAGGCAAATGTATATAAAAACCAACAAAATGTAGTAAAAATATTTTTTTTCAAAACAAAGACATAAAATTTATATAATTTGCTACAGTAATTATTTCGGTGTACAGCTTTAACAAATTAGTGGCTTTTTGACAAGTCTTCCATATACATTCGAATATTATTTTAAATTTGACATTATTTTTTTATTATTGGTAACGCTAAACATTTGGTTTTAAACATATAAACAAAACTTAGCTGTTTTTGAAAGTAAATTATGTTTTCATATATAGAGACATTTAAAACTGTTAATTATGTATTATGTAGTACACATATTTCAAAAATAAAAACTACAGAAAACAAATACATACTACATATTCTGCAATATGTAGAAAACGAATTTCTAATACATTGTGTAGTAAAATCGAGACAAATTAATACAAATGTATTAAAAAACGATGAAAATGTACTAGAACTGCATTTTTTTATAATCAGTTTTCTGATTTAAAGCAGTTTAATTTTATCATTCTTATTTTTTTAAGAAATATATTTTAAAATCCGATTTATTTAAAAATGATTAAAAACATTTGTAAATAATAATTGCAAAAAAAATCTACAGTGTAGATTTATCAATTTTGACTATAATACTACATAACTCGACAAATATGTGACACACCTAATACACAGTATTAAAAACACAATAAAAAGGCCTTAAAACGTGATAAGAACCGCTTCGTTACGTTTGCCTATGGTAAAACATACTACTATGTGGTATTTTTAAATCAGTTGATTTTGCAACTTATTCCAACTAACTAGTACCGATATGTTTAAAGTGCAAAAACAGTAATAAATAAATAGTACAAATTCAAACGTCATACAAGTGTTTTTTGAATTGTTCTAACAAAGTCATTAAATAGTTAAATAAAAAAAGTGTGACGAGTGACAGCAGAGGAAAACACGATCAATTCGAGTAAATGTTCGGTAGTGGGAATGGTATCAAGTACATGAAAATGCCGAACGTTACCTTCAGGCAAGTTATTTTTATTTACTGACTGACAAAAATCGTAGTTTAGAATGACGAAATCTATGATCGATGTAGTAATGATCGGAGTGCATAATCTCAAATGGTCAAAACTCGTTTTGCAAGTGTGTCGTGTGTCGCCGCAAACAGTGCTAATTACATATTTTAGCACAATTTGTAGAATTACTGTCAACTGAGTCGCAAAGATCGTTTTCTCTGTCAAACGATCATCAATGCAATTATTTATGGAGATATTTTTATTATATATCATTCAATAGCTGTATTTATTAAAATCAATATTTGTTAAACGATCGTTTCACGCGCTCAAATATATTTTTTTTCTTTTTTTTACTTCTAAAAATGATCTATATTTATCGACAAATGCAAATATTTAAAACCAAGATCATCGTGGAAAATTAATCAGACTTCAAGCACACAAAAAAAATATGATTTTTTTTTTAAATAAGCTGTGAATTTTTTAATCAAATTGGCAAATTTGAACTCATCGCAAATGTTTTTTTTTTACGTTCAGAAAGATCAATACAAAGTATACAATAACTGATTGATCGCGTAGTGCAATCTCTGTGATATGAAGTGCTAAATATCAAAACAATCACACATCGCTTGTTTGCACTTTAAAGTCTCTCACACACTCGTTCCGCTAGAGTCTAGATCGATCTATTGCTAGATTGTGCGCTCTCTCTCGATCATGGCTATCTGCTAGATAAGTCCAACACTTATCTTGTAGTTAGTCGTGTCTCGCAAAGTTAGTTATACGCGTCGATCGTTATTCGAACAGTTTCTGATTAATCACAGAGGTTCTAACATGTCGCTAAACAGTTTAAATCGAGCCAACTTCAGTGAACCGTTCAACTTGTGGAAGGCAAAGCACCGAGTGCATTACCAAGACGATGTTGAGTGTCGAACAGAGTGCGTTACCAGTTTAAATCAAAAATTACCTTAAAACTAAAAAGTGATTTCAAGAAAAACGTCTAAAATACACAGTATTTGCATAATTGAGACAAAATGTGGATGTAAATATAAAATACTATTTTGCTATGTACATCGTTTTACATCGGATAAGTGGCTCTTATCTAATATCTGTGTACCCAGTTTAATTTATACCTACATTTGGTATTTACTTACAAACGGAATACTAGACTGATATAATAAAATAATAAATTGAGATTGCACCGTACATATAGAATACAAAAATAATTATTTTGTTAATAGTGTAAAATATTTGAATTTATGATAACATTGAATGGCAATTAATAAAAACTTATTGACGTGTATGAAATCAAATATAGTGAAAATTATTTATTGCCTAATCAAATAATTACTTTTATCGATGGCATTTCAATGGATTTTGTCTTATAAAAATAATAAGTGCAACGTTTTGTATTAAAACTTAAAGAATAGGTATGGGTTAAGGCGCAGTTCAGTCTTTAACTACTCGATTAAATCGTTGTATTTATTACGACAAATCTCAGCAGTGCAAATAAAATATTATAGACAGAAGTACTCGAAGAACAAATATAATTTAAAAATATTTATGATTGTGTCATAAATAATAATAACCTCTTGAGAATTATTTATTAATAATTGAAAACATTCACCAGGGCTAACAATTATATGGACAAAAAACAAGGAAAATATGTATGGATTATGGACAAAAAAACTAGATAAATATGGATCAGAAAACTTAAAATATAGTTTTTTTACTATTAAAAAAGTGAATAGGATAAATTATTTTTTTAATCGGAAAATACCATTAAATACTAGAAAATACCATGACATTGCCATTGAATTTTTATGAAAAGATTTATTTTTTTATATACTATTAATCAATATTCACCAATTTTAATGGGATTTGAGGGAATTTTTTTCTGTGTGGAACAAAATTCCTAATATATGGATCAAAAATTATAAAATTTCATGACATATTTCCATTGAAAAAAATAAATTCTACTGAAACAAAATTATTTAGCAAACCAAATTTTTACACCCAACCACGATTGCACTCCAAATATGTTTGAAAATGTCAAAATTGTAGTGCAAATTGGTCGAAATTGAGACATATTAGTCAGTTTTTATCAAAAATATGGATTTATATGGATTAATTCAAATATATGGATTTTTACCTAAAAATTCTTATAAATGTATTTAAATATTGAATATGTAAATACATATAAAATCGAGCCCTGATTATCACTAAATAGTTTTGGTATATCAACTAGAGATGGGCGCGTGCCTGTTTTTGATGGCACGGACACGCGCGGCACGCACGAGCACGAGCCCGAAGCACCATAATATACGGGATTTTAAAAAGGCACGAAGAAACACGAAAAAAGCACGGAAAACATGAAAAAGCAAACGAAACTTGAAAAATAATACCGGAACCGTTTAGATTTTTCGAACCAGAATCGTTATTAAAAATGTGTTGAACCGGAACTAGAATCGGAACATATATTTTTTTTTTTGGGTGGGATCGGTACCGCTATTTTAAAAATATCGGAACCAGAACCGGAATCGGAACCGATATTCCAATGGGTGTTAGTCTCTGTAATGGGTGTTAGTCCCTGTAATAAAATTAAGTTTGTTACTGTTTTATTCTCTTAAATCCATAAGTAAAACTAAAACAACAGATTTTTAAGAAAAGGTTAAAATACCACGAAATTTTTGTTTTCTGAAACTGGAAGTAAGGGGTTTTTTAAATTGAGGTAGAAACTATAAAAAAAATCATTAATGGGCGCGTGTCTGATTTTGGCGGCACGAACACGCGCGGGCACGGCAATTTGCACGCACGGAGATTTGCACGCACGAACACAGATTTTCAGGAGTGACACGAAAAAATTACGGCACGCGCCCATCTCTAATATCGACTACGAGTATTCGTTTCATTTTTATCAAAAACTTATTTTCAAAGTTCATAAAACACTGTTTAAAATTATAAAACTTGAAATATTATATGATAGTTTAACACGTTCTCAGCATTTGGTATAAATATTTATCCACATCAATCAGAAATTGTTAGGTATATAAAGAATTGTGTAAACCAATTAATGAAATTTTGAATATGTTATAGGTGAGTTTTAGTTCTACAGCGATGATCTTTGATGACATTTGAAACTAACTTTTTTTAAAAACATTTTTAAAACTTACCGGCCCAGATAAAGAAACGTGCGTCGCCCGAAAAAATTATGTCGTGCAAATGAATATATTTTGACTCTTTACCGGGTTAAAATACCTGGTTATTGCTAATGATATCATCTAGAAATACAGCCCGTGATTATAAAACACCAAATGAAGCAAACAAATATTTTTATTGATAAAACGTGATTGATATGTAGTGACGTCTTGTATTCATTGACTTTGTGATGTTCAAGTTGTGGTGTTTATTTTGGCAATAAACAAAAAGGTGTTAAGGATGTCTGCATTAAAGCTCTTCAAGTCAAATTCAAAATTACATTTTGAAAATAATTTATAGAAAAATAAACCCAGAAATCAGTTTCTTTGCATTCAGGAGATATATAGAATAATGAGGCATTCCACACCAAATCCACCAAAAAATTTAAAATGGTAATTTTGGCATTTTGGATACCTGATAAAGAGTACCGAGATATGCAATGGTCACTTTTTATTTATTTTCCGACCACTACTTCTCAGAGATACCGTGATTCAAATTTATAAAAAATGGGCCAAAAATCATATTTGTATATTTTGTATATATCTCTTGAACGAGAAATGCTATAAACCCGTAGAGGTGTCATTTGAAAGCTAATAAAACAGCATTTAACATTTAAGCTATATCTCCAAATTTGATGTTCTTATTATTTTTTTTGGAAAGTCGTCAGTTTTTTTTTAATTTTAAAAATGGTAAAAGCATATCTCGTTACCCTTAATCAGTTACACAAATCGAAATCGAGAAGTGTGAGTTCCAACCCCTAGTCGATTTGATGTGGAATGGGTCAAAATGTGACTTCTGTTCCATCTGTAAATCTAATACATTCAATTTTCGATCGGACAATTGAATTAAAGTCAAATATTTTGCAGTTAAATGATATTTATACATCAATTTCATTATATTCGAACCACCATATATATTTAAGTACGATTCACATGAATTCTACGTGATCAATAAACAATGGCAGGAAATGAAATGAAAAATTATGACACATGTACGAAAAGTGTTTACACTGAAATTAACACGATATTAAGTGGGCTTTAATTTGCAAACATGTAACTCGCATAGTTCCTCGCACCCAGACAAATGATATTTAGTTAATGTCGTCGGACGTTCAAGTTTAAGGTTGTCGCATTTAATGTCTTAATAATAAATTCTTTGAAATTTCGCAGTATAGCCCTTTTGCTTTAACTGTGCATTGCAGAGGGTGTTAATGGGGTATTTCATTTACCTCTGTGATTGATGACTCAATTACTATACATTGAACCGATATTTTCTAAAATATAAACTGAAGGCTACAGTGGCAGTTAAAGCAATTTTACATACTCGATGTGAAGAAAATTATATAAGTAAACGAACATTCACTGATTTGGATGAAAATATTGTCTAAGCCTAATTTAATTGTCGACAAATCAATCAACTCATCAATGACAATGTCTTTTTTATCAATCTTTTTTTACAATATAAAAATGTAGATAATTCTATTATTGTATATTCGAATAGGTCTGTCTTTTTAAATGAGTATTTGTTTAAAATTCAGTTTTAAGCAAAACGTTGAATGTGTCGGTGGTACATTCTTCTAATGGGAAAACGTTGATATAATTAGTGGTAGAATTGATTTCAGTCACAAGTAAATTATGCAATAACTAAAACCGAACAAAAAATTAAAACTTAAAAGAATGATATACGTATATCTTACTGCAGAAAGTTCACTCGCTAACTAAATAATATATATATATATATTTAATTAAACCGTAACATATTAATAATAAAAATATTTTTTGTTTTAATCGTAGCAGTCAGGTTTCCTCTGATAACGGAGTATATATTGCAGTTAAGAATCCAAAGTCTGCATCTTTGGCAAAACTTCAAATTGGCCCACACCGCACCGACGACCAATCGCCCTCAACTTCGACGTCCGTCGTACGGTACGCACGTAGTCCCTGTGATTGTTGCGGACACCATAACATACCCATCATGACACATCTGCCGGTATCGCCACTCGCGCGATCACAGAACAATTTAGAAATGGTGGAGTCCTCTTCATCCGTGCGTCAGGCGCTACTTCCCGCCCCCTCTAATATACCACATGGTGATTCGAGTAATTCACTTGGCGTTCCACACTCGGTACAGATTTCACGACGTCCATCCATACTGTTGCAGGAAATTCTGACGCGGAAAGGTTCGATCTTTGGTGGCGCCAATAAAAATGGTCATCCTCCGAAAAATCCGAAAAACGTGGGGTATAGGTTCATACTTAGAGTACATTTCTAGATATACATTGTAATCATTACATTCCAGCTCTATTTCGGAAACAGCGAACGGCAGCACATGGACTGTGGATGGTGGACCGAAAGGACTACAAGCCAAACAATCCAAAGAGAAGAATAGACGAGCGGGAAAGTAAGCACATCGACTGTTAAGGCTTTATGCTGCGAACTCGTATTTATTTCGTTTCTTTGATAGCGATGCCGTGAGTGCTGCTCTCTCGGCCACGTACTGCAAACTGCTGGTACTCCTGGGCGTTTGCCTGCCCATCACTGAAGTGATCTCCGACCAGATTCCATCGTATGTCTATCAAGGTTTCTATGTGTACCTCTACGCGGGAAGTATTCTTTTTGTGATCTTCCTCTATATATCAGCGTTTCGCAACCGCACACTCTTCAATGCCCTGAAAGATTTCCGTAAGTCCTCTAACTAACTATCCGGATAAAGTATTTGTAATGCCTCTGATTCTTTTTCAATAGACGCGAAAAACAACAACGTCCACCTGAAGGCGAAAGTGACGCATTTTGGTAGCTTTTATTTGCGTGTGGGCGCAATCGCATTCGCCATCGGTACCATGGTTTACTCCGGATTAGAATTTGGACAATTCTTTGAGCTTAATGGCCAGTCCGGTTGTCGCGACGTATTCGTCGCCATCACGCCTATCTGCCGCATGGTGTTGTGCATTGTGCAGGTGCAGTTCATCTTTCTCAACACGACGTATCTGGACATGGCGCGTCACAAGGTCACCTGTCGCTTCGGATTGATGCACATGGTGGCTACAAATTTGTGCGAATGGTTGTACGTGCTGGTTGAGGAAACCAAACATGAAATTTTTCACATTGGTCATCACGACGTTAACGATGAACACGATCCTGCCATGACAGGTAGACCGCACGGCGGCGTCGACTGGTCTGCTATCAATGCAACGCTCAGTGTGCCACATCATGGAGTTGAGCACCACCAATCCATTGTGAATAACTCCATTGCAGCAGGTGTGACCAAGCTCATTGCGAATATTACCGTTACCAATAGCACCATCAGCGATGCTGCCCAACATGCCGGATGTTCGCGCACCAACATAATGGGTGCCTTGGTGCAGGAGGTTTCACCATTTCTCTTTCCCTGCACCATTGAGTATTCACTGATTTGTGCCGTCATTCTGTATGAAATGTGGAAGACGGTTAAATCCATTCCGGACATCGACAAGACTCGTAAGCATTCGATCAAACCTGCAACGCAGAAGCCAGCCCATCATTTCTCTGTCGACTGCTCGCAGTCGCATAAGGGCCTCTTCTTTGGCATCCTTATCATTGTGATGACAATTATCGCGATCATAATGTACTTTGTACTGTACATGCAACCAGGATATGAACTAATTGCAAAAAAAGAGGTGACACTGTGGGAGACCGTGATATACTTTTTCTGTGCATCGGCGGTAATTGTAGGTAAGCCTAATTGTATAATGAAAAATTTGATCGGAACTCATAATATATTTTTATCGGACACGCACAAAGACTGGGACGAAATTCTTACTTAACCCGAATCGTCCTAGTGCGACCATATGGTCACAGTTGTGATAATGCTACAAAAACACATGATAATGCTACAAAAACACAACGGTCTATTGTAACTATTGTAGCTAAGGGCACAGAAAAAAAGGTATTAAGTAGTATTTAAATACTTATGTCATTTAACTCTACTCTTGGTAGATCAGGAGTTATAGCATTTTCAAAGTTTTGATTATATTGAAAGTGCCACGCTCATTTGACCAATTCCGCCCATATTCTACACGGCGATTATAATTATAATTCTGATCCATTGTTTCGATTTCTACAACTCTGCTCTTAGTAAGTTAGGAGTTATAGCATTGTACACGTTTTAGATATATGGGAGGTACCATGCCCCTTTGTCCATCCAATCTCTTCCAAATTTGACAAAAAGATAAACAACCACAATATACATCGCTGGGCCAAATTTCATGAGTGTGGCTATCTGAAGTACACAGATATTTTGAATTAAATGTTCAGCCCATTTTTGCACCTTAGGAGACGAATTTCAAAAAAGTCTCTTAATGCGTCGGAGGATGAACCCCCTGTTCAAATTTCACCCTGTTCGATTGTCCAGCTTTTCCTTTGAGTTTTTTCGACTTTTCTTTTTCCTAAACCACTTTTGTATTGAGACGAACAAACTACAAAAAGAATCGGGCAAATCCGTCGGTTCGTTCTTTACTTATGGTCTGACATTTCATTTTTAATAATAAATTTAAAAACAAATTTTGCAACCCGATGTATTTATGCAAAAACTTGAAACAATTACCTTTGACCTTATGACCCTTTAAGTAGGTGTACCAGTTTTTGATTTTTCAAGATCACCAGTAGGGCGATTCTGTAACTTATTAACGACAAAAATCGATATCGTTAACTATTTTTAACGACAAATATCGTTAAAATTTACGTTTTTTCATGACGATCACTTCTGCATGCCACAATTGTTGTTAGGTAACGATATCGATATTTGTCGTTAATAAGTTACAGAATCGCGCCTCAGGGGTTCAGCGACTTTTTTGTTGTTGTAATTTTTTTTTATAAATTTCGCTTCGGCCGGTAAAGTGCAATTCTCCCTAAATTTTTCACAAAAAAAATTAAATTTTTATTAAAAATTTTATATTTAGTGAAAAATTTAATTGGTAATGGTAAATTAAATTTTTAGTAAAATTTAATTTTTATTTAAAATTTTAGTAAAAAATTGAATTTGTTGTGAAAAATTTAATTGATAGTGAACAAATTTAATTTCTGTGAAAAATTTCAGCCGATATAATTCACGCGAGACGATAACTTGACCCAGCCGTCGTTGTGCTGCACGGCGTCAGCCTCTTCGCTTGGGTGACAAAGGGTTAAGAAAAAACAATTAAAACAAAAAACTAATTTTAATAAAAATATCCTAACTATTTCACTAAATAATTCGCAAAATTAAATATGTAATTTAAAATATAACACTTACCAGAATATGATTAGTTATTTTGTTTATATTTTGGTAAATAATTTCGGCATTCTTTTTTACTTTGGGTTTTTTAGATTTTGCAAAACTCACATTCACTGCAATTCACAATCGACTTCACTTGATACGTTATATCTTTAATATATACCTATTTAATCACATTTATATATTTAATAACATTGTCAAATATATTTTTAACACTTTTTATTGCAATAAACATGTTGCAAACTACACTCACCCACACAGCACTTGAATGAAATTGACTACCACAAGCATGATCAAAGTGACGAGTGTAGCAGGGTTGCCAAACACTAATGTATATCAAAACATTAAACGTTAAGTTCAAATTAAAGATTTAAAATTTTAATTGTTTAAATTATTGTTTAATTATTTTTTAAAATTAAAATTTGAATTTAAGATTAATATACCCATTGAATTCTAGATAATCAGCCCTATCGTGAATAAAATTTTCCAGGGAATTTTTACCATAGGTTATAGCCGCGATAGCTCAGTGGTTAGTGCGTTGGACTGCGAGCCGAAAGGTCCCCGGTTCAAGCCTGGACTAGAGCTAAGAACATTTTTTCATAGAAACATTTTTCTATAACGCGCTACCTCTCGGCAGTAAATGAAAAACAGCGGCTGTTTTCAAAAATATCTTGATATTTTCAATTCTTCTACGTTATCAAAATATAGTCTAAAATATGAATTTTAGCCCCAGCTAAAAATTTTAAACTGCTTTGTTGTTGTCTTAAATTTTTAGTCTGGAATTGTTGACTAAAATTTTTAGTTTGGCATATCCAACTCGCTGTCAAATTTAAAAATGATTTTAAACTTTCTGATTTTTTATAGATTCCAATCGAATAAATTTGAATTTTTTGACAAAATACAGTTTGAAAATTATAGAAATATTTGGTTCATGTCTGGGATGATTATAGTTTGGAAAGCAAAAACAGTCTGGTTGATATACTACAGTATAAAATTCATAAAGTATATGAGCGATATGTAATCTAAATTAGAATTTTGATTAATCTACTTTTCTGGTTTTTCTGAAATCGTGATTTCAACAGACAGGCGGATAGACTGACATATATATATATACTAATCAAGAATATATACCCAATAAACATAGTTTCGATTGTATAAAATTTTGTTAACCTTTCGAATTCGTAACGATATCGTTAAATTTATATAAAATCAGTATTGAATTATTTGTCAAAAAAAAGCTGTTCAATGAAAAATTTAATAAATTTTAAAATTGGAAGAAATTTTGCAAATTTAGAAAGTATGCAATATTTTGTTGCTGGATCAATAAACTAATTTTTAATCCCAAACTAAGAAAACAAGTTTATTGTTTTGGATGCTATAGAATGCTTGGTGCACAGTTCTATGAAAGATAATTTCAAGGCAAATTAATTTAAATAGTATCGAAATTGAATAAGCTTTTCGAATTCGTTTCGATTTCGAAATTGAATAATTTTTCGAATTCGTCTAGATATCAAAATTGAATCAATTTTCGAATTCGTTTCGATATCGAGAATTCATACAATATCGATATCGTTAACGATAGAGCCATTTTTTTCGAGAACGCTATCATTCTCGAATCGTTAACGATAGTCGAAAACGATAACAATGTTCGTTCAAACGATATCGTTTCGAATTCGTTTCGATATCGTTTGGTATGCTGGGTAGTGGAAAACGTAACATTGAATGCTGGGCTCTTCATTCCAGATATGCATATTTGTAGTACCTACATTGAATGATTTCAAATTTTAAATACCAATTTCAGGCATGATTCTGATGCGTGATCTCAAGTATGTCAAAGGATCCCACGACGACCATCACAGCATGGAGCTGGACAACCTGCTGCTGATCGTGGCGCAGACAGGCGTCTATCTCTACGGCATGTTCAGCATACTTGGCAGCTACTTCTCCAAGTCGGACACGGTGCCCGATCGGGTGGAAGGCATCATTGCAGAGGTGTTCGGTATGGCGCAGACATCGCTGCAGACAATGTTCATATTGCATGCCAGTCATCGACGCTGCAAGGGTGCCAAACAACAGCGACGCAAGCCGGGACGCGAAATAATAACGTTTCTGCTAGTGGCTAATATTGCCATTTGGTTTGTGAACACACTCATCAAGGGACGCGCGGTGTTCCGCGCGACACACCTAGATTTCTTTGGCATCTGGGGCTGGACCATAATAACGCATGTGTCAATGCCTTTGGCGATTTTCTATCGCTTCCACTCGACTATTTGTCTCTTTGAAGTGTGGAAAGTTACCTACAAGGCGAAAGCTCACTGATTGGAGCCTTGATTCAACAAAAAGTATTCTTAGTTAGAAATTATCTAGATCTATTAAGTTATTGAATTGTAAAAAGTGTGTTAGCTAGTTATACATAAAATAAAATTATATTTTGATTCTAATAAAATCAGTATTTCTTGACAACGCGAGTTTCCAAGGAAATTGCTTGAGATTTTATTTAGAAAAATTTTAAGTTATATCTTTAATTAAAATTTGAATCTTTGCTAATTGTTTCAACTTTTTTTTATAAGAAAATATGGATTATTTAAATAAAATAAAAAAATAAATTGTGAAATTTTCATATTCAAATTTATAAAAAAAAAAAACTTTAAATTGACATTAAATAATTATATTCAAATTTAAGCAGATTCTAGATTTACATTACGCATTTCTCGTCGCCTTTCTCTCAAAGTATCGTTTCAAAGCGTCGTCGTACACTGCGCCCACCGTTCGCTTCTTCCAAATCTCTCCTTTGATTCTTTTCGGTGCCGGTGTTGGCAGAACTTCGTCGATATCAGATGTTGCTGTATCATTGGATATGTGCGCAGACTTTTCGGCTGCTACACTTGCAACGCTTTCACTTGTTAGGTTCTTGCTTTCTTCATTTCCAGTATCACTCGCATTATGAATACTAATTGGCTGTGTTTTATTAGTGCTCTCTTTTTGATCTTCCACCGATTCATCTTCCGAGGAAGAATCAATGCTGAAATCTGAATCAGCATCAATGTTGTTGGGTAGATGCATCTTTTTGGTATCTCCCTCAGATTCCGAGGCATCTTCATCGGTTGAATGATGCTTACGATAAGCTCGTTGCTGTGTTTTTAACGATTTGATCGGTTTGTAACTGATCGTCTCATCGTCGCCGCCAGCTGTTGTCGTTGGCCCATCAGGTTTTTTCACTTCCTTACTTGCGCCCGTTTTTTGTTCATACAAATGTCGATAAAAACCATCCAAATCGCCCTGTTTAGTCACATCGCCAATAGCCTCCAGATAATCATCTCGTTTTTCCTGCTCCTCAAGTATGCGTAATTCCTCGAGCTTTTTGCGATATGCGGTTGTGACAAATGATTCCTTGTCTTTGAACTCCTCGCCCTCCTCTTCACGTTCCTTCTGCACCTGGCGCTCCACACGTCGTTCATTTTCCAATTTACGTCGTTCCGCACAAACCATCAAGCGTTCGATATACTTCGGTTTCCGAGGTTCATTGCTTTTGGTCTGCTTTTCCTCCTCTCTTTTCGTTTCCATGTCATCATAAAGTTCGTCGTACTGAAAGACAGTGGGATCTTCGGCTAGCGCTTTTTCCTGTTGCCGTCGAGCCTGTTTAAAGGGTTAAACCACGTTTAGTAAAAAATCAGTTTTTGATACAGCATCACTTACTATACGTCGCTCCATAACTCCGGGAGCCATTGGCGCATTCTTCATCTTGAGTTGCGGCGGTCCATCGCCATCCGATTCACTGCTTTCGTCGAATATGGACGGTCTGGACACCTCCCGTGTAGCTGCTGGCGCAGTTGTTTTCTTCTGTTGCCCCGGAATAATGAGCCCATATCTGTGTTAATTAAAATAATTAATTATTTGTTCCATAATAAATAATAACAGCACTTACTGCTTCGACATGATTTTTTTTATTATTGTTTTTGACAGATACAGTTTGTTTAATTCGCTGTGTCTAAGCGAATTCAACAGTGTTGTGCATTCACAAAAATATAATACCACTTGTGGGAAAAATAAGCAGTGTCAAATGGCAACACAAGATTTCTAATGGGTAAAACATATCAGTAAGGCAATTCTGTAACTTATTCAGCCTAACCAATAAAGGAAATAAAGTCGACTTTAAAAATAGTATCAGCTTTTTCGACAATTTTCTCATATATTTATTTGTCAAAAAGCTGATACTATCTTTAAAGTCGACTTTATTTCATTTATTAGTTAGGCTGATTAACGACAAAAATTGATATCGTTAATTAATTTTAGCGACAAATATCTTTAAAAAAAATACTTTTTTTCGTAACGATATCGATATTTGTCTACAGAGCAGAGGTCTGAACATAAACTGAATATTCTGACAAGTGGCAGACACGAACGCAATCTGAACTCAACCTGAAGACTCTGTTATAAATTCCAAATAACTTGAGCAGCAGTTGTCAAATTCATATGAAGCCTTCTGTTTGACAAGTAAAATTAAGTTCAAATTCAGTACTGTTCAGTCAGATCGATACATTGAAATCGAGTATGTCCTAACAACTTACTTAGATAATCAGAACGAATAAACAAACATAAAATTACTGACTCTGAATGTTTAGAGTTAAAAAAACAAGTGCAGATTTCTTTTTGACAGTTGGAGTTCAGTTCAAAACTTTTAACGAAAACTCCCAATATGAAAACTCACATTGCGCGAAATTAAAACTATCATTTTTCGGTGTTAGTGTTATGGGAGAAATTGTATTTTAACTAAGTTAACTTAACAGGCGCATGAAATTAAAAACAAAATCCGTGGTATTTTTATAAGGCCCTGCGTAGAGCTTTCAATCCTAGGAAGCAGTAACGAATATCCTGAAATGAGTGCCAATAATAAAAGTCCGATGTTATATCATTTGAGATACTCATAATAAAAAATCCTTGTTTGTTAACGTCTTCTGCCCGATAAAATATACGAACTATTAATGTGTGTAAATATATATTATATATATTTATTCCAAATTACAAATTTGTAGACATTATAAGTACTAAAAATTACATTTTATGTTCAACAAGCTCTAGCTAAAGTACTTTAGTTAGCAAACATTATATTAAAGAAGTAAAACTTAAATTATGACTTCAAAATAATTTCCAATATTGTATCACTCTGTCGTTCTTCGATAAAAATAACTTCTGTGGTCGTTCAAATGCAAGGGCATATTGTTTAGTTTTCTTGGCGATTTCCTGATCAAATATCTGCAAATAATTAAATTCATAAAGTATTGTAATATCTATATAGAAGTGTAACACTTACATCATCCTCTTTTACTTCTAGTACTGATGACAAATCCCATTCGATCGACGGCAATGGCTGAGAAATGAAACGCGCTGCTGTCGCAACAGAGGGCACAGCATGCTTTTGTAGAAAAACAATTTCCCAAAGTGAACTATCCAAAGCATTGGATTTCATTGGCTGCCGTTCTTCCATAATGTACGGATCTTTTGACACTAAAATCAGCACAATTATTAGGAACTTATGTTAAGCTGAATATGTTGACGCCTACCTTCAACAGCTGCAGTGGCACAAATCAAACGTTTTAGACCAGTATGACGCAATATTAGATTTCCAATGAAATACAATATAATAATCGCATCCTGTGGCGGTGCAATCAGGCCCAGACGCGACAACCGCTTCACAAAAGCAGCCACAAGCGTCTCCGGCAAATGAGTTGAACTAAGAAATATGTCAGCTAAATAGAAGAGGCGAGCCTTGAATTTGGTGTGAAAGATTTCCGGCTCAAACATCGAGTATAACTTCTCATAGATATTCGGATAGGTAATATTGTGCTTCTGTATAAGCGTAAAAATGCCCTGCAAAGCCAGCAAACTGACGATACCGCCTGCAATTAATTAGTCGTAAATGTAATTTGAATATTAAATGTAACAAAAAGTTAAGTACCACAATCCAAAGAGTCCATCAGAAAGTCGGTTAACTGTATAGGCTTTTCCAAATGGGACAATATGCGTTCTATCAAAACAATTAGAACTTGTTTGTGCACCACCTCTTGCATGCCATCAGTCCAAAGCATTAGCGAGCGCCACAACTTGTTGATCCACCTAGTCATTAACTTGTACTCAAAAGTCTCATCGTCCCGAGAACACAGCAGTTTTCGGTTCTTTTGTATCTCCGGTGTGACTGGCAGACAATTAATTAGTTCCAAAAAATTGCAGGCAAATATTTCATTTTGAAATGTTGACTTTGTAGCAATTTGCGGCATTAGTTTCCAGCTGTAAAACACAATATCAAGATATTCTGCGTACTCCTTAAAACGTTGTATAAGTGGCGCCTGTGATTTGGTAGACGACACCAGCGTCTGTAGAACTTTACGCAAACGTTCCATGGGAAACTTTTGGGTCTCCGTTTTGTCCAAGGGATACTGGCATTCAAAGGCGAGCAGTTTCATACTAGTGACTAATGCTTGTATGGCCTCATTTTGCTTTTCGGCATTGTTGATGCAATCCAAAATGATTTCCAATGACTGCTCGTAATGCTCAAGCAGCCACTCTTGGTATTTTGTTTCCGGGCTTTGATCGGCTAGAAAATTAAAATTTTTAAATATTACTTTCCACTTCTACTACGACACTTGGAATGCATCGGAGCCTACAAGTCCATAAATAACATAAAAGAACCCCAGTTATTTTTCAAATGTTTTTAATAAGACAAGCAGGAGGGTGTTGCAACTAATAACCATGGTCTTCAATAATACTTCCATGGAATTTAGGAACATATCAAACAATTCCTTAGACTAAGCATCCTGACCAAAACATTGTTAATCAAGTTGGCTACGTCATGTGTGGCCATAAATACCTTTCGGTTTAAGTGGTGTCACCTCGATGCACATTTCGCGGCGCTTCAGCAATTCCTTGAAGACAACTTCCAGCGTGAGCAGCGCAGCAGTAATAGGTAATTTCTGATGCGCACATTCCTAAAAATTGATTTATATTATATCAAGATTAATTTATATTTAGAAGGAATGCTTGGCTTACAACCTACCTTCAGGTGTTCAATAATAGCCACCAAGTTGTCGGCATATCGACGCGAATTCAGGAAATCATTGGCTTTCGCTCTCAAGTCTTTGGAAATCATTTTGGTAGCAGCTGTTGTTTCTTCAGAAGTCATCGTTGTGAAGGGTCAAATAGATTCCGCACTAAAAACAAATCTACAGACTTCGACGCAACGTTCTTGAGCAATACTTTTAAGAATTCTCTTGAATACAATTCAATGTTAAATATCACTTAAATAGGATGATTGTGATTAAAACTATTTGCAGCCTTACAAAATTTTTATTTTTACATGCTGGAATCACACGTGAACAGTGTTTTCATTCTACTTCTACTTGTATTTTTAAAACAGTGTTGCATAAATGCGTACTTTCGTACTATTTAGAATACTTTTTATTTTGAAAGTACGAAATACTTAGCAGTTCGTACTAAGTATTTTTATACCCTACACTAAGAGTGAAAGGGTATATTCAGTTTGGTACGCCGTTTGTAACACCCAGAAGAAAGCATCTCCGGTATGGAAAAGTATATATATTCTTGATCAGCATGACCTCCTGAGTCGATTTAGCGATGTCCGTCTGTCTGTCTGTCCGTCTGTCTGTCCGTCCGTCTGTCTGTCTGTCTGTCTGTTGAAATCCCTAAGACTTTTAAAATTGAAGAGCTAGATAAATGAAACTTATAACTTAGATTACTAATATACCTACGCTGTATGTGCGAAAAAATTGGCGAGATCGGTCCATGGTGACCTATGATCCGACCACTTATGTTCAAATACCACATATAAAATGTACATATAAAGATCAATTTTTATGTATACGTGCTTAGGTAAACTTTGTTGGTCAAATATATATTGACATCATGCTCAAATACATGATAATAATGTTTTCCGGCGAAAAGACTTGTGGTTCACAAAAAAAAAAATCGAAATTCGGTACACCTACCCATTTGTAAATATGGGTATCAAATGAATGGAAATTCTTCAGCGATTGAATGTTTGTAGTTATTTTCAGGATTCGTATACCCTGGTGACCTATATATCACTTTGAATGGTAACCACACATATGTGTAGGGTATTTATAGTCGGCTTAGACCGACTATAATTTTGATAATCCTAACTATCATAATTACACCTACTTTAAAATTTCCCATGTGATCTAACCTTCCCAACTGTTTTTTTTTAATTTTGTAGTACGTTTTTGTTTAGAAGTACGAACATTTTTTGAGTGCCCTTTTTGTTTTTTGGTCGTCAAAATTTTTGTATCTTATGAAAATTTTGTCGTCAGTTGTGATCCGATGGGAAAGTTTGTACCTTTTGGATCTGACTCAAAAATATATGTATATGTATTTATATATATGTATATGTATGTATATGTATATGTATATGCTCGATTTCCCAGTGTTTCTTTTACTGAAATCTACTCTATTTTACTCATTTTTATTCCCTAGCTTTTTCCCAATATGCCATTGCACTTAATTAAGTTTAATATTTTTTAATAATTTAGTTTAATAATTTAATAATTAATATTTACTTTCGAATGCTTTGAAATAAACCATTACTTTCAAATCGTAGAGTTAAGGTTAACGTTTGAAACAACTTTAAGCTAAATTTAAGAATCATAGCTTTTTAAATACAAACTGGTAGCTTAACATTAACTTGAAAATTCCCTTATTCTCAAATAAATATTAACACTAATTCTTAAATTAATTTCAACGTTTACTTCAAATCGAGATTTAGCCTTATATTCTACTCGAAATCAAATTAACCTACACACAGAAAAATCCTCTTTTGGCATGAGGTTAATTGAACCAACGTTTCAGTGTTGCAACCGAAATACATTTGTTGTAACCTCATGTCATTGAAATGAACGTACCATTTTTTACTCTAACCGAAATGTTAGTCCGCGCAACTGCACGTTCGGTTGTCGTAACCTATGATCATTCTGCCAAAATTTGACGTTTGTCCATTTGTTACGGCAACTGAGTACGTTATTGTATCAACAAAATAAATGACAAAAGGCAACCTCATGTCTATCAGCAGTTCGGTTGCCAGTTTCTTGCCAAAAATTGTAGATGCAGGCAGAAATAAATAAACGTCAAAAATGTTCACAAGTGACAAACAATAGGAAATTCGTCAATTAAGTAAAAAATACGAAATAAATATATGAATATTAATAAAATAATGAATGAATTCAATACAAATTGCTGTTTAGCTAGTGAAATACAATTAAAATATGTGACCATTATAAATAGTTTTTTTATTTTGTTTAATTATGATGAAATAAAATATTAAATGTGTCTTCATACTTACTTGACATACACCCAAAAAAAATCTTGTACTATTAAAAAAAATTGTGTTCAATATAACAAGACATCTTGTTAATTTACGTCCAAAGAGATATCTTGTTAATACAAAAACAATAGTATTGTAAAACTTGAAAATATTTTAAATTGACGCACAACAAAGTGTTGTTAATATCAAGGGACATTCTGTTATATATAAATGAAAATGTACTTATAATAACAAAGTTTATCAAGTCACTTAAAAAACAATTCTCGTTGGAATAATAAAACTATTCTTTCAATTTATTATATTAAATAAAAAGCATAGTTTCCATTTCTAGAATTTATTGAACAAATTTGAAAATATAGTCTTGTGACGAAACTATAGCTCTATAGAGCTCTTGATTACCCGGGTGCCCATAATACACGGGTATTAACTTTTCGAACTACCCGTGTAGTTATTCTGTTTTTTCGTCTGACCGTTTGTTCATATGTCAGTCCGTCCGTTTGCTTAATGTCGGAAGGGGAAAAAAATACCACCAACTTTTATCCACCCGTTTCTGACCAACTCCAACATTAAACAAAAGGAACAACAGATATATGAACGAACAGTCAGGCGAAAAAATTAACTATGAGTGGTTCGAATTGTTAATACCTGGATATTACGCATATTTTAACTACCCAGGTATTACATGGGCTTTCGAGCGTCCAGGAACCCAAAATACTCGTATGTAATCGTGAACTCTGAAACAGCCGGATGAAATTTCGGATGAAACAGCCTGTGGAAAATTTGCATTTATGTTGTTCATTGCTCCTGCATATTTTTTGTGATTCTTGTTGAATGGCCACTTGCAAACATAAAATATATTAGCAGAATCTGTCGTTTATTTTTTTTAATCGTTACCTGTGTTTATCTTCAAATGTTGATTTATTGTGTCCTTTTTATTTAATTAGTTTTCTATGTGACAGATTCACATCTTCAAAAAAAATAAAATTCTATTTTTATTAACAAGAAGAATATCTTAGCATTATAAACGATGTTGTAATTCAAGAAGACTTCATGTGTTTCAATTAATAAGAATCTTGTTGCAACAACAGGAATTTAACAAAGCTGATCTTGTTAATAGTACAACAATATTTTTTTGGGTGTATTTACGCATCAAAAATACATATGGAAAACTTTACATAAATAAGTTTACTATATAATAAAAAATTATTAAAATAAAATTTATTTTGGAGGTTTCGGCATGCTTGCTGACTTGGAGGTTTAAACATAGGATAGGTTTAAACATAGGATAGGCTGAATAGGAGATTTGCACAATCTCATTCGAGCTGACTAATCAGCAAGTTTCCGCAATTGAATAATTCGGTAGGGCAATTTAGTTGGTTGCCGCAACAAATCAGTTTTCTGTGTAAATTTACTTTTTTGCTTTTAAATATTGATTTAATCCTACAAAATAAGTAAAAAAAAGTGGATCCTACTAAAGGACAACAAGAAGGGCATTTTTTTAATTAATTGTCCCGTTCTATGTCATCCAACCAAACTCGTCGACTTCAAGCCCGCGCGTCAATCAGCTGCAGGAAATCGATGCCAGCAGCCAAAATGTGACAGACGTGTTTTTTTTGTAAGCTTGTATGTTTCGAGCTCTCGAATACCATTCTGGAGCCTAATCAAGGTTGGCGGGGGCGGTCGGTATATTGTTTTAAAGATTCACAAAAGTCCAAACATTAATAGATTTCGGTAAGCTATTATATTTGGACGCGAGCTGTTAGGTTATATTTTTTGTAAGGGTTTATATTACAATCATAAAAAACATATTGTTTTTACCTGTGGCATATTGGGATGTTATTCTAAGAATTTTTTGAAACATTTTGTTGTTAAAAATTGTGATTTTTTTTCAGTGAAAATAATTATTTATTTTTAATTAAAAAAATAAACTTTACTTTATACGGTAGGTCGAAAAAATGCCATGCCCTCCTAAAACCTTTACAAACATATATGCAAGGCCACGGACATTTTTACGACAGCACAATGTCTGTAACCAAAAAAATATATAATATTAGCCTGCACATTAAAAAATATATTATATCAAAAGCACAAACAAAAGTTAAAAACAGAAATAAAAAAAAAAACACAAAGTCAAAGTCAAATTCAAACGCAATTACAAAATCAGAAGCATAAATAAGAACAAAAACACAAAAGCAAATGTAAATGTAAATGTAAAAAAATAAAATCAAAACAAACATAGAAAAACGTAAAAAAACCCAAATGATGGAAAACAAAAGTAATAACACAAAAAAAAACAAATTAAAAAACATAAGAAATTAAAAACAAAAATCAAAAGCAAAAACGCAATTTCATAAAAAAGACAACAATCACATAACACAAAATCGAACGAAAAAAAAACATACTCCAATGCAAATAAAAAGAAGGCTAATGGTACCCTTTGGAGTGGTCCAGGTCCCCCCAAAGGCGGTCAAAACCCCCATTTTTTCGGTTTTTTTATCACTTTCCGCCCACTTTTTCCCACCCACCCACTTTTGTCCACCTACATTTTTCCAACCACTTCCGACCAACTCCCACATCAAGCAAACGAACGGACAGACAAATTAACAAGCGATCAAATGAACAATCGTCAATCGAACAAACGAACGAACGAACAAGCTACTCGAAGCTCGAACAACGATCGAGCTACTCGAACAAACGAGCTACTCGAATAGCTCGAACAAACGAACGAACCAACTACCCGGGTTTTGCGAACTACCCGGGTAGCTCGAACATTTAATACCCGGGTTTTTCGAGTATTTGAACTACACGGGTATTACCCGGGCTTTCGAGCGCCCGGGTACCCGGGTACCCGGACTACTCGAAAATACTCGTATGAAATCGAGAGCTCTGATATAAATTTAAATTTCAATAATTTTAATTTATTTCCAAACTTTTATTTTTAGTAAAAGTTTATTAAAATTCAATAAATAATATACACATTTTCAGAACGTAGAAATTATTTTTTTTAAATAGTACAGTAAAATGTTTGAATTTATATACAATTTTATATTTTTTTTAGTATACATTTATTGTGTTATAGCGATAAATATAATTCTTGAACAATTTTTCAGTAGAAATAAAAATACAATTTAATTTAGAGAATTTTTAAAATATTTCATTGAACTTTTTTTTTTTTCAAAAAATAAAAATAAACAGTTGTTTTATATATTTTTTTATTTTTATACTTCGAACAACAAAGTATAAAAATAAAAAAATATATAAATAAATAATACATAAATAATAAAAGAAATAAAATTAAAATAAACCAGTTGGGAAGGTTAGATCACATGGGAAATTTTAAATTTGGTGTTATTATGATAGTTAGGATTATCAAAATTACAGTCGGTCTAAGCCGACTATAAATACCCTACACTTATGTGTGGTTACCATTCAAAGTGGTATATTGGTTACCAGAGTATACGAATCCTGAAAATAATTACAAAATTTCAATCGCTGAAGAATTTCCATTCATTTGATACCCATATTTACAAATGGGTAGGTGTACCGAATTTCGATTTTTTTGTGTGAACCAGAAGTCTTTTCGCCGGAAAACATTATTATCATGTATTTGAGCATGATATCAATATATATTTGACCAAAAAAGTTTACCTAAGCACGTATACATAAAAATTGATCTTTATATGTACATTTTATATGTGGTATTTGAACATAAGTGGTCGGATCATAGGTCACAATGGACCGATCTCGCACATACAGCGTAGGTATATTAGTAATCTAAGTTATAAGTTTCATTTATCTAGCTCTTCAATTTTAAAAGTAGTAGGGATTTCAACAGACAGACGGACAGACGGACAGACAGACAGACGGACAGACGGACAGACAGACAGACAGACAGACGGACAGACGGACAGACGGACATCGCTAAATCGACTCAGGAGGTCATGCTGATCAAGAATATATATACTTTTCCATACCGGAGATGCTTCCTTCTGGGTGTTACAAACGGCGTACCAAACTGAATATACCATTTCACTCTTAGTGTAGGGTATAAAAATAAATATTTTTGAAAACCATAATTTTAGTAGATCGGTCCATTGTGACCTATGATCCGACCACTTATGTTCAAATACCTCATATAAAATTTACATATACAGATCAATTTTACTGTATACGTGCTTAGGTAAACTTTTTTGGTCAAATATGTATTGACATCATGCTCAAATACATGATAATAATGTTTTCCGGCGAAAAGACTTGTGGTTCACCAAAAAAGAAATCGATATTCGGTACACCTACCCATATGTAAATATTGGTATCAAATGAATGGAAATTCTTCAGCGATTGAATGTTTGTAGTTATTTTCAGGATTCGTATACCCTGGTGACCTATATATCACTTTGAATGGTAACCACACATATGTGTAGGGTATTTATAGTCGGCTTAGACCGACTATAATTTTGATAATCCTAACTATCATAATTACACCTACTTTAAAATTTCCCATGTGATCTAACCTTCCCAACTGGTTAATTAATAGTTTCAGTTTCATGGCTTGCCAAACACATTTTCTTGCTATAGCAAATTTAAATGTTGAAATGATTATAATTTTGTTCTAACGAGTTTCGAAAAATATTTTTGTATTATTACACATACAATTATCTTTATAATGATATATCACACTTATATTTTCAGATATTGTATTATTAGCAGATAGTAAAATTATGCACTCCTAGCCAAAATACTCTCAACCCAAAAGTCGATGCAAAACCCAAATTATTTAAGAACATGATTCGGATATCCCTTCCGAGTATTTTTACATTAAAATAATTAAAAAAACCGCTGACAGATTTTAAAATAAATCACAGTTTATTTATTTTTTTGCATTTTGGAGATTTTTTTTTAATAAGTTGAATGTAATTTTACAAGTAGCAAGTTCGAAATTTTGTTTTTTCAAAAATAGTCCTATTGTGAGCATTATATCCTTAAGTAGTCCTTATTTGGATTGACGTACATTAAAATATTTACCAAACAAAAAAATCAATCAGCTAACTTTAATAGTTGAGTGATATTACAATTCAAAATAAAAATGTTCGTGATATTGTAATCTAAAATATTTTAAGATTTTAGTAAACCATAAATCATAAAGTTAAAACTCATCAATATTTTTTTCAACCACATTTTCTATATAATTTTGATTAGAGTCGCACTTTGACATTAAGTTTGATTATCAAGTTGGATTATCTAACAACAATAAAAAGTAATAAATTAGTATAACCATGATATATATTTTTTTATATATATTATGGTTCTACCCCAGACAAAATTTTAAGCAGGAAAATGGTTCGAAACACGTAGGCAAACATGCTACCTATACGCATTGAAATCACAGTTTATATGTAGCTTTGAGGTAGGCAAAGGTGGGAATGTGGACAAAAGCTGCTAGTTCCCTGCTATAGCATGAAAATAAAATTGGTAGGGAAATGCCAGGCATAGGTCGGGTATGGTAGCCAAACAGGTGTAAGCAAAATGGTAGGCTCAGGCAGGGTAAGGTGGGGGCAATAATCTGGAAGCAAAATGGTAGGAAATGGTAGGGAAAGGTAGGGATCATAAACATATGGGTGACCATCCATCCCGCCCTCAACCAAAACTTCTTATTGTACAACAACACCGACAAATTTTGTTTGTTGTATTTTCGCAAAAATCAATCGCTTCAATGATGTGTTTTTGGGTACGCATATTTCTGCTGCTTCACATTGTTATTGTGTCGCCTTGTTATTGTTATCGAAGTAAGCAATAACAAAACACGTTTTGTACAACAAGAAGATTATGTTGTGGGAGAAACTGGCAAAAAGAGCCAGTCGCTGGTCACGTCCTGATGCAGATCAGCATAGATCGCGGCGATAGGAAAAATATTTACTAAACAAACCGATTTAACAAACCGACAAAATGAACACCGATTAAATAAAAAACAAACGCTTATTTGAAGCTTAACAAATAACTGCCAACAAATTTTTATACTGAAAAATTTTCAAATCAGAAATAATGTAAATGTAAAATAATGTAATAATGTATTTTTTGTCTGGGGTATTGTTGAATTTTTAAATATAAAAAAAAAAATAAAAAAAATATAGGGTGTCTGCAAAATAATTACTGCTTCTCTATTTTTTATTCGATTTTACTCTCTTATAGTTTGTTGAAACAGTAATTAAAATTTCTAACAGATGAAATTGCGTTTGAGAAACGCTATTTGAATTCAATTTGCAAATAGTCGATTTGGGTACCAAAAATGATTGAGTTGTCCGTCGGGTACACAACGATTTTCTCATCTAATAGAGTATTTTTAGTGGTTGATCCTTTGGATTCTCTAAAAATGTTTTTTATTAAAAATTGATAGTAAAAATTGTATAGTTAGTGTGGTCCATAAATAACCATAAATAATTGTCTTGTTTATCATTAGATCCTAAATGCTATATATAAAAATAAAAAAAATGTCTAAAACTACAAAATTTTTTTCCGAATATTGTAGGTAATATTAGAATTAACAAGAAAATTGCGTTTAGTGTTTTTTGTAAAAATATTTTCTAACAGTACTATATTTATGTTTTGATTCGAATGGCTTTAAATTACGATTGTAATTTTCTCAAACACTTTACGTAATACGAAAATCCTGAGTATGCGTTAAAATCAGCAGTAGCGAATTATATAGAATTAATGTATGGGATATCCATAAGAAAAATCGTGTTGGCTCAGTCTATTTATAATTAACTTTATAATAAAATTCAACTTTTTTGGATTTTATGCTATACGAAATTTGAATTTGTCAAAAAAGTAGCTTCCAATTTTATTGCTGACTTTAAATTGTCTATGATTATGCGCCATTGAGTTTTATACAAGTTTAATAATTAATATCAAAGTAATCAACAAGTGCAGACGTAAAAACAATACTGTGGATGGGGTGGTACTCGGATTATGGGGATGATAAAAATAGTAGAGTGCAAATCAAAAGAAAGAAATGTGTTGCTTTGTAGTATATATAAATTTATTATTTTTAAAGAGGTCAATTAGATCTGAATGCCAATTAGGGTCTGAAGTATTGTGCAAGTTATTGGGCCCACCCATTTAATTTTAACGTTTATGCTTTGGCTTGGTAAGAGAGCCAAGCATCCAGGTCCAGCCAGCCGCAATTTTCATTTGACTGCAGATATCATTTTTTGCTTTTATATGCGTCTTCGGTCGGTTGTATATATACCGCACCGATGAGTGGAGAGAGGAGAGCTCGTTAGCTTTCCACCTCTATCTTCCAGATTTCCGCCGTTGTTTATCAATGATGGAAAAATGCTGCACACACGGACAGCAGCAGCGCAATACATACACAATCTGGTCTAAAATTGAACGAAGCACAGTTTTCTCACATACTTGCTGCACATCGAATCCTTCTCTTTAAAATATCCATCTCCATGAACATTTTATTTGTTGAATAAAACACATATTTATCAACCACTGCCTATCATCTAGAAGTGCCATTAAACGTTTTATAAAATAATATAGAATATTTTGAAAAATAAATAAAAATCTTTTAAAATATGTAAAAATTATTTGATATTTCATAAAAGTAAATATGCATTGCAATAATTCAAAATTAATGTATAAGAAAAATTCATCACTTTTAAATTTAAAATATATTTAAATGCATAAATATCAATCTTATTTGTTTGTTGGTACTGCTAAATTCGTAAAATTCGTATTAAACTAATTTTGAATTGAAGTAAAATCATCAAGTAAATGTTCCAACTATTCAAGCCAATTAAAAATTAATTTTATTTTTTCTTATTTTATTTTTAAATTCAAAATCTGAAAGCATATCAGAAAATAATAATATATTTAAATACATATAAAAAACCTAATATTAATATTTCATATTCTATTTTGGTTTTACTAAATTTATATGTGAGAAATTTGTCTTGAATAAATTGTTGCACATAACTCTCTAACTAGAAGTTTACATTGAAAGGTAACGGAAGTTATCATCCCTGTTAACCATTAATAGCTTTCACCCTTTTTGCTCTTGCATTTACAATGTTGTATAATGTTCTCTCTGTGGTCCCATGTTGTTGCTCGGAGAAGATTTCAAGGTAATGTTTGCTAATTTCGGTACAACAGTTGTTGAATATTTCGTTTGTTTGTTAAACAGTGTTGCATTGGAGAAATACAATTGGCGAAAACGAATAAATTAAAATGGGAATTTTATTTAATATTGGTGTTTTTGTGGGTTTTATGAAATTACATTTATGCGCCAGTTAGACTTTTGAAAAATGTTTTGTGCATAATTCATTTTGTACATAATATAAATTATGATTTTTAATTTAGAATACTCAAGAGCAGCCATGCCCCACAGTGAGCTAAAAGATGTCAAATAATAGTGACATATCAGTATACAGTTCAGTCCTGAAAATAATTTGTTTAAAGGCATGATATCTTTAATATATGGTAGAAAAATCAAAATATGTATTTTTGTGACTCCTCCTGAGGCAGTAACTTGGTCAGAATCGATTATTTTAGAATATTTGATTTCAATATAATATTATAAAATTGTTTTTTATAAATTATTGATTATTTTTTTAATAATCATATTTATTTTTATTAAACAAGTGTATTTTTTTCATCACGATTCATCATCTATCGATGGAGTTGTATTGCCTATTTGTCAATTTTGAAAAATTTGAAAAAAGGTTTCGAGTTACAAGATATTTACTCTTAAAGCTATTTACTGAAATTACATTAAAAGCTTTTTTTCTCCCAAAAATAATTTGTCGAAATATTTATTTATTGAATGTAAGCTTCGCACTAAAAATAAGATTTTTACAGAAAAGTTATTAGATAATTTCCTACAGCGCTTTGAAAGACTACAGTCCCCCATCCTTCACCATATCTAAATAAACGTTATTTAATTTTCTGAAATTAATCGAATGTGAATTTTGAATACGTCGAATTTGGATTACAATTCTGATTTTTTTTTTTGGATTCTGATTATTTTTCATTACAACCATAAATAAATGCCGAAAATAGCCCTAAAGTATATTTGCACATATCGTATACAATAAAAATTGAAAAATATTTTTTAATATTATAATGTATTAATATGAATAACATTAAAACTAAATATTTGTGATTTTGACAATTGCGGAATTGGCGTCAATAATATTTTCCGCAATCGCAAATTTTATAATTTTAAAAAGCCCTTAAAAAGCCTAATCCCCAATAAAAAAGGGGGTTTGTAAAAATATTTTTAATGAATTGAATGTTCAAGATTTAAAAAACGTCCATACAAAGCAACCATATATTTAAATATTTTTTGTTAAATTTATCCCTGATTGGCCTCTGCACTCTGCAGGCAACACTGCACTGCATGGGATTTTCTTTCGTGAAACAGCGCTGCTGTAGTAGCATGGGGCGGTCTCCAAGAAAGCACAGCATGCGAACCTCCGCTAGTCGTTGTTTATACGCCGTGATGATAAGATTCGTGTGTGTGATTTCGTCTCTGTAACATTTTTTTAGAATTTTAGACCAGTTCTTGATACGTTTTTGTGATTCTACCCCACACAACAAAGGTGGCGAATTAAAATACGAGTGAATATAAAATAAAATGTAGATAAATATATATTCCAAATGTATAATATTAATATTTGTTGGTGTTTTCGAGTGTTTTTCTATATTTCGCTATCAATAATGCTAAACCATCATTTTTTTTGTTGTATCTAATAAATGGTAAATAAAAAATTCGAATATAAATAAAATTAATGGATGTGCTCCGGTTTATACTATGCCTTGTTTATGATTTTTTTTTTATGTTTTTCAAACATAAAATACACAATTTTTAACATCTCATAATATGTAAAACTTAAAATTGAAAATACGTTATAGAATTAAATAAATGTGTGTAAATTACAATAATCGTTGAAAAATATTTACTAATAAAAACAATATCGTTTATAAATCCGAAACCGACCTTGGTCAATCTACAAATATTATAAAAATTAAGCAGCTAGCATTTATATACAAAAACACATCTATCATATAAACCTAAAAATATTACTGAGCTCTGCGGTATTTCTTGGATATACTATATTGCTGTTCTGCAAACTTGGTTAATAAATAAAATGGAGAATGTGAACACAGGTACGTTAAAAATTGTTTGTAGCTCATTTTAAATATAATGTACAACAGATACTAAATATGTTATTTTTTAATAATAGACGTTTAAATAACTACCCATTATTATAATAATAAATGAGTGAAAAGGTTACTCGGACTCATAATGACCTTGACTTTTTATCTTAAACAAAGAAAATGAGAATGTCATAAATGAATATTCGAAATTGGTTAAGGTTAGCCTTATTTCACATCCGTATCATATTATTGTAATTTCTCGATATGCTGTTAAAAGCCTTTTTATAAGCAATTTAATTATACATAGAAAAAATATATGTGTTAATATAGTAAAAAATTTGATCAATACAATTAATTTTTAATTGATTCATCGCCGTTATGACCTTTAATTGAATTGATTAAATATTTAATCATATTAATTAATAAATAAACAGAAAATAAACAAAAAGTTACATTAATACTATTAAAATATTTGCTGAAACGACCATGGAGTTAATTGTATTCATTAAATATTTAATCATCTTAATTAATAAATTAAGAGAAAAAAACAAAATGTTACATCAATACAATTAAATAATTTGTTGAAATGACTATTGAATTAATTGCATTAACAATCGCCGTTGCTGAGAACACGATGCGAGCTTGCAGCGAATGTACGCCGGCAAACAAGCCAACGATGGAATTTTTGTTTACACGTTTGGTTGCGCTCATATTATTCCCATTTGGTATATGCCAAGATATACACTTATAGAGCTTGATCATCCTCTAAGTGTGTCGTCAAAAATGGTGATGTTGGCAATGGTTGCATATTTAATTATGCTTCCAACTTCATCATCAGAAAAGTATATGTTATGTACTTTCACAAAAATGTATAACATTCTTTTTTAATTAACTGAATAAGAATTATAAAGACTGTGAAGATAATAAAAATACTTTAAAAACGTCGACCATACCAATTAAATAGTTTGTTATTTAGGCGAAGTCCTTAATTGGTATATTTTTGGAAGCAAATCACATTTTTAGTGAATGTATTTGATAAATACATTAGATCGTTGCTAGACCAGCCAATGGTACTCATTTATTTATGGTTGCTGTATTTACGTCGAATATTTTTGTCTGTGTACCAAAGGCTAATTAAATGATACTGATCAAGGTCGACTGATCAAGGTTGCCTTACGTGAATTTTAAATTCACGTAAGGCAACCTGATCCATCTTTTACAAAGAATGGTGATCTAAAGCCTACTGAACCTGATCTGACACTAATGAAATATGATTGGAAATCGCATTATTGTAATTTCTCGATATGCTGTTAATGCTTTTTTATAAACAATTTAATTATATGTTGTTGAAAATAAAATTGTGTAACAAAATTAATCTTGCAATTATGATATTCCAATAATTAAATGTCAAATACTAATATTCAAATATTGAAATTTTTATATATTTTAAATGCAAAATTATGTGTATTTTATTGAGAGAGCTGCAAAAAATCATTAATTGAAGTTTTAGTGAATTCTTCTAAAATTTAAAATTAAAAAATATTTATAAAAAAATAAAAACATGATCGTTCCTATTATATATGCCACCACCGTGTTTCAAATTCGAAATAATTAAGTTCTACATAAATACTAAATTCAAGTTATGTCTAATTATTGTAAATACTAAGTTCCGTACAAAAATGTTTGTATTTAATTGATTTGAATTGAATTTTGGAAAAGCACTTGGCTGTTTCCGTTTATGTGGTGTTAATGTTCACGTGAAATTCGCACCCAGTGTTATTATTTTCTAATGGTTTAATATTTTAATACAAGTCGAAAGTTATTTACACTATACACATTTTAGATTACAAGCAATTTCTTAAAAATTTACTTGTGATTCTAATAAAAATTTTCAAATATATTAAAATATATTTCTATAAACTGTTTTTCCGGTAAAAAATACCCGGGTAAAAAAATCTGTATCTGTTTCAATATTTCTGATCATTGGGGCTACAAAATGTTAATTTCCATACTATTCATAAATACTAAGCAACAAACTTATAAAATGTGCTTATTATATTCTTTTTTAGTTTTAAATATATTTTATAATCATTTTTTAATTATTTATTTGTCAGATTTTTTTATTTTTATTAAAGAATTTTCAATTGACTACGAAAACTAGTAGAACTACGTTTTGCTCTCGGTCTACGTTTCAAGAGAACCAAAAGATTTATTATCCAGGAAGTTGATTTTTTGAGCACTGCTTACAATCACCGAACTACAGACTTGTCTGTCATTAATAAACGTAATTTACTTTTTTATAACTGTGCCTTTAATGTAGATAGTTTTGCACCTTATAATGTTACTTTAGCAAAAACTTAGTGGTCGAGTTCCCTTTAAAATATTGGCAACATTATCTCTCAGTACAGGATCCATTTCTCTCTGTTTTTCTATACTAATGGGATGCGCATGAACCTGTGCTAATTGATGAAGGTCTGCGTAGTAAGCCATTCCGGGTATGCCGACCGCATTGAAACTAGCTGACACTTCCGTACACTCAATTAGGGACGACTTAAGAGGCGTCACCAGCAAAGTGGAGTAGTTGGGCTAAAAATATACAGCATCGTGTTAATTCTCTGTCCGAACACACATTCGACATTAGATATTTTTACCACTTTTTTACCCTCCATTAACTCTCGGACTAATACCACAGCAGTACGACGACCAGCCAACAAATTCCAACGCGACCAACTGAAATTATGCGTTAATCCCAGAGTAGACATGCAAGTGTACAAATGCATTTCCATGATGAAATTTTTTTCGCACGAACCCTCCGTATAACAAAATGCGTCTTCATCGGGAAAAATGTCCACCGCTGAGGACACAAGAATGGATTTGAGTTCACTTAGTAACATAGTTTTGCCAATCATATTTGTTATGGCTTCGGTGGAACCACCTTGAAAGCTATTGACACAATATCCCGCAGAAGTGATGGTCATATCAATGCTCACGATGGATGCAGTTAGACTAAATAGAATAGAGCCAGGACTACAAGAATACAAATGTTAAAAACAATATTTTGTTATATTTTATACACAGAAAAAAATAATTGACGTAAATATAGCAACCGATAGTAATTGCATTGATTAATCAATCCAGCAATGAAATTCACAAATTTAATGAAAAAATTTGCTATTCTTCGTTATAAAAGCAATTGTGTTCGCTAATATGAATATTTGTACGTCAATGCAGAACGCAGTTTTAGCAAATCTAATTGCTAAAACTAATTAAATTGCTTATTGCTTAATTTAACGAAAAATAGCAAATGTTTTTATTAAATAAGTCAATTTCATTGCTGGATTGATTAATGAATTAATATCGGTTGCTATATTTACGTCGATTATTTTTTCTGTGTATGTTAAAGAACTTCGTATTTTTTTATAACAAAGTTCTAGAATACACAGAAAAAATCATCATATTAATGAATTTTGTTCTTCAAACCATGATTCCTTGTATTGAAGAAAAATTAATAATATTGATCACTACAAAGCAATAGCGTTATGAATTCATTATCAATTTGATGAATGACTGAAAAAGTACAAAATATTTATGCATCATTTTAAACCAAATTTAAATCAAAATATTTATGTTTGGTTCATGTTTTGCCATAGTTCTTCTTAATTATTGTATATTGCTTGCTAGAATTATAAAATGTTTTGTAATATGTTTATTTATAATTACAACTTTTTATTAATATAAAGTTGTAATTATAAAAAATATATTTAAAAACAAATATATTTTTCAAAATACATATATTTTTTTTGAAAAGAAAAGGACACACTTTTTTAAATAATTTATGATTATTTTTTTCGAAAATTGTTGTTAAGATTATTTTTTTTGGAAACAAATTTTTGTTTCAAAATTTTTTTTTTTTTTAAATGTTGCTACAATTAATTTATTGTAAAAAAATGTATTTAAAAAATTTAGATTAAAAAATATATATATATTTTCATATTCATATTAATAAAGAAAAGTATTCACTTTTTAGCAAACTTACATTTTTTGAGCAAATTTTTTACTTTATTTCAGAATTTTCATAGTAAATGTTCAGTTTAACATTTTTATTAATACCTACCAATTTGAAATTTTATTTTTAAATAGTTTTTAGCATTGTAATTGAAGCAAATGCGAAACATTTTGACAATTCGGAGCATTTGCTTCAAGTTTTGAGTAAAGTCGATTTTTATAAATATGACCATTGTCTTGACGTGCTTAAGGTCCATTCGGTACAAATTGGGCGTTTTGTACCTATCAAACAAAACAACAAATTATGTTAACGCAGTGCGCGAGATTTAAAATCTAAAAGATTTTTAAAAATTGTAAAAATACCATTTTTATACAAAGTGCAGCGTATTAGATAGATAGTGTATTAGATTCTGTGGAAACTCAGCAAAGTCAACATTAAAAGTTTGCTTAGATCCAATTAATTAGTTTTAGCTTTTCCAACTTTTCCATGAACGAATGTCAAATTTAATTAATATTTCCAAGTCAGATAGACAATTAGTAATCAGTAAATATTATATTTTATGTATTTGTGAAATGATTTCAATTCTTTTGTATATACCAATATTATTATTCTTTAAATTAGACCTGGTTTTTTTCTTACATAATGTATAAATTTCAAGAATAACCTTTTAAAATCCGGTTTAATTTCCCACGTCTGATACGGCATGTTGCTATAACGATTTAGGGCAAATCCAAAAATGCCTGTCAAAAACAAACGATAGGCATTTTATATTTATCCGAAAAAGTACATACGGATGTATAATGTTTGCATTACCTAAACGCCCAGTGCGAAATTGTATGGAAAATTTATCCTCGTTGAATTTAGTATCATGAACATCCCGTACGCTCCATTTTCCTTTGGTTAAGGAAGCTGCATTCAATATTTTTCTATATTTTATGTTATATTAAAAAATGTTTCTTTAAATATTTGTTATAAGTTTAAATATATAAATAATTGCTAAAAAAATAGATGGTAGACGGCTATTTTTGAAAACCCTCCGTACCCAAGTAACCAGAAGCTACGATAATGTCCCATTTTCAGTCATTTTCTCATAAAATAGGTCACAGTAATAAAAACCGTAAATTTCGTTTACGGTTTTGGTTTCACATTTCTCATTTTGTTGTCTCATATTGAATATTTCCTAAAATACATGAAAAAGCTTTCGTTAATTTATCATTAAATTACGCATATTATGTGTGATTTTACGAAACTTTTCGTAGATTTTATCTACGAAAGTCATTCGTACATAATACGAAAGATTGTTATTTTAATCGTATTTTTTTTTTTTAATATGTTTGTTCGTTTTATATGAAAACACGAATGATGTTTAAAAAAAACTGACGAAGAAAATGATATTTCATTCATAAACTATAAAATATTATTTACAGATTTGATACTTTTGTATTTTATAACTATCTGCATGCGACCGCGATACCAATTAAAATAAAATGCAGCTCCATGTTGCTAATTATTCGTAAACAGAAATATACTTATCGTAAACTTTTACATATAATCCCTCAATTTACGATAGTTTAGTAATTTATTCGTAAAATGTGAAGCTCATTCTAAAATGTTTCGTAACTTAAACGAAATTTTAGCAAGTTTGTTGTTATTTTAATTAGTTTTTATTTCAAAATTAATATATTGTTGTTGTTTTAATATTGATTCGTAATATTTACGAATCGTTCGTAAAAAAAAGAAATTACAAATATTATTCTACAAATTATTCATTTATTTTACGAAAAAAAATATTACGAACAAATATTTCATAAAATGTTCTAGAAATTATTTTGAACTAGCTGGACCCGTGCACGACTCGTGCAAAGATTTTGTGAATGCAAGTATATGGAACAATTCTATTAATATAAAAAACATTTTTATTATTTATATCAGGGACCCGTGCTTTCCTGTGGACGTTTTTTTTATTGGTTTTATGAATGTAGTAACCAAAACAAAACTAATCCTCCGCTAAAACAACTTTTCTCATAGACAATTCTTTCTCAGACTGTGCTTCCCCGTAGTATTCTTCCCAGTAGAATTCTTTCCCGTAGAGTTTTTTTTCCAGTAGTGTGGTGAACTTTGGTGTGGTGAGTTTTAGTGTGGTGAATTTGAGTGTGGTGAATTTTATTGTGGTGAATTTTAGTGTGGTGAATTTTATTGTGGTAAGTTTAGAGTGGTGAATTTAAGTGTGGTGAATTTTAGTGTGGTGAGTTTAAGTGTGGTGAATTTTAGTGTGGTGAGTTTTAGTGTGGTGAATTTTAGTGTGGTGAGTTTGAGTGTGGTGAATTTGAGTGTGGTGAATTTTATTGTGGTGAATTTTAGTGTGGTTGATTTCGTTTTTGTGTTTTTTTCATTTATGTTTTGCTTTTGTGTATTTTCTTTTTTTTTTGTGTGTTTTGCTTTTATTTTGGGTTTTTGTTGTTTTTTTTGTTCGTTTTTTTGATGTATCTTTGCTTTTGTTTTTGCTTTTTTTTGTGTTTCTGCTTTTGTTATTTTTATTTGCTTTTAATTTTGTTTTTCCATCCTTTTTTTATTTTTCTGTTGTTTTTGAATTACTGCTTAAGTATTGTGCTTTTACTTTTGTTTTTGTGTTTGATTTTTGCTTTTGTTTTTTAGTTTTTGTATTTTTTTTTTATTTGAGTTTTTTGTTTCAGCTTTTTAGCTTGTGTATGTGCCGAGTTATGTCGTTTTGAAAGTTTTGGTTGTATGGGAAGTGCCACGCTCTTTTGTCCAATCCCTTCCATATATATCCTATGACACCCTCCGGACTCCATAGTATCTTGGTGCAAAATTTCATTTAAATCGATTCAGCGGTTTAGACGTGATGCTGGAACAAACAGACAGACCGACAGACGGACCAAGAGTTTTATATATATAGACTAGCTGGACCCGTACACGACTTGTGCAAAGATTTTGTGAATGCAAGGATATGGAGCAATTTTATTAATATAAAGAACATTTTTATTATTTATATCAGGGACCCGTGCTTCGCTGTTGACTTTTTTTATTGGTTTTATAAATGTAGTAACCAAAACCAAACTAATTCTCCGCTAAAACAACTTTTCTCAGACTGTGCTTCCCCGTAGAATTCTTCCCGGTACAGTTTTTCCCAGATGTTTTAGTGTGGTGAATTTTGGTGTCGTGAGATTTAGTGTGGTGAATTTGAGTATGGTGAATTTTAGTGTGGTGAGTTTCAATGTAGTGAATTTTAGTGTGGTAAGTTTTAGTGTGGTGAATTTGAGTGTGGTGAATTTTAGTGTGGTGAGTTTTTGTGTGGTGAGTTTTTTTTGTATTTGAGTTTTTTGTTTCATCTTCTTAGCTTGTGTATGTGCCGAGTTATGTCGTTTTGAAAGTTTAGGTTGTATGGGAGGTGCCACGCCCCTTTGTCCAATCCCGCCCATATTTAGCCTATGACACCCTCCGGACTTCATAGTATCCTGGTGAAAAATTTCAGTTAAATCGGTTTAGCGGTTTAGACGTGATGCTGGAACAAACAGACAGACCGCCAGACGGACCAAGAGTTTTATATATATAGATATAGATAGATGTATCAATCAGTTTTAATTCATTTATCTTAGATTTTTAATTTATTCGAATTTGCTTTCTTATTGATATATTTGAAGCTAGAAGGTTACTCTGGAAATAAATTGTATATCTAACAACTTTTTGTTAGAATTGCCGAATTGTGGTTACTTGGGTAGCTTAGAGAAAATTCGAAAACGTCTCGATACAACCAGATTATCAGGATATAACCAGAAAGAAGCTACGACGTAAACACTATTTCGGCGTTTTTTACGAGGTAAGATTTTATTTTAGAAGCGGTTTTTTTATGGACTCCGACCCGGCCTAGTCCATGTATGGTCAACCGTGTTATTTTCTGCGTGCAATTTTTCCAATAAATTTTTAAGGTTTATTTTAAAAGCAAAAGTAATAATTTTTGTTTAAACAATAGTCGTAGTGATTGAAATGTTGAAATGTAGCCCGAATGTAAGTATTTCAATTTATAAATATTTGAAATTATTTTATAATTTAGGACCTTAAAAAGTTGTGAATCAGGAAAGTATATATATATATATATATATATATATATATATATATATATATATATATATATATATATATATATATATATATTTTGACCGTGTAAATAACAAAAAAAAAAAAAATGAATAATGACTCACCCATTCTCATTGGGATCGTACTCTTGACAGTCAAACCTATTTCCACCTTGAATTAAATCTGAATTAACAACAGGAACGAATTTTTCAAAATATAATGGGAGAACATTTTAAATGAAAACCCTGATGTTTGTCTTGATTTAACATTAAAAATGTACATTAACAAATTAAAAATACGTCATATAATAGTTTTCAAAATAAAATATTTGTGTTAAATACACAATTAACCCGTTAATGCCCATGACCGCCTTTAAACGGGTTTCGCGAAATTAATTGTTTCGTCGTAATTAATAATTCATCGTTACCGTGATTTTCACGTTATTTTATATATATACTCATTTTTCTTCAAATCGGTGTCCGTAGGCATTACAGAGTTAAAGTGGATTTTCAATAATGTAAAGATATTGGAAAAAAATTTCGGATAGTTTTGTTTTTTTTTTTAATTTTTTTTTTTTTTTTTTGAAAAATTTATTTTTATTTAAGTCCTTTTTTTGTTGAAAAATTCGTAAAATAAAATTTCCATCAATTAATTTATTTTGAAAAAAATATATATTGTATATATATATATATATATATATATATATATATATATATATATATATATATTAGTTCAACAATATTCATGATATTGAATATTATGAACAATTTACAAACAATTTACAAACAATTTTTAAATTATTCATTGATATTATGATTATATTCAGCAATATGACTTCAAATTCATTGTATTAAATATTTCGTTCTTCACTATGATGTTCGATAGTATGAATAAGTTCATACATATATATATATAATGAACGCATTCATCAATATGTCATTTAATCAATATAGTTGGTAAAAAATTCATAATATTTATGAAAAAAAAAAATTCTGTGCAGATCATGAATCAAAAAGGAGCATGGTGTTTTGGATTAATTTTTGTAGATATGCTAAAATGTTAACATAAAAGTAACAACTCTACAATTACCCATCCTATTCAAATCCGATGATTGTACTTCTCCTACCCCCCGATGGGGTTGCTCTAATATCTCTGACACATCATCACTATAGTCTGAGCTGCTGGACTCCGTTAGATTCAGGTCCTCGTCTTCTTTATGCATGGCTGAGAAGCCTGTGGTCAAAGGATATTGCATCGAGGAAGGCATAGACATTGTTTTTTCATGTGGATTTGAAGTTATCAGTTTTTCAGTATCTGTTGTGGTTGCTGTAGAAGACGAACGAGACGTTGATAGCTTTGTTGATATATTTTCCAAAGCCTTTTCTTGGAATGGTAATTGCAGCGTTCTTAAGCGATCTAAGTCCTTTAAACAATGTTGAAATTACAATTATGTTACAAAATTCATTTATAAAATCGAATTCGTATTATAAAAATTAGAAATAAATTTAAAAAAAACTTTAATTCAAATTTGTATTTCGTATTATAAAAATTAGAAATAAATTAAAAAAAAAACTATAATTCAAATTTGTAGGTAGGTAATTCGTGTTTAGTTTTTATCTAAATTATTTAATTAATTTTTCATTTTCAAAAGAAGTACTGGACATGCCCCTTTAATACATAAACCGAAATCAATACCGATTACTAAACTGGAAAATTGGAAAATTCAACCCGAAACCGTAAATAAAACGAGAAAAAAAAATTCAAAACCGAAGTGGATATGAAAACTGTTATTCGTTTTGGTTTTAATCCATGTTGTTACTTACCTCAAGTAATTGAGAAAACATGTAAGTATTTTGTGAAGATGCCTCCGTTTTAAGTTCTACTGAAGGAACCGATTCATTATTCTCATTTTTATTTATCCCATTTTTTATAACATTGGGTTCCTTGTGAAACCTAATATCATTCTCAAAATCCATTATTGGAAAAAGTGAATTTTGTTCATCATAATCTACGAATTTTTCTGTAATTTGATGTCGGCGGTTTTCATACTTGAATTTAATGGTATGAGTATCAGTCGCAGGATTATTATTCTTAACATTCCTATGTCGCGCCAAATATAAAGTCGTGGGCTTCTTGTGTTTTTTATTCCTAGACGAATTGTAGTCGTTGTACTGAACACAGAAACCATTTGGTAACCTTGGAACGATACAAATCTTTATTAGGCTGCATAAATCTATTCCTGCCGGAATATTGAACATGTCGAAGTCCGAAACGTAGTATATTGGAAGTGGAACGGTTTCTATTTGGTCTGATTTACCGACTGGACTCAAATTCGTAGCAGTAGAGCAAGCAAAAGATTTGCGTGTTACAACTGCTGCCGTATTGTTTGTGTTGATTTGCTTGATCCCCTCAATAAGATCAGATTCATGGGTTTCAATAGATGTTTCCCAGCGACATGCGATCGGTGGCTCGAACCATATGACGGAATCGGGTAACCTTCGGTTAACAGAACACAGTATTTAATAGTTTCCTTTAAAAAACAAAACTTACTGTAATGTAACAAGTGCCAACTTGTCCAGTGCAGTCTCTATCATGCGCATCTCAGCTTCGATTTCCTCAGGTAAGCGACGCACACCTGGTTGTACTGGTGGAGGTGGTTTATACGTCTCATAAAACCCCTTGCGCGACAGCAAATCAGGTGAAATAACTGCATTAAGAGAACTTAGTATTTAAAAACGAACTCTACATTTTCATTATCATACTTGTTTTAATAAACGATTTTGAAGTGAGCCGTTTATCCTGTTCCGGCATCTCTAGGTAATCTACGCAATACACGCCTCCAATTATTCGATACTTGCGCAAATTAACATCCGTTGGTAGTAGCCCAAGTCCCTCGGGCCCAATACCTCTGCGTCGCAATGTACTAACGCTATCTTCGTACTCCGTATATAATTTATCGACATCATTGCTGCTTCGATCCTTCGCGGCCTGCGAAGTTATTGGATCGGGACATTCCTTTTTTGGAGTAGGACTGTCATTAGTGCATGCATCCAACATACTTTTTAAAATTTCTTTCCGTTTGTGCCACTCTTGTTTGGTCTGTATTAAAATATCTGAAAGGAACAATTCAAAATGTATAGAGTTGTAATATGATATATATACCCACTTCTGTGCTCAGGAGTCGGATGAATCAACTTAAAACTTTTACAGTAGTCACTAAAGTGATCAAAGTTCAGCCACATCCCTCTTATCGCCGAGTTCGGTATTTGTACCGATGGTGGCAATGTTAACTGGAGATCAATTAGTGGAAAATCAATTTCGGTTGGAATAGTTTGTTCACCAACGCGTGTTTTGGGAACTGTAACTCTAAATATCGTAACTCTATATATAAATATACAAAAGTATTGGTCGGATATATTTACAGTTGTGCATCTTTTGAAAAAGTCCATACGTGGCTATTAAAAACCTCTGATTTGTAAATATGTTTCGAGATACCGGGACGATCTATTCTAAAACAACACAGAATACAATACAAAATATAAAGATTTAATACCGTTAAAACCTACTCCATATCTCGTTCTATATACGACATGCTTTTGTAGGTAAAATCATCCAGAGATTTATTTAAAAGAATTCTTATTTCTGATTTAATACGATTCAAATCATCGATGGTATATTGAGGTTTTGTTTTATCACATAAGGCTTCATCAAGCTCGTCGAGTATCTAAAAAAAAATAAAATTTGTGTTATATAACCCAACAAATTGAGAACATATTACGTTTAAATAAAATCAAATCGTACTTACCCATAACACCTCCTTGAAACGCTGTGCATATACATCACCCAGCTGACCTTGCTGACTCCGCAACGTCGCACGCGTCAGATCCGGAACAGATGCGTCGTGCGTCAACAGCGTTCGCTCATCAGTTCTCAGCAACCAATTTCTTGATATTTTCTCGCGATTTACGATGTCACTTTGCCACTGATGGATATATTTTCGTAGGTCACTCGGAATGTTTGCATTGGGGAGTCCATTGCAGCGCATATATTTTTCCCAGTCACGTTCATTCTTAGTGTTCAATTGGATTGCCTCTATGTTTACCTGAATTTCAGTTAAGAAAGCCATGGTTTGCTTGAGTTGGTTGCGACGTTTGCGATTTTCGATAATTTCCTCTTGCTGACGTTTCATAGCTTGTTCTCGTTCGCGTTCTTTTCGACATCGTTCCTCCTCGATTTTTTTAAGTCTGTTAATTATATCAGAAATTAATAGTCGAAATTAACCGGATAATGGAAAGAATTTCCTTCCATTGAATGCCCATTTGTACTTTGGTTGTACCCAATTCAGATTTTTCTACGGTAATATAAGATATTATTTATAAATGATCATAAAGGGTGTTATATAGAAAAACCTTGACTTTGTCCTGAATATTGAATGGTCTCGTGGGTTTAGTCGTACAAGAGGTATATTTATAAAAGTGGGAGGTAACAATACCATTTTCAATATCTCATAGTGTATCTATACATGTAATATAACTTCTGAGTTTTATTGGTTTAGTGCTTCTGGTTTTCCAGTAATCGTGATTTTAACAAACAGACAGACTACAAGGTTACCTTGATTTTCATGTCTTATTATAGGTGTTACAAACGGTTAGTACAAAATAATTATTTTAATATTTTGATTCGGGAATTATTTGTTTCATCAATCAGGTAAATGTGTTATATAAAAAATTACTTCTCTTTTTCCATTTCAATACGTAAAATTTCGCACTGTTCAGCCTCCAGTCGTGCTCTTTCCTTTTTTGAAAGTTTCTTTTTAGTTGGCTAGTGTTATGAAAAATCATCATTAGATAAATATTTAGATATTTTTCTAAAATTCTTACCATTTTTGTTAAGTTTCTAACAACAATTATAAATTTGTATTTATTTCAAATAATTATTGTCTGAAGACTTTTGATAAACGTTGTGTATTAATCCTAACATTTTGTTGCTAATAACAACCGGTGGAGCGAATTGCCATAGTGGTGATTGCCATGTTGTAAGACGCGTACGTTGACTGGTACTGAATAAAACATGAAAGTGTTTCAAATATTTTTTTTTAACTGTCACTCTCGTGAATTCTTTCATTTTATGGGCGGACTTTAAAAAATATATATTTTGAACATGCTAGTGTCCAAGCTGCAACAATCCATAATTCTTCCTTGGTAAAATCCAACCGGTTCCGGATCTGGCTATGATTTTAAAAAAGCGGTTCCAGGTTCCGATTCCTATTCCGTTTTAAACCAACAAAATTATATGAGTTCCGATGCGGGTTCCGGATTCACACATTTTTTAAAAATGGTTCGGATTCCGGTTCCGGCTCCAAAAACTGAAACGGTTTCAATTCCAGTTGTTTGCGGTCCCTGATATTGACTAAAGTCCTTAGGAATATCAGACCCGGTTCCGATTCCGGTTTCCACACTTTTTTTAATAACGGTTCCGGATCCGGATCTTTACGCTCCCCACATAGAACATGGTTATTAAATTATTAATAAATGTTATTTCTTATATTTTCAGATAATGCTTACTCGGTCAATGGTTAACTAAACGATGTCCATATGCGGGACCTGAACATTAAATGGAAGTGCCATTAAACAAATTGAATACAATAAATGTCAATGAAAATGAAGTCCATCCTTTTAAAAATATAACGTCGCGTTTCTTAAAATAAACGTTTCCATCGATATTTTTTTCTTGTGCATAAAGGCAACATAATGACGATGATTGCAGTGCGTCTGAAGTTTTTAATAACTGCCGGTGGGATCAACATGTTTCGTTATTTTTATAAATCTACAACGCGTGCTACAAACAAAGTTTTGTAGGTCTAAATCACAGTGTGTGTAAGTGTACAGCTCTGCCACGATGACAATGTGGCAGAGTGGCGGAATGGGAGGAGGCCATGGCTCCCAAAACAATCCATGGATGAAATTGATGGGTATCGTGCACAAGGATCGACGTCATACGGATAACGTGCAGAGTCAAAGTGGATCAAACGAACGGAACCTAAATCAGTGAGTAGACGAGAAAATTAAATACATCAAATACGAATTCATAAAGTCTTTAAGGAATATTCAGGTTCTAAAATTCAGTACCCTTAGCATATTTAAGACTATGAGAAAAATATCAATAAAAGAATTCCCTCTCATATGTGGTACAACATTGCTTGCTCTGCAACATGTTGCAGCAACAATAGTATTATTCAAACTGCATTTTAGCTCTTTTCCTACATCCACGAAAACGTAAATAATGTTCCACGCTGCATGGTATGAAATGCGCATGCGTTGGAACCATCGTTTGTCTGCTTTTGAGGTTATTGTGTCACGATTTACGTCATTAACCACACAGCATGTATGGCGAAGTATTCAGGGAAATTGAAGAGCTGGAACTAAACAGAATACGTTTGTAGTTTTTTTTATGTTCGTTGTCGGATGTACTTGAGAACCCGTAAACAATAGAGATGGACGATGTAGGTAGACAATAGCGAAAAGCATTTTAATTATTTTTTAATTTTAATTGACTAAAAATATATTTTTGAAATAATAAAAGAAAGTATTTCAAATGTTCAAGAACTATGTAGTTTAGCGTTAATAAATCATTGTTATTATCCAAAATGTTGATATAAATTGATCATAATTTTGATTATTCAGTATTAAATAATCAATGTTTTGATTTGTTGAAAATCTTGATTAAAATGATAAATTAATGATTGGGACACAATTATGAATACATTAAAAAACATGCATTAAAATACACGAAAAAGTTAGTGTAATCAAAGAAAATAGACGTGAATATGATTCACGAAAAGATTCGTACATAGTACGAATGAGCTTTCGAAATATATTTATGTTTAATAGTCGTATATTTTACAAAAATTAATTGTGAAAATAATTCACGAAGTAATTCGTACATCTAGCGAATAATGATTAATTACTCACATATTCTCTCTCTCTCTCTCATACTCACACACTCACATATTATTGTCCTCTTGTAATAAATGACATCGTGATGATTCCATCGTGTTGATTCCAACAAAATAGTACATTTTTTATTTAATAATATTAACTATTATTATACTCAAAATAAAACATGCATATAATACAAAAACAAGTTAGGTTATTTGACGAAAATATTCGTGAAAATAATCTACGCAAATGTTTGTACATGAACATTCGTAAAAGTTACGATATATATTTATTGTTAATATTCGTATATTTGACGAGAATCATTTGTGAAAAAATCAACAAGTAATTCGTACATCTGACGAATAATGAACTCGAATATTTTCTTTCTCATACTCTCTTTTAGTAAATGATGCTCTAATCGGATATGTTTCTACGTCGTGATAGTCGATTCGAACTTTAGCCAACACACGAAATAGTCTATTTTTATATTAATTAGAATTTGTAATAATTTGACACACTCTTTTTACACAAGCGATTGATTTGCGAATAATAACGAAGCATATACGCAGATGCCGACGATAAACAGTCAATTTGATATGTTCTGTCTTCTTTTCTTCTTGTCTCCCTCTTCTTTTTGCTTTACGAATATCAAATTGTAAAATATACGAATTCATTGTAAAATTAAAAATTGAATACGGAGTTATATATACAATAAATCGTCTATTTTACGAAATTTAAATTTACGAATAAGTTTTCGTTAATTGTCGCTTTGATTATTTTGAGTATAGTGTTATTTAAGAGATGTTTCCTGATTTATAAGAACTAACGATTGTTAGGGACTGTCAAAATCAAAATGTTTGGAGAGATTTTCGAACATGACTTAGTGAAAACCTTGCATATTGAATGATTTTCTTCTAATCGTTGATCCTGCTAAAAATTTAATTCCTATAATTAAAAAATCATTTTTAATGGACAACTTGTTTTGAGCAATTTAACACTCAATTGATCCACAGTGCGAAAGTGACTGCGACAGCCTGCTACTGATTAAGCTGTTGGCATTAACATATTTTTTTATTGCTTATATTATGTATGACGGAGTGATGCAAAGAAAAGTGCGAATAAGAGACTGAGTGGGAGACGGAGATCGTCTGCAGTGGTTATTTTTAAAACATTTTACGTTTGATATTTTGACGAGTATATTTTGCAATTGCAAAGAATCGTCTATTTACGTCATATTATATTAAGTTGTTTAAATGAACTCCAAATGAAGAGAATATTGAGTTGATGCGGGAAGGAATGCAATCAGTTCGCAAGATCATTTTAGTTTTGAAATTCGCAAAAAAAAATGAAAACGAAAGTTCGCTCTTTCCATCAACAAGTGTTTCCCGTGTGAACGAGAACTGAATGAGTGCCAAAATACTCTCGGTGTCACAGAAAAACATGGTATTTATTTGGTCTCACTGAGTGTAGACGTTTTTCGAGAAAGCTTATCTGAAAATGATCAAAAATGCCCAATTCCCAAGCAAACACTTTGGCAGACACTGACATCACGCGGCATTGTGCTAGATTTTTATGGGGGTCCAAAAATAAAGTGATCTTCATGTGACAGACAACGTATTGATAGTGACTGTTTAAAATATGTGTGTAATAATATCGAGAAGTGCTGTCAACCTTATGCTGCGCGAGGTCAACAATTTCCCGATCCGCAATTTTCTGCGTCTTCCAAGATGTTTGAAATTTGAATTTGAATTCCAGTGAAAGTATTTGGTCACAGTAAACTGCGAAAACGTTTACAATACAATTAAATCGTATTCTGAAACGTGAAAATGCAGAGTAAATGCGTCTCAGCGTCAATGTCAGAAATGATCTCTTAATATTCTAAATCTCTGTGCTCATACCCAATAGAACTTTAATATACATCATCATTTCTTGGAGAGCATGGCCAAAGTATTCGGCCCAAAACAATTTTTCTTCATCGGAGATCCGAAGATCAGTTGAGTGAACGATGGCCGGCATTTCGTACACAATCGCGGAAAGAAATAATTAGTTGTGTGTTTTATAAATTTTGTATTTTTAATATTTCAAAAATGATTTAAAAAAACATAGTGAAAATGGTTTTTGAAAAAAAAAATTGCCATTTATAAGTTGTAATATACTGGCTATTGTTTTAATAGATGTCTTAAAAATGTGTCGAAAACAACAAAATATTTCCCATATTATTCTTATAACTGAATCCACTTTGGTTAAGTAATGAGGTATTCGTGGTGCAAAACAAATAAAAACACATAAATAACGCGATCACAAAAATACTCTGTCTATATGTACGAGACATATTTGTGTAGTGGTAATAATGTCAAATATTTGTTAAATTAATATTTTAAATCAGAAATGTTGAAAACGTATAAACCTACTATGTGCTGTGAAGTATAAATTGTGATTATCCTGATTATCAACGACGAAATAAATGCTGTTTTCTTTGTGGCAACCAAATTGCACACTTTTGTTATATAAGACGAATGCTATAACAGCAAAACCATCAATAATTGTATCGTTTTATGTAACTAATAATTGACCAATTCAATTTGGCAAAAATCGCCATTCCAAAATCAATCTATTCAAATCCTCTAGGATAAATTACAAGCCCCATGGGTTTTGAAAATAAAATTGAAATTGTGTTTTTAAATTGATCCGATTCTGAAGCTCTAAATGGAATATATACATGGCATACATCTCGGCGCACGGTAGCTTAACACAAGCTCCTAGGTAATGTTGATCAAATATTTTATAAATTATACTCATACTATCATTCAAATGTCTGCATTTTTCCGTACTATTAAGACCACGTCATCATATTTAAGAATTTTACTATAAAACACACATGCTTTATATTCACTTTCAGTGTTTTTTTTTTGGCAACATAATTTTTTTTATTTTATATTGTTCAACAAATTGTTTTTTTTTTCAAGAAAAAGCTTTCACTGTGCTCTTCGACTGTGTACAGTATAGGTGCTAAAATATTCATAAAAAAGAATAGCACTAACGTTGATTTTATTTATTTGCTTATTGTTAGTTATTTTTGAATTTTTTTTTATTAATTTTTTTTTTAAGATTTTTGAATTTCTCTTGCTTATATCTCACAAACAAAATTTTTCACGCATAAAAGAAGACAATGTCATTATTATCTTTTGTTGGAGTTTTAAAAATAAAAGAAGACCAAAATAATGGGTAATTGAATAATCGGTTATATCTCAAAAACTAGAGAAAATATGACAAAACTGATTCCATTTTCGGAATAAACGCCATTAATGTATGCAATATTTGCTGCACATTTTACTGCATCATATCAAAATTTGATTTTTGTCGGGCAGTGTTATATACACATTTTTTTCTGAAAATGTTACAGATTAAATCTAACAGTTTGAATGTTTTGTCACAGAGTCTTACAGTTTGAAAGTACAGCAACAAACGAATTTTCGTACATAATAAGTAACGATAATCGTTATTTTTTCACGATTTGAGCACGCTATAAAAAATTGTTTTGTCGCAAACGATCTTTAAACGTGTTGTCTCTGCTTCTACATTTGCCTTCCATTTAGTACCTATAGCAGTACCTATAGTAAAAATGCAGATTTTTAAAATGTGATTTCTTTATCTAATTCTAATTCGTGCTGTTCTAAATTGAAATGGGTCGGATGAAAATGGTCACATAACTATAATATATTTTTATTAAATAGATGATGTCATAATATAAATGAACACTACCAATTCGTCGCATAGTTCATATTTATCATTAGTGCATTTTGTTATCTTTGTCCTCTGCCTTTCTACAAGGGGCTTTGCATATTTTCAAAGCCATTGTCAAAGCCTATGCTGCCAATGCTAATTTGAAGACGTCACCATTATCAGTGAGTTCACGAGCTTAGGCTAGAAATTAAATTAAAAAATATACTTTTTCCAATGTTTTTCCACGAGTTTATGCAATTTCCCTTATTGCTTTCATTTCCAATGGCTTCTTTCTGTTTGAGCTGCAATGAACACTAACATTTTTCAGTGCAATTCGCGTTTTAAAACGTTGCAAAACTGCGCTGCAATATCCATAATAATATTTATTCCAATAGTTCCTTAACTTATATAATTAATAAAGACCATTCGGAAATCAAGTCAATTGCGCTAACACATGTTCGATCCTAATTATTAATATAGGGGAGATCTTTGAAGTGGGTCACAATTGTGTTTTGTTGCTTCGGTGGTGCCGTCATGCACGGCGCCCAGAGTGTACGATCGCCTGCGGAAGTACGCCACAAGAAAAAAAGGTCGGTGATCGGTTTGATAATGTTTAAGTTCCCATCGCATCACACCCGAGTGCACCATGATAATGATTGTATTCTGAATTTCTTATTCATTACGACACAACAGCAGGCAGAAGCAGTTTGTCATGCAGAATAGTTTTCAAATGACGTAATTATAATTTTGAATATTGTTTTTTTTTTCATTTACACTACACACTCTAATATCTTTAGCTTATACTGGAATAAAATTAAAATAATTTTCACAAATTATGCCACAAATATTTCCTGTATATTTGCAAAACAATTTATATTTTATTCTTTTAGGAAACATCTATGATTTCCGAATTTCCATCATATACATACATTAAACCACGTCACACTTAGGGTCCAGCGAGATTGTCTACAAATGTAGAATAAAAAAATTTCTACTTGCAGACAGACAATCTCTAACATCATCGACATTTTAAGACGCCAACTTTGACCCATCTACGACGCTCCGTTTGGAAAATATAAGGGTTTAAAGAATCTCGAAATTGTTGATGGGATTTAGATTCCTTGGATTGATTAAAATAATAATTTAAACGGTTTCTAAAACCCTCAGAAATAACCTTACTTTGGACCCTTTATGACGCTCCATTTATTTTTTTAACGTTTTAAAAACAAATATAATTCCAAAAATTCCCCCTCAAAATGTGCCAAATTTGACCCCCCTACGACGCTCCGTTTGAAAGATATAAGGGTTTAAAGAATCTCGAAATTGGTGATGGGATTTCTTTGGAATCCTTGGACCGATTAAAATAATTTATACGGTTTCTTAAACTTTTATAAATCATCTTAAAATTTGCCGGCTTGAACCCTTCACGACGTTCCGTTTGGAAATTATAAAGTTTTAAAGAAATTTATATTAATATATACTATTAATTTTTATATTGTAGCGCAAAATTTTCTGCGTCTTATATTGAAAAAAATAATTTCGTTATTTTCTTTTGTTGAATTTTTAAAAATAAAAGAAGAAAAATAAATGAGAAATTGAAAAATGGCCTTTATCTCAAAAACTAGAGCCAATTTGACAAATCTGCCATTTACGGAATCAGCGCCACAAATGTATCGAAAATTGTCTGCAACTATTACTGCTTCATGTTAAAATTTAAATTTTGTGGGGCAGTGTTATTAATTAAAAAGTATAATTTAAATTTAAATAAAAAGGTTACAAATTAGTTAAAAGGACTACGAAATCATGTTTTTAATATAATTATTTATATCCCATATTCAATAATTTAAATTTTTTTCTGAGTTAGGAGAATATTTATCTGGGAAAGAATTGTCACGTTCTTGGGTAAAATCTTGGGGAATAATTAAACGTGATACAATTATCCGAAAAAAATTGTTTCTAGGAAGTATTATCTCTGGGTAAAAATCTTGCAGAAAAATTGTCTTTGGGAAAAGTGTTTTTGGAGAGATTTTTTTTTTGTTTTTAGTTACTCATGTTAGCGATAACGGCATTATAAAGAGAATATATAAGTTATATATATCCAATTCCTAACTACATTCGCCCAAAAATGGCGTTTGAGCCAACCCAATTCTCATGTGACGATTTATCAGACATTATAAATTGAAAAAAGATATTTGTCAGTGGTGCAGTTTTTTTAGTGCAAGTTTAAACTTAATTTAAATACATATTTCAAAAGTCTATAGTTCCAAATCGAAATGTCCGAATTTCTTTAAACTTTACAGTGAGGCAGTACTTAGTTAATATGAAATTTTAAATAGTTGTGATATATTGATTATTAGACGAAACTAGATGTATAGTTTAAATTGAATTAAAATGTGACGGAAAAACTGGATCATATTAGAAAAATTATTTATATTAAACTTGGTTTAAATTAGTACTGAAAATGAAATTGAATGGAATATCGATTTTACCTGCAAAATTCTAAACATACGATTTTGAATTCATTATTTCCCAAACGAATTGAAATCGTTAAATTCAAAGCATGCTGTTTTAATTCATTTCAAAAATTATTTATTGTACTGAGATATCTAATCTATAAGTAAAAACGTTTGTTTTCAAATTTGTATATGAAATTCGATCAAAAGTTGAAATATGTCCCCATATTCAGATCCCTAAAAATGTAGAAAATGTAAGAGATCCTAATTTGAAATTCCCCGCCAAAAGTGGAGCATTCCCCAATTACCCGCTAAGATAAAAATTCCCCGCAAATTGGATATTTCCCCTCCAGTTGGCATCACTGCTTATGTATAACTCGAATACAAGACGTCTGTGAAGCACGCAGGAACCCGACTCGTTTATAAACCACCTTTGGAAAGATGTCGATTATATCTATTACACTCTGAATTTTGACAGATAATTTGTTCTTTTCTTTTAACTATGTAGTTTTAACTATGGAAAACAACAACAATTCTATAAATTAAATGTTAACTTACATTTTCAACTACTAAAATTTAGTATAAAAAAATCACTTAACATGTTCAATCTGTTTGAAAAAAAAAAAACAACAACATGAAATATGTTTAATTTCTGATTAAATTTACAAGATTTTTCCCTGGAAATTAAGCAATGTTAATTCATAAACGAAAAATATTTTTTTTTGTGATGCGCTGTAAACTAGATATGTTTCGACATTTTGTTGATCATTTACCTTTATCTCATCCAGAGATGTTTTAAATTTCAGTCGTAAGAGCTTCCAATGTAAAAGTAAAACATAGTATGGAATAAAGTAGAATCCTCTCTGTAGAAAATCAAGGTCAGAAGCTCTTCCTGGATTTTCCATGATGCGGAAAACGACAACATATTTCTGATCTAAGCCAGTATCTGACATAACTAGTCGCATTTATTGGAAAAGGCTTTGGAAAATAAAACTATTTATATTTTTGCAATTTAATAGTGATTGTCCTCAACTGGCAAGATGTTCTAACATAGGAATGCGCCACATATTTACCTACTGGTCTGCTAATTTCATGAAATGTATGGTTTATGATCATAGATTCGTAAGAAACCAAAATATGCTAATTAAAATGCATATTTTAATGAATTTCAATTAATGTCGCACATATTTGAAATCAGTTATTTAAAGCACTACGAGAGTATTTTCTATGGCATATTTACCCTGTAGTTCCGCCCGCTCTCACGACGCTTTTGTGTTGGTCGGTCCTACGTAATATTTGAAAAAGAGGTTCAAATTGACACAAAGAAGGTTAACGATGAAAGATTTTTCTATTGTGCTTCGATTTGCCCTCGTGCACTTGACTAACCTAACTAACTGCCATTTACGCATTCACGGCTGAGTGTGAATTTGCAAAGGACATGCACGATATGTGCCGAAGAGCAGAGCGCACGAAACAGCTCTCATTGAACCAACTGAATGATGAAGAAGGAATGAGAGCGGAAAGAGGATAGAGCAGCGAGCGTAACGAACTGCGAGAGAAACGACGAATCACGGTAGGATTAACCGAACGAACATAGGAGCATAGGAACGAACGAATGAATTTAACGAATTGTGCCTGCTCTGTCGCATGCCTGCCGCCTGTCTGCCTGCCGTGTTTCATGCCGTGAGCCATGAGGGTCGAGAGCTGAGGACAAGTGCTGCAGAATTTTGTTGGTCACGACCAAGTAAAGAGAAGTTGGCAATTTTATTTGTTGTTTGTTGTCAAACGAATAAAGTGAAACTCAAACTCAAGTGAAGTCAAGCGCATAGAAGTGAATTTGTTCAGAATAAAGTGGTGCTTAATAAAATATTTTTATGTGTAAAATAGACAATGATATTTGTTGTATGCCGCAATATATGAGAACTTTTTGAAAACTGCACAATTTTGGCCATTCATTAAATACCAGAAAGTGCATGTGACACCGCCCAAAAGTATGCAATGCGGTGCAGTGCAGTGAGTTGTGAATTAAAACCGCATAGTGTATTCGTAAAAATCATTTATTGGACTTGGGTTTTGCGTAACATTGAGGTTAACTTATCTTCAGTGAGAGCCCCGAAACGCGTGCTTGCTGCTGAATACATTTTTCAAATTTAACTTGCAAATTAACTAGAATTTCTTCTTGGCCATTCGCATGGCATGACAATTGTATGGCCGTTGCTTCGATGTACAAAATATAGCAAATTTAATTATCAACGAACCAACTGTGATAAAAAGTGACTTTTAACGGTTTTAAACGCTTTTCTAGCTGTCATTTCTTCGAGTGTCTTCTTCCAGAAGAAACAAGTCGTCGTCGTCGTATCTAATAAGCAGTCGTATCTGAAAAGCAATACTCATAGCAATAAATGTTAGCAATAAATTTACGAGAAATCAAAACGCAGCGCAATCTTTTGACATTTTTACTATATATACAAAAAATTTGCACAATTTACAACCGTTCTACACGCCTTACGCAATTTATAAAACACCAGTTTTAAATAGAAAACTTTTAAAATCATATTAAATTTTCAAATAATAATGCAAAAAAAATTAAACACATTCAGCAAATCCACAAATCAACGACAATGCACCAGAAATTACTTCAAAAAGTATTCGAAACCGAGCACATTTGACTTTTAAAAAGTTCTGCCATATTGTCTAAGTTGCAGACATTCAACAATGCAGCACTAGGCAAGGTTGCAGAAATTACTTTGAGAAGTTTTAGCATTTTTGTATAATAAAAAGCTTTGCATTTCAAGTGGTTTGCATCAAAATCCCACAGCAGAAAAGACACAGACCAATTTTAATTTCGAACGAATTATCAAAAAGTTAAAAAAATTCGATGGGTTCTCATGGCGCCGGGGCCTGTGACTGCTGCGCAACCTGTCTCAGTCGCAGTGGCAACAACGAGCAGCAGGAGCAGCCGCCACCGCCGCAGCGTCCGCCACAATTACCACCACCACCGCAGCCGCCGGCACAAGCGCCTGTGCCAGCAATTGTTGCAGCATCAGCTCAGCAGCAGCGGCAACAACATAACGGCGGTAATCTGAATAACAACAACATGCCACAGCATAATCACAACAGCGTCAATAACAACAGCATCTCGAACTATATAAATCAAGTGAATTTGCAGTTGAATCTTAACAACAACAACATCAATAATAACTACAATGCAGCACATGAAAGCAACAACAACAACAACAATCACATCTACGTTAATCCACATTCGTACGACACAAACACGAACACTGCCCCGAGCATTGCCACCAGCAGCATTTCGCAAACCACCGCTACTGCCTCAACGATAGCGGTACCGCAACCACCAGCAACAGCCACCGGAGCTGCCGCTTCCGCCGATCACGAAAATCAACTGAACAACAACAGCAGCAGCCACCACCCAGGCACCGCCACTGGCACCGCTTCGAATGGCGAACTGTCGCGCCAGCACACATCCACGACGCTCAGCACACTTAATACATATCTGTTCCCGCTCAGCGGTGCCGGCACCGAGTCCATGGGCACTCTGGGCGCACTCACTTTCAACGGCGCCGGCAGCGTATCCAACGACCTGGACAGCAATTTCAGTCGCATGGTGGCCGGCAGCGAGGAGGAGGCTGCCAGCAGCACCTTTTCGCACGGATTGAATTTCATGAACAAGCGACGCATTCGGCGCCTTTTTGGTGTCAGCTCCCCGGACACACGCAACACGGCGGCGGCGGTTCGCAGGCGCAGTTCGCAGCTGGTGCAGTTTCAGACTGCGGCGCTGTCCAAAAAGAAGCAGCAAATGATGGAGCGCGAAGCACGCATAGCAGCGCAGAACGTCGCCGCACTGTTGGAGAAACAGGAGAAGAAAAAGAAAAAGAAACCGCCGGGACCACCGCCACAGACGCGTCAGCAATCGTCGCGCCAGACAGAGGATCCAATGATGAACCGGCCGCGCAGGCACAACACGTCCTCGGCCAAGAAGCAGGACAAGGAGCAGCAGCCATGGGAAAAGTATTTCGGAATTTTTATACGCTGTTATCTTTTGGTTTTGCTTTACACTTAAATAATATTGCAATGAAAAAAAATGAGTTAATTTTGTTTGGCTTTTTGCACCCTGCAATTGCTTCGGGGGCATCAACAATATGGAACTGGGAAAACTGTGGCGATATCATTTCTTTAGTAGAACCAAATATCGAATCAATTTTTTAAATTATTTTTTCTTCTTAATTTCCTTTGACGTATGAGTGACATTGAATTGAAATAGTTGAATACTCGTGACCATACGCAGAAAACTGTTTCTTAATAATAAGAAATTTAACTTGAAATCGTCTTAGGGTATAGTTTCCTTTCTAATGAGATTATCTTTATTTTAAGAAACCTTTTCTTTAAATACTTTTTTTTAATGATATAGATTGCTTAAACTAAGTAAATTTAAATGTGATGCCATTTCAAGAAAATGTTTTCTTAATAATAGGAAACTGTTTTATGATATTTTTACTTCGTACGAAAGAACAAAGCAGATTCGTTTTTTAAGATATTGATCATTACTGGCGATCAATTATGTTTTTACATCGAGTTTTTACCTTTTAATCAGAAGATTTCAACATTTATAGCTTCTTCGACTGAATATAGCTTCCTCGTCGAAATATAACAAACAACTATTATGTTATAACATCAATACCATATTTTCAATGACGTTCTGTCGTAGGCAACCACTACAAGTCATTTTATCGATCTGCGGCACAACTGTTTTGCCTCTGCCAACCTTTTTCAATAATTTGACATTGTGTTTGGCATGACTAACAGCTGAAGGCAGCGCATAAATTATGCGACATGACAAAATCACAATTGGCATATTTACGGATGCAACAAACTAATAAAACCTAGAGCATTATATGTTTACTTGCTTTTACTACTACTTAAAACAAACTTCGTTTAAACAAACTACTTCAATTTAACCAATTAACTTTTCTACAAGGTTCTTCAAATGGACTTAGACAATCAGTCAAGAAAATTAAAAACTAATCGGATTCTGAATAAAATATTCGTGTTGCGAAGTAAGGAAATCAAGTTTTAAGTTTATTGTTTACGGGTATGATTAACCTATCTCTGTACGCTATAAAAAAAACCATAAGAATTTTGTATTTCGATATTATATATTTTACTATTACGAAATTCATAAAATGTTCTAATTGAAAACTTGATGCAAATAATCAAGAATAAACCACTTACTGTCGAGTAACCAATTGTATAAAAAATCGAGATTACATAATCTCCCGTAATTTGATTAATATCGATTTTATAGTACCTATTTATAATATTGAAATTATCAGATAACCTTTAAAATAATTTAATAGTATTATCAGTATTTCTTTAATAGTATTGTGTGTGGAATTTAACAATTCAAAGAATACACAGCATATCATAAATTAAACTTCATTCTAAACTCAAGTAGTATGAAATATCAGCTACCAAAAATTAAAAATTGTTAAAAGAAAATGTTAAAAAGTATAAAATTCAAAATAAAGTAAAAATCGTCTGTTCAAATAGAAACATACATTATTTATAGTAGGGCAACCACTGAGCGAAGGACTCGCTGGCCTTCTTTCAGTATTAAGGTTAGTTATATTAGGCACCCAAAAGTAAAAGGATCTGACAAAAAGGCTGTATTTTTCCAAGGTTACTCCACAAACATGTTACGGAATCTGAAAGGTTTGTAAACAACAATAGCAATTAACTACATTTACACTAGGAAACACAATAAAACGCTATATATTTCGTTCAGATTGTTGGTACAGTTATTTCTTTTTGTTTCCTTTTTTAATATATGATATTTTTTATGTCCTTTGCGTGTTCCATGGCGAATATGTGTCAATACCACGACAACAACAATTTTTTTATAAAAAAAAAAACACACACCAACACAATATATGAATAATTTTAGCGGTTACTCATTTCCAACTAATTACCAACGACATTGTTTTATTTTTTTGTTGTTTTTGTTTTTTGTATTTTGCTGCTAAATGTTCGCGACTATATTCCGCTTTTATGTTCCAACTTTTTACTTTTTGCATGCTCTTGTAATTATTTGCATTTTTATTTTGATACGTGTGTTGGTAAGTGGAGTTAGTAGTACGAGCGGTTGTGTAACCTGGCCTTTAAAGATCTCCCAATGGCTGAAAACGAACCAAAGGCTGCCTTCGTTACTAACGTATTATTCACTCAAGGTTACCAAACTAAACATTATGCCTAACACGCCACACTTGTCGTTGTGTTTTTCAGTTGTTACTCAGTGGCGTAAGGCAGAAAAATGGGCCCAAAGAAGGTGTGAAGTTTATTAAACGTACAAAAAAAAAACCATCAAAATTCCATTACTCTAACCATTACCCTAATTATGCCCTTTATCAAATTTGATTTGACAAATAATGCTCACTTCTTACGGAAAAGGTTTTCTGTAGATTAAGTGTTATATGGGTCGTTATTTTTGAAAATTTTATACTGGTACCCTCTCATTTTGTTCATTTATATAAAAGGTTATTTCTACCAACATTTTAAACCGATATGATAAGTATAACCTTTTCCTTACGAGCCTTTCCGGTTTGATACTTAATTTTGACCATCATATCAATGACATAGTACACAAATAATAATACAGTTGGATAGATTCATTAGCTAAAAATATTCCATAGCCTGTAAAGATCTACAATATTTAGTTTCCACGAAACAAATGCAAATGTGACACAACCTCAAACGTGCTTCTGAAAATAGGCTGGGGTAAAATCAACACTACCCACTTTTCCCACGAATGTACATTTTTGCTAATATCTTTCAAGTTGATTAAATTACATATTCCAAGATAAAACTATTCGTGCCGTTTTATTCCGGGCCCGCGAAATTGTTTGACCATTACTCATATAATTCACACTTCAGAAATTTTTGGCAATAACTTCTTAAATCATGGTCAAATGATTCTTATGTCAACACGACATGATAAGTTTTATTTTTCTACATTATATAATGTAACCACTGAGCCGCGGTAGCTCAGTGGTTAGTGCGTTGGACTGCGAGCCGAAAAGTCCCCGGTTCAAGGGGCTAACAACATCTTTTCATAGAAACATTTTTCTATGCCGCGCTACCTCTCGGCAGTAAATCACAAACCTACGAGAGTAAAACATTGCCTATGAAAAGCTCTCACCCGCCGTTCGGATTCGGCAATAAACTGTAGGTCCCACCACTTTGAGTACAAATATAACACGCACAGCTCAAAATGGTGAGAGAGCTCGGCCTAAGTTCTTATAGGACTGTAGTGCCAAACTATTATTATTATTATTATAATGTAAAAAATATATTTTATCATTTAAAATTTTAATATTCGAATATCGCTTAAATTATGTGTTAAATTTAGTAATTTATTAAAATTATGGGGACATGTATTAGTTTTAAAACTAAACTATCATGAAAAAATAGGCGCCAACTTTTAGTGTTACGATGAACTTTTTTTGGATACAATTTTCATCAAAAAATTTTAATACATATACTGTTAATATAACTATTTTGAAGCCAATAACTTGTATTATCAAATATCCCCAATATAATTTTTTGAATTATGATAATTGTCATATATTAATATAACCAACATGGTGTAGGGTATTCCACAGTTTAAAGAATTTCGCCACCAGATGGCGTATAGGCTCTAAATCCATATCTATCCAACCATATGACATTATTAATGTCTGTCTGTTAGATCATCACATCACCGCTAAAGCGATTTGACTGAAATGTTATACGAAGATACAACGGAGTCCATAGGGTAATATAGGCAATATATGGGCAGTATTGGACAAAGAAACAAAGCAGTAACATAAATCAAAAGCAAAAACACAAAATCAAAAGCAATACATAAAATAAACATAAAATCAAAAATGAAAAATAAAATCAGAATAAAAACAAAAAAACAAATACAAACACAAAATCAGAAATTAAAGCCAAAACATAAATCAAACGAGTTGGGAAAGTTAGGTCACATGGGTAAGTTCGGTCACATGGGGCGGATTTTTATAGTCGGTCGGGCCCGACTATGGAATACCCTACACCTTTGGTGGGGATATTAATGTGGGATATTTAATTGCAGACCTTTTAATTATGCTGAACCTCCCCACCCTCAGAATATTATTCATATATCAGAAATTAACGTCTTATATCCCCATAAATTAAAAAATGTATATAAAGTATAAAAAACTAAAAAAAAAATTGAAAAATCTAATTGGGCGGACCACGCCTATATTTAAAATTTTGAAAGGCTAATATTTCATAGATTTGATTTTAATAATTTACGGATCAAATATCCACTATGAAAACCCGGGAAATAATGAAAAAAAAAAGTGGGCGGATCACGCCCATTTTTGGACCACATATTTATAGGTGAATTTTAAAAATACATTTTAAATTTTTTAACTATACCTTGAATACTTTTCGAGTTATTAGTTCCGAAAGAGTTATAAAAAAAGTGACTTGTATGGGAGGTGGGCGTGCCCGTTGACCGATTTGGCTCATTTTCAAACTCAGTTCCTACTTTTGGCTAAAATATATTGAGAAGAAATTTCATCGCATTCTGATCAGTATTTCTCAAGTTATTCTGTATTCGGACAGCAAGACAGCAAGACAGCAAGACGGACAGACAGACAGACGGACATGGCTAAACGGACTCGGGTAGTGCTGCTGATCAAGAATATATATACTTTTCCATACCGGACACGCCTCCTAAGGGGCGTTACAATATATGCACAAAGTTAATATACCCTGTACCTCATAGGTGTAGGGTATAAAAAGTAAAATAAAATCAGAATAATATCACAAATACAAAATCAGCAAAACTTTACATAAATACAAAAACATGAAGTAATAATAAATTTTAAAAAATGAACACAAAAATAAAAACAAAAAAATAAAAATATATTCACAAAAGCAAATGCAGGAAAAATACAAAAGAAATAAACAGAAATTAAAATAAAAGCAAGAACAACAAATTATGTACAACAAATTATCTGAGTGTAGTCAAAAATTAACACTTGTGTCTATTTAGTTTCTAAAACAATAGAAATATACAGTTTGGGTACAAAATACTAGTTTAAAATTAATTTGGTATCGTTCATCAATAAATGCCCATAATAATTTCTTTAAACTCCAATTAATACTATATAAAAATCTGTTTAATTCCTAATTTTCCGTATACGAATAACACTTCTGTGGAGGAAATACATATATTCTTCAAGTATTTACAAATTGTTTATAGCAAACATATTTTATTGATGATGTTAAAATAAACTGAGTGAAAATGATTTGCTCGTAAACGAAATTGAAAGTGGAATTTTTATAGTAAACAATGTAATTTTAGTGAATATTTTAATTTTTACTCGTTTTAGTTATTTTTAGATATTAATTTTTTAATATTTAAAAATTAATGAATGTAAAATAGAATTTTTATGTAAAAATGTTTAGTAATTCGCGAGCTTTAATAATAATAGTTTGGCGCTACAGACCTATAAGAACTTAGGCCGAGCTCTCTCACCACTTTGAGCTGTGCGTGTTATATTTGTACTCAAAGTTGTGGGACCTACAGTTTATTGCCGAATCTGAACGGCGGGTGAGAGATTTTCATAGGCAATGTTTTACTCTCGTAGGTTTGCCATTTACTGCTGAGAGGTAGGCGCGGTATAGAAAAATGTTTCTATGCAAAGATGTTGTTAGCCCCAGTCCAGGCTTGAACCGGGGACCTTTCGGCTCGCAGTACAACGAGAATAAATTATGGAAATATAAATAATTATTAAACTGATAATTAAAATGTGAATTCTGAGTGAAATTTAATATTCTTTTATCAAAATCGAATTTTAAATGAATGTTCAACGAGATAAAAGAAGTAATAAGTTTATATAGTCGTAAAGAGTATACATGGCGCTAAAAAACCATTTAAATTTATTTTTTTCATTAAGTAATAACGTTTTTTTTAATTCATATTTTTTTTACAATTTGAATTTACTTCGCTGATATCGCAAACAATTTCTTTCACGCATAAAAGTAAATTTTTGTATTATAGCGCGGTATTTTCTTTTTTCTGCGTCTAATACCGAAAAGCTAATTTCATTATTTTCTTTTGTTGGAATTTTAAAAAGAAAAGAATACCAAAATAATGGAATATTGAAAAATGGGTTATATCTAGACAAGACAAATTTGCTAAAACTGATGGCATTTTCGAAATCAGCGCCACATATTTTATAATATAGTATAAACACATTTGAGAATTTTTCTTATTCTAATTTGAGATTTATGATTTTTATATTTTAACATACAAAGAATTTGTCTGATCAAATGTACAGCTAGTCACATGTGGAACATCGTAATAGATCACATATTTATACCCATTTTTTACCATATAAATTTTGTTTGAAACAAAAGTGAAATTTGCACCACAGTGCACTTTATCTGTATGTACAATGTTTTCAATATAAATGTGCAATTGTATGCTTCGACACTACACGGTAAAAAAATGTTGGGATATATTAAACATGTCCTCAGATTTAAGAAACTTTTTATACATCTGGGTCTAATTTTTAACCTACTAGTTACAGCAATTCTTAAACTATTTACAGTTAAAATTTAATTTGATTTTTTTTTTAATATTTGATGAAATTTTATGATCTTAGTTTTAAAATATTCGAATGTATTGAATTATAAATGCAAATAGATTATTTGATTGATTAAATGGAGAGAAAAGAACCACTCTGCTGTACAGCATTTTAAAAGATTTTCATTTTTGTCATTGATTGGAATATGCAAAATAATACAAGAGCAAAACTATGAAAAAGGCTATATATAAAAAACTAGAACCAATATAAAAAAACGATACCATTTGAATCAGCGTCTCAATTTTAACTCAGAATTGCTGCAATTTTTACTGCACCAAAATTATTTTAAAAATATATTTCTGAGACTTTATTCAAAATTGAATTAATGACTTGTATTCGTTATTATTAGGAAATATTTCAGAAAAGGTACGTGTTGGAGAATTTAGTTGTTTGGAGACCTTAGCTCATTTTTAAAACCAATATTTTCTCCAAAGACATTATGATAGTTTTCAGACTTCTTCCATTGGTTGGTTATAACTCCTAAACGAAATTATTGTAAATAATTAGGATACAAACTATAATTGCTTCTTAGACATCAGAAACGTTCAATGAACCATTATGCTACAAAATGAACTATATCGGTATTCCTTTGAACCCTTTCAAACCCTGTTGCACCTAGGGACATACATTTATACTATACTTTTTATCAGACCATAAAGAAGCACAAAAGAAAAAAAATCTGAGTTCAATTGAAAAAGTTGTCGTTTTGCCGGATAGTGTTATACGCAAATGAATACAACATATCGTCGGTGATACTGCAAATCCGCCTATCTACATTTTCGAATACCTCTTACAAAATTAATTTTACAGAAGAAACAAAACTATTTGCAGTCTCAATTCAAAACTTACTTCATACTAAATTAAGTATGTCATAACTTATAATGGCATTTATCTAATTTATCCGATCCACATATCATAAAATCCAATTATAACACAAAATTAGGCTTAATTTTCACATGCAGTTAGGCGGTTTTGCAGTATCACCGACGATATATTAAAATGTATTGAAGAGAGTTATTAAAAGTTAATATTATTAAATAATTTTTTAAAAAATATGTATAATATATTCAAAAATTTTTGACAGTGTACAGTAAATAGTAGCAGTGTTTGTCCGAATGGGGGTAACGACAATATTTGTTTTTAAGTAATACATATAGCATCTTCGGATGTTTGAGGGCATGTCGCAGGCTTAGTTTGTTATTGGTCAATGAATGAATAATTAATGGAGAAAATTCGCAAAGTGTTTTTGCAATAATATGACGCAACTGCAAAATTGTGTACCTACTCTTTGTTGCTTGGTTTCTTTCTCTCACATACGATTTGATTCCGCACAAATTCGGGGCAATAATGTTGCATTTGATTTAAAGCGATCACTGCACCAAAGTTGTGCCTAAGACATGTGTCGTCGTCGAATCAATGTCTGTGTCGTTATACTTGGCACTACTTTCAACATTGTCACTGGTGTCGTCGTCGCCGTTGCCGTTGTCATAATCGCCGTATTCGTCGCTATTTAATCTCGTAAACGCGCTCCCAACCAACGCTCGTCCTCGTCGTCTGTCCACTCGTGTCGTCCTTTCGACGGAGTCTCGGCAGACACGGCTACTGCGTGTGCATACAGCGTTCAGTGCTGTTGGTGTTGTGTGTGCCGCGCGGTCGGGTCGTAACAGCTTCCATCATCCGACATCCGACAACGCAGATGGATAAGAAGCAACGATGCCAAAAATTTATACAAATCATACGTCCTTCCTTCTCACAACCAGAAAATATATAATCGGGAAAAAATAGTTCAATAAGCGAAAAATTGCGGTAGAATAACACGCGAAAATAGTGCTGACCTCGAAATAAGTTCTGTGTTGTTCTTGTATATGTGCCAACTCCAAGGAGTCAAATAATTACATGTCAATGCCACCGTAGATATACAAACATTTTTATATACATGTGTGTCAAAAGTATCGCGTAATACGGCAAGTGCATGAGTGTTTGTGAATCTCCAGATACATTCTCAAAGTGTTAACAGAGCAGAGCAAAGCATAGAACCTACCATTCAACATTAAAAAAGCCAACCAAAATCTGAAAATGTTGCATAAAACATGTGCCTTCTAAACAATTTATTGACTGTTTGTTGTATAACTACAACAAAACTGCTTAAAGGGTCCATTTTGCAATGAATTCTATTTCGCATCGTTTTCCCAAAAGGTTTCAACTGTCAAAAAGTGTGTCAGCTGCCTGTTTTGCACATACTTTTGCATTTTGACCTACGTTAAATACACGTTTCATTTCCCAACGTGTCTGCCTTTGTTCCGCGTTTGTTTATTTTTCTAGTGGAATAGGTCCACGATACAGTCTTTCCACATGCTGTGACAGCTGTCAGTGGAACGTCTAGGCAATGGAACCACGCGTGCGCACGATGACAGCAGTGTGAATGTTCGATCAATTGTCCTATTGTATACAATGGCAACAAAATCTAAAAAACGTGTTTACTACATTCTGTAATTGATGAAATGCGTCTCTTTTGTAATACATTTTTTAAAATTAGTTTTAAATAGTAGGTTCACCATAGACCGTTACTTTATCAAAATACAGTACATTCGTGTAAAACGATGTTTATTATGATGTATTAGGTTTTTGGGACATCGGAAAACGTATTGGTATTTCGGTTTATGTTTCTTTATAACCCGTTCAAGTCTTATTATAAAATATTTGTATTACAAAGAGCCAGTACCACAATACCCAGTTAGGCACTAAGTTAGCTTGAAAATTTGAAACACTTGACATGACTTTAGATATATTGAGAATAATAAACACATAGTGAATATTATTACTAAACCGCGAAAATACGAACTCCAGTTCTTCCAGAAAATATTTAAATGATATGTCATAATGTTACATTGAGACACAGGGAAATTTTTTGTATTTCCAAAATACATTTTAATCAACTTGAATCTGATAAACAACTCCCATTATGCCTCATTACATAAACTACAGTTTTTCATAATTTAAATCTTAAACAATGTAATCTCTATGCTGATGCAAATAAAAAGAAAATTAATAAAACACAACTAAAAATTGCCAATAACAAAAGAACATAGACCATGTCTGATTTATAAGTAATATTGTGATAATATACATAAAAATATAGTAATATTTTGAAATAAAATTTAAAGCAAATCAACGTCCATATAAAAAAACCTAAATATTATATTAAATAATACTAAATGTTAAAAATAGATCAAAACCAAACATTACTACATTAAACTGCTACTGTATTCACTATTAATGCTTATGAACTACGCCTTCAGCTAATTTATAACAACTGTCATATGGTCATCATCATTATCCAGTAATACAGAATTCAGACTATTGGATCGCTATAATCAAATATCGCACTTCTGGATTAATCTCAATACGTTGCTGTTTCATTTTCAATGTGAGCTGAGCCGACGATGCTGCTAAAAACACTCCATAATGTTAGTTGTTTTTTTTTATGATAATATGTGGTATTAATACATGTCAGACTTAATGTTGAATATGTGTTAATGAATATATAAAAAATCGCGTTTTTACTTATTAGATTGACTTGATTTCTGTCGAGTACGTATGTTGTCATTTATGAAAAACAGTTTTTTTTTGTACACGTGAGTGTCTCAAAATCATCTATCCGAAGTTATAAACGTATTCAAATTATAGACATATAAACTACGTTTATGATTGTTCGGAATATTACCGCATGCAAATTTTAAACACCGAAAAGGTATCTTCCGAATTTAGCTATATGATGAATCGGTTATAGAACCACAAACGGTTCACACAAATTTGCATGTATCTGACATTTCGATGATACAAATTTTGTATACAAATTTTTATGATATTCTGATGGATTTCGTGATACTAAACACTACATATTAAGTATTTGTTATTTCTCCCACTATAATTTTTATATTACAAACACAATTTTGGGTTCGAAATGTTCTTTTTGAATGCACTTTTTAATCAACAAAACTTAGAGTAATTTGCAAAAATAAAGTAAGAGGACGGATCAATATTTTTGATCTAGTTTGAGATCCCTAGAAAAAATTATACTAGGACCATGATCGCGAACTAATCATTGTAACTTTGCCTTCTCATGCTCCTACCCGTAAAAATTGTTCTCAATAGACTAAATAGTAGTTACCAAAAAAAAAACGTTTGAAACTTTTTTTCAATCATCCCAAGTAGATATTGGTTTCAACTGATACATATGTATATGAGTAAGTGTTTGAACATTATCAAAAAAAAAAAACTAAGTAGACCTGAATAGTGAAACGAAATTTTATAGCATTCGGAACATTATTTTTAAATGACACGGACAGTCAGAAGGACTGACGGACACTCAGACGTACGAATATGCGGAATATAAAATCCGAAAAAATTTAATATATCCTTGCACCCCATGGATAAGTAAACCCCATATAAGTAAAATTTTAAAAATGCTATAACTCCATGACCTACTAAAAGCAGAGTTGTAAAAATCGGAACAAAGGATCATATTAAACATTGTAATCTTAACGTAGAATGTGAGCGGGATTGGACAAAGGGCGTGGCAAGTGGACGTGTAAAAAAGGCGACGTAGGAATGCACTAAAATGGGGCATGAATGTATCCACTCTTTAAAAAGATATACATTTGCATTTACAAAAGCTTAGCACGGGCAAAGCAGTGCACGGGTCCAGCTAGTACAGTTTAACTAAATAGTTTTGGGAAATACATCAAAATTAAAAAAAATGTACACAATGTTTTTTTTTTTCTTTTAACATATCACATATTTGACTGGTAGGAGCAGAAGATTTAAAAAAAAATATTTTCTTCGTATAAAAAAAAAACACCCTAGAACCTTCACCTAGGGTGTTTCACCTTCAAATTTATATTTTTCCTTTGACTTTGGCAATATCCAAAAACTGTATAAAAAGTATTGATTAGAATTTTGGAATCCATCGAAATATCATACTAAAATTCCGCAAACATTTTGGGTGTTGTGCTGTGTAATCTATAATTTGTTTAAATAAATTATATACAAATTGAAGAAATTGTGCAATGAAAAAAACTGAGTATAAGGTAAGGCAGCGTACTCGAAACACCAGAAAATCAGTTATTCTTTTAATCTAACACATTTATTTTTTTATAAAAAGTGCATGAGCAGTTTTTGTATATCTATTATGAATGTTTTCCACGGCAATTGTTTAGTTGAATGTTATTCAAACACCTGTTATTGCTAAATTAGTGCAGTCAAATGAACGCGATCCGGTCAATGTTTCGCGCAACCCCAATTTCCGGCAGCTGGATTTAAACGACATTTTTTGCACGTTAATTTACAGAAGTTGTTTACAGAAAAGTTGTCCACATGAGAATATTATTCATAAGGAATGTGTTGCAACTCGTGTGTCTTGTGTCCACTGCAGTTAAGTTATGGATTCTGTAATTCGTTCTTCTCCACTGCTACCATCGACACCTCCTATCCCCATCACCAACCAAGAAAACACGACCAGACGTCAGCATCTACAAATAAACGCCAAGATTAGTAACAGCTAATAAAATAATTAAGCATCTAGAATAATTAACAGACAAATTATAAAAATAAAAACAGGCAGCAATGCAGATGATCCTTGTTGCTGGCGGGTAAGTGGCTTAGTTTAATTTTTGAGTTGCTTTTTTGAATGCAAACTTCGCGCAGTTATTGACATTTTAATGTTTTTTGATTTTCTTATATATATCGAAAATATTGTAATTAATATTGTGTACATAATGCGTCTAAATCTGCAAAATATATATGTATATACTTTAGGGCCCTTGGACACATAGTACATCCTCTTAATAATATATATGAAATTATGGACAAATTATCGCACGCAACCTCTATATTTAAAAACATGCTTCGTATGCAAAGTGACTTCTAGGATTATTCACAAGAATTTCAATTTATACACATTTTAATATATACGAGACTCATGTTTCCAACAACCAACTAATAAATATGCATTTTCTCTTTAAACTTTCTTTGCAGGTATGTATTGAGTTATTGTACACCTAAACTTAATTTTAAATCTCGGAATATAACGGTAAGATAAAGTATAATAGAATGACATTTAGTTGATAAATATTTGCAATTTTATAAATATGAAGTACGATGTAAATTTGTGCTGCAAACATCACAACAGGAATTGACATCGTTTACGACAAGAGTATCAATGACAAATTAGAATTGTGTCCTCATAGTAAAGGTCCTCGTTCGAACCCAATCGTAAGAAACACTCCGGTAAAATGTACCGTCTGTGCTCATTAAATTATGATCGATGAAACATTTTAAAAAATTCAGTTATTAACAAATAGTTGGGAATTCTACAGTGGTATCTACATAAATATTCTTGGGAAATATTGATAAATTTAGCACTTTATTGGCTACAATATTTTGAATGTATAGTATCGATATATTTGCCCTTAATTTTCAGTGAAATGGTATTTTATGACAATCAGCCTTATCGTGAACACTTGGGGAATATTCTATTCTATTCTATTCTATTCTATTCTATTCTATTCTATTCTATTCTGTTCGGTTCTGTTCTATTCTATTCTATTGGGGAATTTTCCATTCGAATGCAGTTTTACAACATTGCCAGATGTTTTGTTTATGCGTTTTTTGGTTATCTTCATCATTTCAGATAATATAATTTTAAAATAATACTTTAAATATAAAATATGTATACAGATCTTTATTTTTTTACATTTTTTTTAACTCAATAAAAGTTTAATTTGCAATCAGAACTGATCATCAGGCAACGAAAAATAAAAGTTTTTCGAAATCTTTTATTTTAAAGGTTCTCATTCATTTGCAATTTTTGTTGTTGCAAACATTTTTAGGAAAAATTTTAATAAATTTTTTCCAACATTGCGCCCAAATTTTTATTTTCCATTTTTATACCCTACACTAAGAGTGAAAGGGTATATTCAGTTTGGTACGCCGTTTGTAACACCCAGAAGGAAGCATCTCCGGTATGGAAAAGTATATATATTCTTGATCAGCATGACCTCCTGAGTCGATTTAGCGATGTCCGTCTGTCCGTCTGTCTGTCTGTCCGTCTGTCTGTCCGTCTGTCTGTCCGTCTGTCTGTCTGTTGAAATCCCTAAGACTTTTAAAATTGAAGAGCTAGATAAATGAAACTTATAACTTAGATTACTAATATACCTACGCTGTATGTGCGAAAAAATTGGCGAGATCGGTCCATTGTGACCTATGATCCGACCACTTATGTTCAAATACCTCATATAAAATGTACATATAAAGATCAATTTTTATGTATACGTGCTTAGGTAAACTTTTTTGGTCAAATATATATTGACATCATGCTCAAAAACATGATAATAATGTTTTCCGGCGAAAAGACTTGTGGTTCACAAAAAAAAAATCGAAATTCGGTACACCTACCCATTTGTAAATATGGGTATCAAATGAATGGAAATTCTTCAGCGATTGAATGTTTGTAGTTATTTTCAGGATTCGTATACCCTGGTGACCTATACATCACTTTGAATGGTAACCACACATATGTGTAGGGTATTTATAGTCGGCTTAGACCGACTATAATTTTGATAATCCTAACTATCATAATTACACCTACTTTAAAATTTCTCATGTGATCTAACCTTCCCAACTGGTTTTTTTTGACATTATTGTTTTTGTCGAATACAATTCTTTCGATTTTTTTTTTATTTTTTATCATTTTTTAACAATTTTTTTGTCGATTTAAAAAATGTTAAATTTTTTTTTTTAGAGTTTTATTTTCATATACGATATACCCAAAATATTAAATTAAAATTTATCAGTCTGTACTAAAGATGGGCGCGTGCCGTGCTTTCGTCACACCCGAAAATCTGAATTCGTGCGTGCAAATTCCCGTGCGTGCTAGTTGTTGTCGTGCCCGTGCCACCAAAATCTGGCACGCCAATTTAAAAAAATCCCTTCCAGCTTCAGAAAATAAAAATGTTTTAACCTTTTCTTAAAAATCGGTTGTTTTTGTTTTACTTATGGATTTAAGAGAAGCAAACAGTATCAAAGTTAATTTTTGAAATATTTATTACAGAGACTAAAACCCTTTGAAATATAGATTCCGGTTCGGGTTCCAAGATTTTTAAAATTGTGCTTCCGGTTCCGATTCCGGTTTCAACCAAAAAATTAAATGGGTTTCGATTCCGGTTCCATACATTTCTCAATAACGGTTCCGATTTCGGTTCTATGCGTTTCGTGACAGGGACTATAATACCTGTTCCGGTTCAGAGTCCGTGATTTTTAAAAAAAGGATTCTTATTCTAACCAGAAAAATATAAGAGTTCTGATTCCAGTTCCGGTTCCACACATTTTTATGACGATTCCGGTTTCAATAAATCTAAACGGTTCCGGTATTATTTTTTACGTTTCGCCTGCTTTTTCATGTTTTACGTGCTTTTGTCGAGTGTTTCCATGTTTTGTCGTGTCTTTTTAAATCCCTCGGGCTCGTACTCGTGCGTGTCACCTAATTAGTTATGAATTTGTATGGATCATTTGTATCTTTTTTAATATTATCAACAATAAAGAATTTAAAAATCCGTTGAATAAAAACTATCATCACAGAGCAATGATATGAGTTTGACTGCAGATTTTTGGCTGTCGAGAAAAACCGATTAAGAGATAGAGATATAGAGAGATAGAGAGAGCACAAAAGATGCGTTAGCATGCAGAAATAACGTGTATCACGTGTGTGCTGCACACGTGATGTTCTATTAAAAACAGGGTGCTTTGTACTCTAATATGTGGCTGACATATACACTCTCGCCCATTTCAATCTCTTGCTCTCTCATTGCTGGACTCTTGCTCTGAGTCTTTCTTTTTGAAAACTCGCTCTGACTGTGCTGTGCTGTTCTGTGCGTCTTTTATACAGGTCACATCGCACTGAACAAGAACGAACAACGTGTTGTGCTGTGCTGCTGAGTCAAAGTTGCGTTTTCCAATAGGCTGACATCAACTTGAGCTCGTCCTGCCGTTTTTCATTCCACCTGCCTGCCTTGCCTGTGTTCTGCAGCTACATATTTGGCGCTCGTGTGTCCTGCGTGTCCCACTCGTTCAGCGAAACTTCGTGCATTTGGTTTCGCTTGAAATTGTGCTGCCCCGCTATGGGCTCCACACCGAAAGAGTTTTCAGTAACAAAACATGACGCAGGGCAGTAGTTAGCGCCATCTACTGGCTGCTGCTGTGGCTCGAAAGGAGTAATAATAAAATTAAAAATAATAATACAACGCAAAAAGTGCCATCTTCGCAAATTTAGACAAGGTAGCGGACAAATGAAGATTGTAAAAAGCAGATCTAAGTGACAATTAAAACAAATTATAATTTATTGTAGTTGCACGGTATTCATTGTGTGTGTGTGTGTTTGTGTATTAATCGCGTTAAACTGTATTCATTGTATGGCACAGGCATGAGTCTAGATTTGTTGTAGTTCTATATGTGCCCTTTATAAATATTGGTTGGTTGGTTGTTGATCCAAAGTCGCTGTATTATATAGTGTAATTGCGACCCAAAATTCTCAAAAATATAATAGTGTAAACCAAAGAAAACTTAGTTTAGTTATATATTGTTTGTTTTTCGTTTAACTGCGTAGTGTAATTAGAAAATGGTACAAAGGACATATGCGGCGTATGAGTGACAAGTTTAAAGCACGTTGAATTCAACATCGCCGATTGGCAGGCGTATTTCAGATTATAAATCCACTTTTCACTATTACAAAAGGGCAAATTTCCAGTTCTGCACCAGAACCATGTAATCAATGCAATACATAAATGGATTAAAGTCTCCTAGATAACTGTGAAAGCAATCGTGCTACTGAAAAAAAAACAAATAGAATAGAGAAGCAGCAAAAAAAGTTGAAAAGAAATTTGGCCAAATTATTGACTTATCTAAATTTTCATTTGATTTCGTGCATTGATGCGCCTTCGCATTGTGGAGCTGTCGTCACTCAATGCCTCAAAGAGAGGAGCGAAACTGCAGCTGCAGACAGACATTCAATTTTTGTTTGTACACATTTTCTCCAGAAAGAAGTACCGAAAAATTCTCTTCTTGTGTGCAAAATTTTTGGCATTAAATGCTATTTCTTGGAGGAGCTTCTTGAAAATAATTGGTGCCACTTGCATTCCATCGACATTGCGCCCACTCTCTGTTTATGCGCGAATAAATTTTCGAACTAAAAACGGGTTACAATTAAATATTTTATGTTCTGTTTTTAATTTCTTATAATTTATACGATTACCAACTCTTTGAAGTTTCATAGAATAAGTTAGTCTTTTGACTGTATACTAGATACTACAAATATGTTAAATATATAAAAAATATAAGTATAATTGTGTCATCATTTTAATAGTGTAAATATTGTTGTTTATATATCATAAATGTAGTTTACTTATTATTAAGACATTTTGAAAAAATCATAACCAAGTAATTTAAATTTTAAAATATGTGACAAGAATTTAAAATGAGAACTACAACTGAGATCTATTTAAATCCTTGAAATTTCATATATTGATACATGTTTAATAATGATAATGTAAATAGATATATAAAATATACAACCCAAATATATCATCGTCGTAGAAGTTAAAGCCACCCTAAACTTATTTTTAAGGTTTATTAATTAATATTATAAAAACTAGTTGATTAATTTCAAAATGTTAAATACTATTCAATTCCGATAATTTTTGGACTGATTTTTACTTCTACGACGATGATAAATTTTAAACTTCAAATTTTCACAAATGTTGGAATAAGTTAAAGTTTGTGATCTCGGTGTGTAATAAAATCATTAGTCAAAATATTAGTAATATTTTATGTTCAATGAAATTCCCACAATTAAAAAAAAAACCTTTTGTAATTAAGAACGAAATTTATGTTTTATACTTAATATTTAATGTGATATCGCGAAGTGAAACCCAAACGAATAACGGTATCATTTTCAGTTCGTGTTTCTCCCTCGTTTCGGTTTCGGCTACGGTTTCGATTTAAATTTTATAACGAGAATATCGGTTCCATCTTAATGTTTCGATTTCGGTTTTTTTATAATTTTAATATATTAATGTTGCTTTTATTCAAATTATCACTACACAACAAAATGAGAAAAATTTTGCACAGTAAATTCCACTATTTTTGTATTATTGAAAATACCCAAGACTTTAAAAAAACATGTATTAAAATATTTTCTATAGATCGGTTTAGGAGATAACGGCCAATAACTTTTTTACCAAAGTGGTCCCATATATTTACAAATATCTTGCGTTTAAATTACTGATGTAAACAAGTGCTATATTAAATAATATGGAATAAAATATCCAATAATTCCTTCCCGCAATATTTGGAATTTTCTTACTGGTTTAAGACAACTCGAAAAAAGCAAAATTGTCGACAAAAATTATATCAACAATGCATTTAAAAAATTGGGGAAAATCTAAAAGGCAAGGAAATGCACAGTTTGTAATATTCCAAAATTACCCTTCACAATTTCAAAGAAAACGAAAAGAAATCGTGCGATAGCATTATCATTGAGCGTAAACCAACAATCCCATTTTTGTTTGTATACCCTACATCCATATATTTTTTCATTGGTACCTCGAATTCTTTGAAAAAGTCCGGACTCATTTTGGAAAATTACAAACTGTCTATTATGTTACTTTTTAGAATTTTTCCAATTTTTTAATTGCATTTTTATCGATAATTTTTACTTTTTTCAAGTTCTCGTATCGAATGTTCTTAAACTAGTTAACCAATTTAAAAATGTTTGCTGAATATTTAATTAACTTTTGTCTCATACAGCTTTTGATCAATCGGTGAACGCATTATTTTTTGAAAGCTCTGTAAAATTTTCAGTGACTAATAAATCGGAACAGAAAATTTGGAATTTTTACAATTTTGTTAGAGTAAAAATTGATAGAAAATATTTAGTGGAAAAACGTTTATGTCAATTTTTTAAATTACTGCGAACATTTTTCTGAGGGTGAGGTTATTAAAAACTTTAAGATTTAGGTATATATCACTAAAAATTGAATTTTTCACTAAAAATTCAATTTTTCACTAAAAATTGAATTTTTCACTAAAAATTCAATTTTTCACTAAAAATTCAATTTTTCACTAAAAATTCAATTTTTCACTAAAAATTCAATTTTTCACTATAAATTCAATTTTTCACTAAAAATTCAATTTTTCACTAAAAATTCAATTTTTCACTAAAAATTCAATTTTTCACTAAAAATTCAATTTTTCACTAAAAATTCAATTTTTCACTAAAAATTCAATTTTTCACTAAAAATTCAATTTTTCACTAAAAATTAAATTTTTCACTAAAAATTCAATTTTTCACTAAAAATTCAATTTTTCACTAAAAATTCAATTTTTCACTAAAAATTCAATTTTTCAATAAAAATTCAATTTTTCACTAAAAACTCAATTTTTCACTAAAAATTAAATTTTTCACTAAAAATCCAATTTTTCACTAAAAATTCAATTGTTCACTAAAAATTCAATTGTTCACTAAAAATTCAATTGTTCACTAAAAATTCAATTTTTCACTAAAAATTCCATTTTTCACTAAAAATTCAATTTTTCACTAAAAATTCAAATTTTCACTAAAAATTCAAATTTTCATTAAATACTCTATTTTAAAAACCAACAATTTTTCACTAATAATTAAACTTTTTACTAAATATTCAATTTATCATCTGGGAAAAAACCAGATAAATCATTTTTTTTTCAAACATTATTTATTTATTTTTAGTTTTCACATTTATTCTTCTTTTTACTTTAAAAACTCCATAACGAATTGAACACAATTTACTCTCACTAATATCAGATAAAATATACATATTTTTGTATTTCAAGTATTTTTTTCTTTTAATTTGTTGCTTTTAGATATATATATCGGTTTATAATATCGGTTTATTTCTGATTTTTATATTGCGGATTCGGTAACGGTTTCGATTTTTTAAATGAAACGGCTTTAAACGGATATCGATCTCGGTTATGGTTTCTATTCCTGTTTTACTTGTATATAAATCTGTACATTTGTAGTAATTTTTGATTTTTGTTTTTATTGTTACTTGTTACAGTAAATGTTGAATATGTTTATTTTTTGTTAGTGTAGCTTTAGCAGGTTCTACTATACAGTAAGGATTTGATTACATTGTAACCTCGAGAATAAAAATCTGTTATGCCGACCAACATATTCGGTTCTCTCAACTGTAAATTTAGTGCTTATAGCCAAAATTATAAGTGCTGTAGTTTGACTAAAACCAATTTGGTTCGTCGCTATGATATTATTTCATGTTCATGTTCCAAATTAACCAATTTCTTATAACCAGAGACTGTAAAGAACCGGATTCGATATCGGAATCGTTAGTAAAAAATGTGGGAACCGGAACCCATATATTTGTATGGCTTGGAACCGGAACTGCTATTTTGGTCTCTGTCAGAGACTGCAAAGAATTGAAACCGTTTTGATTTTTGGAACCGGAACCGAAATCGAAACCGTTAATAAAAAATGTTTGGACCCACATAATTTATTTGGTTGGAACCGGAATCGGAACCGCTATTTTGAAAATCATGTAACCAACCCCGAAATTGGAGGATGTTTCTGTGTGTGTACCCTACAAACCATTTGACGATAATTTTTTAATTCTATACCTATAATAATGATACATTTTAGATACAAAAATTTAACTTCTTGTTCTTTTTAATTTTTGTCAAAAAATTAAATTTCTGAACAAATGAAATTTGTGTATCAAAAATAAGTTCATTTATGATATCATCTCGATATCTATAACGAAAAACAACGATATCGTTTTATAAAGGTTCGTTTTTGAGCCTATAAATGATATCGTTTCGGTATCGTAAAATTATCGTTTGGTTTGCTGGGTATAGTAAAATTATTTTCAATTTTGTCCCATTTCTCTCACTAAGATCCTAAATTCTAATCTCGACACCCATATCGAGCCTCCTATTCCATAACATACTTAGTGTAAAAAGTCAGTTTTGTAATTATCTGGGGTTTCTAAAATAAATAAAAAGATGTTTTTAAAGTTTACCCCAAATCTTGATTGTTTTTTATTCACAATGAAAAATGACTAATGAAATGGCCGAGTCCACTAGAATATTACAAAATTCAATAAGTTTAAAATAGTTTCATTTATGCAATTTAAGCATTGGCCGATCTGCACCAAATTTTGACAGAAAATAAATTGATTTATACAGAATCAAAATATGCATTAAGGTAAAGAACACTTTAAGTCGACGTAGCATGATGTGGTGTGGCATGGTCGATATTATTTTTCAAAAGTATCCCTCTCAATACAGTTTCACTGTTTTAATTGTATCAAACGAAATTTGATTTGATTTTACGTATAACCCGAATAAACATAACGAGTCAACCAAAATAAGAATTAACCTGTAAGGTTAATTCTTCGGATGATGTCCGTTTTCCGAAACACTTATATAAGAGACGCAAACGCAAACTCCCAACAAAAGTAATGGATGGACAAAATGAATAAAGTACTTTGAAGAAAATGCAGGAAAGCAAAGCGAGTGCAATACATACATACATCCCAACACACACACACATATAAATACACACACACACAAATACATACAGACATACATGCGTATGCGCTTCAATAGGTGCCCGTGTGTCGTGTCCATGTATGAGTGCAGCCAACAAAAAAAAAAGAGCAACAGCAACAACCACTGGCCATAACACACTCCTTCCTCAGCGAACCCTTCTTGTATTCGTTTTTTACATTTTTTTCATTTTTTGTTTGTGTTGTTTTTCGAAAATGTGGCTCGTTCGCGCGCCGCACGTTTCGATATTTTGGAATTTTTGTCGCTGCCGATTAGCATCGCATGCATGGTCGTTGCCGCCTCGTCGTCAATCTCGCTCTGGGTTTGGGTCCGACGTGAACGTGAACGTGAACGAACGCGACAGGATAACTAACTCGCGCTGTGACAAACGTACCGTGCGGATCTAATTTTTATACGCGAATAAAATAATGTTGAACGAGTTCAAATTTAATTAAATTCAATCAAATAATTGCTGAAATTATGAAAAAGAATAACAAAATAAATACGAAATACAAATATTTGAGTGTAGTGTAACTGTGTCGATTAACACATCAGACTTCGTACCGTCCGATGTCTTCAAACAGCCAAAATGTTTTTAAAAATCATTAGTTAGTTATTATTAACAAAACACGCAAGAGCCAGTCAGTCAGTCAGTTAACTAACAAAAATAATCAATATAAGAGTAGAGTTTGTGCTTTGGGCCGCCGCTGGAAAAACAGAAAAAGAATTAAAAAAAACCATTCTATTAATTATTGCTGAACACGTAACAGTTAAAAGTGACTAAAAGCGTGATTTTCTGTTTCTCACCTATTTGGTTTAAAGTCAATTGGACTGAATTGCAATCCATATTTGGTTTGAACAGAAACCAGATTCCTGGAAAATATTCACATTAGACGTAAATAAAAATTCACTGCTTCAGCAAATAGAGTAAGGCACATCGCTTAATACAGCGCGGCACTCCATTAATAGCAACAATGAAAACTAATCAATAACCGTGTGTTGTTCTACGTGGAACTCATTTTTATTATTTCTTTTTTTCGTTTTTTTCTGCCTCGTTTCACTCACCCACACCAAAGTCAAGTTTGGAACAGAAGAATCACCTAATCGCTCTTTGAAATACTTTCTAAATTACGGAAATAAAATATTTGAGATTCTTCGTCCCAAGTACTGACTCCGTTATAGTCACAGATCCATTTTCCAAATCTAATAGCAGCAAATTGTGAAATGTTAGCACCAAGCCAAAATTCTACAATTCAATCAACCCTTAGACTCTTGCCAAAATGCCAGGCCACAATAATACAAATTTAGCGCCCATTAACTGATGTGCCAGCGATAACCGGTCATCTATATTTTCGTCGGGCAGTGACTGGTGTTGCTCTATAAAGCTACTCGAAAATGAGAGATTATAAAACATTTTTTAAATATACTACTTGAAGAGTATGTTTGTGTCAGACGACGCACCCACGTAGTGTGCAAGAAGGTCAATCAGCAATAACAGAAAAAACCCTCCATAATGGCGGCCGTCGCAGGCCTCTATGGGCTGGGCGAGGATCGCCAGCATCGCAAGAAGCAGCAGCAACAGCAACAACATCAGCAGGAGCAGCGCGAGCAGAAGGAGGAACAGAAAAAGATAGCCGAACGGAAGTTGATTCGAGAGCAGAGACCATCATTTGAAGGGTGATTTTTTCAGTACTTACATAATTTTCTGTTAATTTCTAAATTATTCAATGGTTTTTAAATCGGTTAACTAGAACCACTGGTCACAATATAGGCACTTTTTGGAAATTTTAATAGGACTTTCATTGTACCAAATTTGCATGTTGCGATTTAAAACATTTATAAATTATTTATAGCAGATGTGCCATGTGTAACTTCCACACCTAATATTCTAAGTCCTCGGGTTTTTTTTTTAATAAAAAGCGAAAAATGCTCACAAAACAAGGCAGCATTTTGCACTACCATAGAATATTGCTCATCGCTTCATTATTTCTGCGCCGTATAGAAGAAGGGCTAACGCAACGCCGTCTAAAGACATGGCGCCGAAATATTTGGCAAGTGGTCCACAGTTCAACTGTTGGCGAATGCGATGCGGTGTGGATGCGGACGGAGGGGGGATGCTTTAGTGTATTCTGCAGTGGCGCAGCGGACGCCATTAAAAATAGATACAATTGATTTTTTAAATCTTTTGATGTTTTCCCCTCTTCAAAGTAGGTCCAAGGCCGCAATATGCGCTGCACTGTACAGCGCGCGGCCGGATGTGAGTTGCTTTGGTGCCACGAAGCTGTGCGAAATTTTGGCTACATGTGACGCGTTGTCGCTTTGGCGCCAAGTTGACCAACTTTCTTTTTTATTATCTTTAATTTTAAAATTCAACACAAACAACAAACTGTAATAATGTCGCATAGACGGAGAGCCATCCAGCAGGTATGAATTTTCGGTGGTACGAATGTTATCGATATCGAAAATATTCGAATCATGCACCGGATAATACATGTGCTCATAATTCAATGAATCATAGGAGTATTATTTCATTTGAAGCATTATAATGTATTAAAGTTAAGTTGCAGAAGTACGGATGCCTGTTTTTTTATTTAAGAACAATTTTGAATTAACATTTAATACTATGAAATATTTTAAATTTTATGATCATATTAATTTATATTTTTAATTTTTATTTGAATTTTGAAATAAAAATTTAAAATTTATTAGACAACTTGGAATTCAAAACAAAGAGTTTAAATACGAATTGACCCAATGAGAAATATTACGACCTAGTTCAATGGTAACCAACTTTTCTTCAATACATTTTATACAAAATTTGAATTAGTTAATTTGTAAAGTAGCAGTAATGTATATAAATGATTAGTTCCATTTTCCACTTACGTAGTAATGCTGAAATAGAACTACCCTCCTTTACCCTCAGATTACTAAGTAATGAGGAAATGGAACAGGTACTTGTTGATTATTTCTTTTTCATAATGTGAATTGATTTTTAAATTATAAAAATATATGCCTTTATAAAATTAAATAAATTTAAAATTTATTAAACTCCACTCGCATTAAATTATCATTGTTTGTGGGTTGATTATAATTAAAGTTTTGTATTGATTGTTTTTTTCATTTAGGTGCTGTTGAAATTAATAAATTTTATCTATTTATTTTTGTTAAATAAGAACATTAGTTACAAAACACCCATTACCACTGCGCACGAAGTAATATATAAATGAAACCACCCCTCATTACTACTTCGTACAAAGTAATACAAATAGAACCACCCCCATTACCACTGCGCACAAAGTAATGCACAAATAGACCCACCCCTCGTTATTATTGCGTACAAAGTAATGTACAAATGAAAGTAACCCCCTTTACTACTGCGTACAAAGTAATGTATAAAGCGAGCAACCTTCATTACTATTGCGTGAAAAGTAATGCTGAAATCAAGGCACTCCTTCCGCATTCTTGGTTACGAAGTAATGATGTATGGATGAACCCATATTACGATACTTTTAAATAGTAATCTATATATGCATGGGGTAACATCCGGTTCCTTTTTACTTAGGATGCAGTGTGTAATGGGTGGTGGCTCCTACATAGCATTACTTCGTAATCGATAATAATTGGGCAGTAATCGACTACGTAATGATGCAATTTCCTATTGGGGAAGTACTCGCTGCCACTCGAGATTTATTAAAAACATTGGAGATGTGAGAAATTGAACAAATCAGCCATTAAACCGTACTAAACACACAAAAGACATATATGAATTCATCGTAATACTCTGTGTAGATTTGATAAATGTGCAACAGGTACTGGTAATTGGTTCTAAAAACAATTTGTATTTGAATTATAAATAAACTGATTCAATTTCTTTATGTTTTTATTTCTGTTTCGTTTAGCGTTGTGATATGCTCTTCTATTTCTAACTTAGATGGCTTTTACAACCATTTATCAAATGCACTAAATCGTCAGAGCTTTACAACGAGGAGGGTGAACACAGATAAAAAATATGGGAACCTGGGGTAAACCAGTTTTGATTTTCCTCCAACAAAAGTACATTTGAATAATTTATTAAAATTCTATTGAAGAATCTACTCTATAGCATGATTTAGCATTTTGCATTAACAGAATACCATTTATATGCCCTTTAATTAATTTTAGAGCGCTTTTTCAAAACAGCTCAATTTTAGTTTTGTTGAAAAAAGTTGGAGTAATGTGTAAAACTTCAAAATGTTTACGAAAAATATATTTTAGTCTTTCTTTTTCATGTTTAGTTTTTTCACAACAAATTTACTATGTAGAAGATGGTATACTATATGATTTTCACTGATATATATTAAAGGTCTTTGGTTGAGAGATAATTTTTATTTAAAAAAAATAAAAGACTTTGGTTGAGAGATAATTTTTGTTTTGAAAAATAAAGGTCTTAGGTTGAGAGTTATATAAAAACCTTTATTTTAAATTTATTTGGTTAATGATTGTTAGTAGACAGAAAATTATATTAGTCACATTTATAGGGATTTTTTGTTCTTGCAGAAATTGATTGCAGAAACATAAAAATTTGTTGTTGGAAAATGTAGAAAATGTAGAAAATGTCGTTGTCTAATACTTTTTTTAACAAACATTTGTCTTGAAAATTTTCGAACAATGTTGTTTTTGCCGAATATTTATTTTTTGGGAAATGGAGATTTCGATCATTGTCGTCCAACATTTTTTTTTTTGTTTTTGTCGGTACACATATTCAAAAGTTACCAACAGTCTGTGGTCCAAAAATATTGGACCATAACATAAACTCAAAAATTGCTAACTCTCGCTGTTCAATCGTAACCGACCTATTTCAAAAATAATCGTTTGTCAAAGACCGAAACCGAAAATTTTCAAAAATAAAGATTTCTGTCATACCAAAACCTTTTTAATTTTTTTGTTTTCTTTAATTATAGATTTTTTACGGATTTTTTTCATACATTTTATTTTGTGAGAGTTATTCAGGAATCTCCGAAATGGTTAGCCTTTAACTCTGACCTTTGGTTTTTGGACATTGAATTTCCAATTAATTAATGGTCTTCACTTATCTATTTGGGGTTTGATACGATAAGAAATTTTAAAATATCGTAACTAAATATACTGAAGACAAAAATGTAGAAAATAAAAATTTCGAAACCTCAAAATATCGAAAACTTGAAATGTATGCATCCAGTATGATTGTTTAAAACAAAAATGTCAAACTTTAATATGGCGAAATCAATTTTGACGAAAAAATTTAAGAGATAGATGATGTGGAAAAGAAGAACTGCTTTTTTAAAATATCACCTTTAAATTTGACTCGAACATTTATAATAAATCAACAAAAATTTGAAATTTTTAAAAGAACTTTAAAAAGAATCCTTTTTGAGGAGTTGAAATTTAAAATGCAAAGGAAATTACCATTGGTCACATGTTCATGTTTAGAAGACTTAAATTTTCCAATAGTTTTGTTTTATACTTAAGTTTTAAAACGAGACCTTAACGGGGTTCCGCATCAGGAGATCTGTCAATATGAATATTTAACCCATTTTTTGTTACTTCACTCAGAAAAAAACTCATAAAATCCCATTAAAATTTGTCAATAGGACAGTTATTGATTCAATAGTATACAAAAAAAATATGTTCTATAAACAGAAAAACATTTTAATATTATATAATGGGATTTATCTATTAATCTATTTATCCTATTGACTACTTTTAATAGCCAAAAACTATAGATTTTATAGAATTTGTTTGAGTGTCGAGACCCCAAATTCCATTGAAATCGTACAGGGTGAGTTGCAACCCCTTTTCGATCTGGTATGGAATGGCTTAAATACGATTTCGACATTTTAATTTTCGAAATTTTTCTCTTGACCGCAAAATACTAAAACATCGCCAAATTTTCGAGGTAACAAAACAAAATTTTTTGACAGTCAAATTATATGTTCTTTAAAGGACCTTTTTTAAAATCCTGAAGAATTAATGATGTTCATATCAAATTTGAATATAGTATACTTACAACGAGTGGGAAAGGTTAAATCACATGGGCGGGACTTAAAGTCGGTCGGCCGAATCGACTATGGAATACTCTGCACCTTGATATATACCTAAATATTAAAGTTTTTAATAACCTCACCCTCAGAAAAATGTTCGCATATCAGTAATTTAAAAAATTGACATAAACGTAAAAAAAACTAATCAAAAATATTTTTAAAACATATATGCAGATTTGTAAGGCAATTATTTCATAGATTAGTTTTCAATGATTTACGACTAAAATTGGGAAAATAATGTAAAAAAAAATGTTAAGACATATTTTTAGGTGATTTCCAAAAATACGTTTTAAAGACTATATCATAAAAACTTTCCTGAAAAGTTATATAAACGTGGCTTCATAGGAGGTGGGATGTTGACCGACTTAGCTCATTTGTACTCTGATCCAACACATTGAAACCAAATTTCATCAACAAAATATTTTTTTTTTCGAAAATTATATTTTTAGATTAAATTTGTATAAATAGAAAAATTGGTACAAAATAAACAACTTAATATTCCAAATATTTTTTTTTTCTTTTTAAATTTTTGAAAACGTATTATCGAAAACAAAATTAATCAAGATTTTTATTGGTAAAACAAATTATACAAAATATTTTGAAAATACAGGTAATGGAATTGGGGCAACACCTACCTACTGATACACAGGGTGTTTTCAAAAGGTTTTTGCATTCATTACACTCAAAATAATGTTATTTTACAAAATGTTTTTTCGTAATTTTTAATTTCGTAAAATACACGAATAATTCGTAGATTACACCTAACATTTGTTATTTATATTTTATCCAAAATATTTTTACAACCGATTCGTATATAAATATTACGAATCCATATTCGTAAAATTCAAACAACAACAAAATTACGAATATTTCATTTAAATTACGAAACTTTGGTTATATTATTTTTTTATTAAATATATTTGTTCGAAAATATAACATATTTTATGAATGTGCTTTATATTTTACGTATAAATTACAAAACTTTCGTAAATTGTGAGGCCATATGTTGAATTTTACGAAACATTCGTGTTTTTTTACGAATAATTAGTAAAACAGAAATACGTTTGCGTCAAATAGCAACTTGGAGCTTGCATTTTATTGTATTTTATATCACGGTCGCAAGCAGATAATTAAAAAATACAAACATTTTTAAAATGTGTTCTGTGTAACTTCTGTTCAATATATTTAAGCATTCGTGTATTTTAAGAAAGATTCGTAGAATACCTACGTGCAAACATATAAAATAAATTACGAATAAAAATAACATTCTTCGTATTATGTACGAATTACTTTTGTAGATAAAATCTACGAATAGTTTCGTAAAATATATAAGTAATATTCGTAATTGTATCATATATTTACAAAAGTTGTTTCGTGTATTTTACGAAATTGTTCGTAGATAAATTTTACGATTTTCATTTTAGAAAAGAAAAATTTCGGACACATTTTTTCTGATATATTATATTTTGGGATTTTTTTTTATAACTTTAAAATTTATTTAAAAATTGTTTTGAACAACAAATAAAATCAAAATAAACTAATAAAAAAAATAGATTATAGAAATATAGTGTAGACTTTGGTAAAGTGGGGAACGTTTTGAACAACCTTCAAAAAAATACATTTAAATATTTTTTAATATTCTTTTGAAGGGTCTTTTATTGAGAGTGAGTCGAGATAAAACTTTTGCATTAAAAGTATACAATTTATAAATCCATTAAATGATTTTTGGTCGATTTTTCAAAAGAGCTAATTTTCAGACCTCTTCAAAAATGCTGGGGTAAAGTAGGAAATGTTAAAAATTTTACAAATAAGCAAATAATTTGTTATTTCTGTTTTATTTCATGTTTATTTGCAACATAAAAAATATAAGTACAATATAAGTACATAATATATACAAAATATTAATGAAATGAACAAAAAAAATTATGGTAATGCAAAAAATGAATGTGAAGGAAAAACTAGTGAATATTCATAAATATCTACCAGAAACAATATACTAAAATTAAAAAAATGTGCTATTACTAGTTCTTCATTAAAATTGTTTAAAACACATTTCGGTCCTGTCACAAAAAAAATATGATTACCACATTACCCCAACCAATAGAACAATTTTTACTTGGCTTAGCACCATTTAAGCTACGTTCAATACGATAATTTTAAATATACTTATTTAATTAAACGGACAATCGGACCTCACATTGAGACTGAAAATCATAAAAAATAAAATTTATTAACTGAAATAATTCACAACACCAATTTTATTAAATTGTTATAAATTCAGATTTTAAACGATTTTTGGATTTCAGTTTATAACGTTAACTTCTAGTTCATTTTTGGCTTCCTGTATCTACACCCAGAAAAAAATTCCCTAAAATCCCATTAAAATTGGTCAATAAGACAATTATTGATTTAATAGTATACAAAAAAAAAATCTTTTCTTATAAACTCAATGGCATTGTATTGGTATTTTCTAGTATTTAATGGTATTTTCCGATTAAAATAATTATTTATCCTATTGACTATTTTTAATAGTAAAAAACTATTATTTATATAGTATTTTTTTCTGGGTGTAAAAATTGTGAAAAATACAAACTTCAAAGGAATATTTTCGTTATTAAATTTTTTTTGTCATATTTTTGATCAGTTCGAGACACTGTGCTACGCAAGGGTTGCCTATTATTACCATTGAAAAAATGTCTAATTAATTGTACAATTCAATTATAACTTTAAATAATCATAATTATTCTGTACAACAAATCTCTAAATAGTTCTGTATTAAAGTATTAGAAAACTTCAACAAAACTTTGAATAATGTGTTGAATATAATCAAATTGACCTGCTGAGAAACAATTTAAAATTTAGTTATGATAGGTCATAATATCTTCTTTGTTATATTTCATTGTGGACCTTGAGTTCTACCAAACAAAATGCGTCTCTCGAAGCATGCGCATTACAGCATTTCGTGTTCACGTGCAACAGAAATTGTAAAAGTTTGTTGTTGTACTTCACTGAAAACGTGCTGCAAAAACAAAATCACATTATAGCTGTTAATTTTTATTTCTAAATACATTATTTCTTAAATTTAAGAAGTTTAAATAAAAAAAGATGTTCTTGTTTTCCGCAATATCATATCTAATAACGATATTTATAACAAGAATCAGATATTTTATTCTAGGAGCGGAATTTTTAAGTAATATTCTATCATAATGCAAACCTTCCTGATGACTCTCGATCTAAATACCTACAATTTATTATACTATTAAAAGTAATTGTAACAAATTGATTCTAATATTTCTCTCGTAGTTTAAAAAATGTTTTCTTAAAATTAAGAAAATAAAAATACGACTATTCAAGAACCTCATCCCAAAATTGAATTAATTTATAATATGATTTAAAAAGAGAATGCTATTTTGTAGTCGACCCTACAAAAGGCATCATTGGCATTTTCGTCCTTTCGTTTACATGCTCGAATAGACAAAAAGCGTTCGTCCTGCTTTGCGTCTCTTCCACGAGCGTGATTTACGCCAACAGATGACGATGCGGCAAATGATAGGCGGCAAAAACACAAAGAATCTCGAATGTAGACAAGCAGAGAGAGATTAAAAGAGATGTTTGTTAATTGCATGAGAAAGAAAGAGTACAAAAACAGAATAAGGATGAAAATTGCTACATATGGGATATGCAAAAATGTATGTTACAGTGGATTCCATATATGTTAAGGTAATATCAGAAAAAAATACAAAAACATCAATGTGATATTTGTTGGCCTATAGTATATATACAAATATATACAATTTATTTAAAAAATTCACGTGTTTTATTGTTTTAAACACTGGTGTATCTCTTTGGCGTAAGAAGTGCTACCGATTCCATTTAAAACATTATCTTAATTTTTAAAGAACCTAATATAAAATTTTCTATAAAAAATTACTATATGTTAATACTTGGTAGGTTATCCTATGCAACAAACGCCATCTAGTGCGTGCAGCTACAACAGCAATGTCCTGGAAGAAGGACAAAGCTTCAAGAAGGACATGCGCTGGAAAACATTGTTGAATTTCTTATTTGTTTGGAAAACATTCAACGTTTTGTAATTTCTCTTTGTTCTACAGTTCTTATGGTATCTTGAAGAATTAAAGAATATAACAATTGAAATTGGGAATATGTTGCTGTGCATGATCCTTTAGTTAATTGTAATAAAATTAAACTATATAGATACAGAAATTTATATAAATATATATTTTTTTAAATTTAGTTAATTGTTGCATAAATAAGTAACAGTCTCAAAAATCCATAAACATATCTGTTGAATGTTGAAAAATGGGTCATATTAATAAAAACAAATATAAAAGTATTTGCTTTAAAACAATCCTATATTTTCTGTGCAATTCTTTTCTTTATTTCAGAATTTTCAAGGTAACTGTTCAATTAAGCATTTTTATTAATACCTATACGGAAAAAAATGTACATCATATGATGAATTCCGTTCTTCATACCATGATTCATTGTATTGAAGAACCATTCATAATATTTATCACTAACGACATCAATGTTATGAATGTGATCATAAATATAATGAACGCTTGATAACTGTCGAAAAAGTGTTCGTGCAAAAGTTTTCGTATGATGAACTGTACGTGAAGAATACGTTTCATCATATTAATGAACAAAAACATAAAATACAACATGTACATCATATTGTACAATGCTGATTATCAACCCAAATTTCTCGTAAATGGTTTGCCATACTCAGTTCTCAAGTAGTTCTTGTATGTTATTTCTTAATAATACTTTTAATACTATTTAAAAAAGTATAAAAAAAATTAATAACATATTTTTTCAACATTTTTTTTTAAGACATAAAAATAATTTAAAAAAAAAATGTCGTAATTTTTTTTTTAATAAAAAAAAATCTATTTTTTTCCAACATATTTTTCAAAAAATTTCAAATTTTTTTTTTGTTTTTTTTGTATTTTTTTTTTTTTTTTGATGATATTCAAATTTATTATAATGAATATTTTGTTCTTCAATAGTATGAACACGTTCTTTTATATAATGAATGCATTCATCAATATGTCATTTAATGAACGGTGGTATCAATATGAAGAATCTGGTAGTTGGAAAAAAATTGAGTGATTCTTTCGAGTAGAAGTAAAACTTATCAAATACATTGTTATCAAAATTGCATTTCTCCTGTTCAAGTATTAATATTAGGGCTTGATCTTAACTGTTTTTCTAACAGTTTGATTAATCAATTTTTAATTAATTGATAAATCAAAATTTTCAATTATTAATCAAAATTTTGGATAATCAGAATTTTTGATTAATATGATTTATCAAAATTAGTATTAATTGATAATGCAAAAATTTCACATATTTTTGTTAAGTATTCTTTAACAACAACTCTAAGTCGGTTCTTATATCCAACACGAAAAGGGTTGTAGTTTGGACTACAACCAATGTAGAACAGTTTGGTGTGTGTATAATATAAATTTGACGAGCTACCCGAATATTGCAGTTTCAACAACCAATTTTGTCGAAATAACGTTTCAACTAAATGAAGTTGGCTGTTACAACTAACTTTTTCTTTCCTCGAACCACTGCAAAAAGGATGATTTTTCTCTGTGCACTAATTCATGTTCAACAATTGACGAGTACTCGGTTTTATGTGCCACAACTGTTTTAATTAATAAATAAAAATATAAATTTTGCTCTGTTAATATCGAAATTACAGCAGTGTGAATCGAAATATTCTTCGATTCTCATTTTTCTATTCCAAATTCTAAATTCCAATTGTAAAATGTTGATGCTCAATGTCAGCGTATTCCATGAAAGAGAGGCACACACACACACATATCTAGATACAGGTAATATGTACTTTTCCTAGATACACAGATGTGGAAGCATAATTACAGATAATAGATAAAACAAAGTACTGCGCTGCGTCACACACTGTTCAAAACAGAAAAGCATGAAAAACAGCGAGACAGTCAAAGGTATTCTGGTGCTCAGATACTCAGATACTTTCCAATTTCGTTCCCATTTCCACGAGATAAACAGACATCTGCAACCACAGCAGCATCTCTGCGAAGCTGTGTACTGTGTACGGTGTATTTGTGGCGCTGCACAGCAATAGCAGCAGCATTCGCGTGGAGAGCAGAGCTCAGCATTCGGAAAGATACATGCGTTACACAGCGCACACACAATACGCCGTTCGACGAGATACACGCGCGTTACGAGCGGGACAAACAAAAATTCGACTAATTAAAATAAGAACAAAAAAAAAGAATTTGCAAAGTGAATATTTTTTGTATCGCAAACAAAAGCATCCCATCAGATACCAAAAAATAAAAACAGCCAAGTATCTGCAATACAAAATACAAATCAAGTGTCTGAAACGTATTAAAGAAAGTGTAAAAAGTATCTTCGCAAATCAAAAATCAATATCAAAAATCAAAAGTATATGTGCGATGCTGGCTGGCCGTCATGTACCCGTGAAAAGTGCTGTGTTTTGTGGACTAGAAAAAGAAATGTGAAATTTTTGTATTTTTCGAGCGAAGAACTTCTTTGCTTTTGCTTCTATTAAGCGACACACGTTTCGACATAACCTTGACATATCAAACGATTGGCGCGGTGCGGAGTAATGCTGCTGATTATGATGGTGACGTTGACGTTGACGGCCGCAATTGACAAACGCAACGCAGTGCAATGCAGCGCATCTCATGGATACTCAGTACTCAACATCAGCATCAGCGCTGCTAAAAATATCAAGAAATAATTGAATCAAATCATATAAAAGCTGGAGCTACTAAAATCAATACATATTATAGTAAATGCATATATTGTATATAGTATAGATATACTCAAAGAAATATTTCACTTGGGTCCTTCTGCTTTTCTGCTTTTTCGCTTTTTTTGCTTTTTTGTTTTTGCTACACAGCGCAGCAAATATCCTTCTCAAAGGACATTCCAAAGGCACCTCATGTTGCGACTGCAAAGCAACGAACACATTTCTCTATACAGCGCATTAACTGTGCTCTGACAGTAAACCAACAACAACAAGAACAACAATAAATACTACAACAACAATCATCTGTAAGGACAACGACGGAAGGCAGTCAGGCAGGCAGTCAGTCAGTCAGGCAGCAACAACTCCAGCGACTGATGATGCTGCTGCAGCAGCAGCCAAGTGAAAAATGCTCTTTTATAAAGCGTAAAAAACAATTAAGAATGAAACGTGAAAAAATTGTGCCCCAAGTGAATCGCTGAGAAGTGCTGCAGTCAAGTGTAGGCCTGCTGCGCTGTCGCAGTCGCAGTCGCCGCCGCAGTCACTGCTACACTGTGACGCATGTGGATGTGGAGCCCGATAAATAAAAACAGTATAAATTCCTGAAGAAAATCGTATCAAAAATAATAACGTAGTAACAAAAATAAAATTTATTTCTGTTCCCATTGACGGTTTTAACGATTGATGACATTGCACAGTTCGCAAAAGGGCCTTTGGTGGCCGATGATTTCTTTATTTGAATTAAACAAGAAAACTGCATTAATTAGGGCACTTTTGTGTTAGATATTTTACATTTCATGAGTTTATCTCAAATTTATTTTATAGATTTAAATCATTTTTATATTTTAAAGTTTGCCATGTTGTTTTTATGGTTTTTGAATATTTCTTGAAGGCGGAAATTTTTCAATGTTGGACGTGAATTTGGCAGCATATGACGGAAATTTTTGTTTTTAGTTAGTTGGCAATTTGTTTGTGGCAACAGGTTTTTCTGTTATTGTTGTTGTTGAGTCAGCAACAAGGTCCCTCTAATGTATGAGTGATATTTAATATCATTTCGAATTAATTGTCACTCATACGTCCGCAAGTCGTCGCTCCTGAAAACATGAAACATCTTTTTTATGATCAGCACAACCGTCAAATAGCACAAAAATAAATTCAAGTGCTTCCATCTAGACAATCGGTTGAAGTAAGTGAATTAAATAAGTGAGAAATATCAGATACATGCACTAAAAATAAAACATGCCTAAAATACACGAACAAGTTAGAGTACTTCGCGAAAATATTTGTGAAAATGAACCACGAAAAAGTCTTACATAGCACGAACTAACTTTCGTAGTGTTATCAGTTATATATATGCAAAATATTCTTGTATTTTACAAATATCAGTCGTGAAAATGATCGACAAAATGAATAATGAACTCTTATATAATTTTCCCCTTTGATTCACTAATCAGAAAGTCACTGAACAGAATTTTTTTTTTCTTTTTTATGCCCTACACAAAGGGTATACAGAAATGGTATATTCAGTTTGGTACGCCGTTTGTACCTCGCAGAAGGTCTGTCGATTGAACTCACATTTATAAGAAATCTAGAAGAGCTAAATAAATAAAACTCCAAAGTTAGATTACTTATAAATCAACGCTGTCTGGAATTGAAAATGGGCGTAATATGTCTATTGTGACCTGTGAACCGTACACTTGCGTTAAGATACCTCATATAACACAAACATCTACGTGTGAATTTACTTTTACTGGCCGAAGTGGACTGTTTTGATATATATTGACGTTATACTCAAATATATAACAATAATGTTTTCCCGCGAACCGACTTGTGGTTCCCGGAAAAAAAGGAAATTCGACAGACCTACCCATTTGTCTATATGGGTACTCAAAGTGAATTCTTCAGCGTTTGCAAGTTTTTAGTTATTTTCAAGAATTCGTAAACCCTCTGTACCACTTTAAACGATAACCACATACATTACCATATAAGTGTAGGGTATGTAGGGTAAGTTGGCTCAAACCGACTATAACTTTCATAATTCTTACTAACTTCATCACAGCAACTATCACAACTTCCATACTCCGAAATTTCCATTGGTTTCTACTTCATTTCGTTTTATGCAAATCAAATGGTTTTATATACGAATTTAACGTCAAAGAAAATCCAAGTCTAAGAGTTAAATACACAATAAATCGTATATTTTACGAAATTGAAATTGAATTGAATTGAAATATACATTACATTTTTTTATGTTAATTGACGAATTGATTATATTGTGTGTATTTGAGAATGTGAAGTATTATAGTAAATTAAACCAAAAATCGATTAAAAACGGAATTATTAAATACGCCTTTTTAATAGAATCACTGCAAATGTCAACATACATCAACATATATTAACAACATATATTAATATTGACATTCATCATTGGATTATTTTAAAAATCCTTCATTATTTTACATTTTCAAATACACAATAGAACCCATTATTTTCTATAACACCACCCAACACATGGACATTACATACATCAATTCTAAATAATTTGCTGGTACTCTACTCAGTTTGTAACGTTTTTTGGAAAATTGCTATCGTAATTTTAAGCGGTTTTCACCGACTACTTAGGGCCAGTCTTTCAACGTAGTTTAAACTCCGTTTAATTAATCTTCTCTTTAAATTAATCGTCGTTTAATTTTGTTAGCAGTTTTTCAGTGATAGTTTAAAATGAACACAGACCAAGACAATACATATGGCCCCACAGGCAAATGACAAATAATTCTCTCGATTTTGACTTCTGATAAATGTCATTCAAAATAAAATAAATAAAAAAATTGTTTCAGAAAAATAAAACTAATGTTTTTTTAACTTTAAACAAGAGATCGTGCAACTAAAGTGCACGTGAAAATTTGTTTTAATGCGTAGTGTGCAAAAATACAAAAATTAAGAATAATTTGTGAAATAGCGCAGCGACAGAAAATAGTGAAAAGTGTTGTGAAAAAAATGCATGTCAAAAATTTTGAATGTTTAAACGTAGTTTAAACCATCAGCATCGGTCGTTTAAACTAAGTTTAAACGAGAATTGAAGTTCACTGAAAAAATCGATTTTGATTTTAAACGAAATTTAAACCACAAACAAAGTTCAACTAGCACTGAAAAACTGGCCCTTAGATTTAAAAAAAAATATATAATACGGTTGAAAAATAGTTTTAATTGTCAAGACTAATTTTAGTATATAATAAATGATGGATCAAAACTTCTTATTTTTTTAATAATTGTATAATTATTTTTTAGGGCATAGACCACAATAACTATCAAAATTTCTAACTTTTTTCTAATTGATTCTAACATTTTTCTAATTGATTAACGGAAAGTTTTATTTTTCTTTTATGTACACTGAGGGAAAGAAGTATTAAAATTAAATAAATAAATAATAAATTTAAATATTTTTCTACGCGTTTTTTACACGTAGCCTTTTTTTTATTTTGTTTTTATATTAAACCCTTTTTTAAAATTTGAAGTAAATACTTTTTTATTTTATTACGTAGGTAATACAATTTGAATTCAAATTTTTTAATAAGAAGGTAAAAAAAAAAAAAATTAATCATAACTTGATGAACATGTCGATTGTAATTTTAAACTATTTATTTCATGTGAAGAAGTTTAGGGACACATAATTTTGTAGTGTTTACTTTCAAAAAACTTATTAGATATTTCTATAATATATTTTTTTTTTAAATAATGAACATAAATGCGTACGTAATAACTTTTTATTTAATTTATTCAAATTAAATTTTTATTTAAATTGAAACTAAATACGCGCGTAATATTTTTTTGTATGTAATATCACTTCTTTTATTCCGAAAGTATTTAAATTTAAAGAAGAGTACTTAAAGAAGGTTTTTTTTAAGTGTAAAAAAGGGCCTAAAATTTCTATAGCTAAAAAAAGTTGAGAATGCAGTCAAAATTAATAACAACAAATTATAGAGAATTGATGTATGGGATGGAAAACATTTCTTCTATTTTTCTTAAGTAGTACAATTGCAAATCATTCGATAATATGTGATATACGCACTGAACGATTTTTCAAAGAGGAGAATTATAGCATCATCTTATGTATTAGATTTTGTAATAGAAATATCGACGCTCCTTACAACAACTAACACGTTTGAATTGAATATACAGAAATGCTTAAACAAACGTGTTAGTTTTCGTAAACCTCTTAGTTTTCGTAAGAAGCATCGATATATTCAAGGAAACAAAGAAAACATGTTGCACATAAAATAATAATAAATAGTTGGAGCTATTCAATTCTTACATACATAGTACGCAAATCTCATACACTAAATATCATATTTTGCACATTTATAATTTGTCTGATTCTTCGAACATTCATGCTATCCGCATTCGGCATGTCGTATTCGTTTTTTTATCGTCCTTTTGAAGCATTTCGTTGTGTGTGAAATAGACAAAAAGCATGAACGGTTGAATTCGAGACTGACATGCGCAATGCATTATAAGACCCATCAGGAAAACACCAAGGATCCATAACATTTTTGAATAATTTTGAATTTCGAACAAATTCTATTTTATATATTTAAAATAGAAATAGATAACAATATTAATAAATACGTTATTTTAAGATGTGTTTGTAAAGGTAATTTTAAATATAATTCACATAGCCAAATTTGTATGGTACGCATTCTCTGAATTTTGTATGGTACTTTTGGCAACCATACATTGTTCATATTTTTACACTCTATGTATAACTGCAATAATCTCATGGCACTTTGTTCCATTTTTGTATTTCCCCATTTCACTCGAATCAAACGATTGACAAAAAAAAAATAATTAAGGTGTTTACGAATCGAGTCAAAATCGACGCAATTATGTTGATGATTTTTTTGTTCTGAAACTGACTTAAAAATAATATTTCCTGTGGATTGCGTGATTATATTTTCACAGAAGACCAAAAGACGATATCGTTCAGAGGCCCGAATTGTGGTTTCGATTATCTAAAATGAAAAACTGGATTACTTTGTGTTTGGGCCAAACTAGAAATATTTCTGATTAGTGCATAATTTATTACAAGAGAAAATTTATATCATAGTTCATTATTTATAAATTGTACGTATTACAACATTTTCACGACGGATTTTTGTAAAATTAACGAACGTTATTATTCACTAATATAATTCGTAATTCATTTTCGATAAACAAATGTTATTTATTCAAATATTTTGTGTTTTATTTCAAAATTTTATCATTACTCCCAGTCTGCCATGTCTCGGAGACCTCCGATGACTCGAATTAAAATCGAATAACTTCGAGAAAAAAGTTCAATATCGTTGCTTTATCGATTCTAATTTTTATAATTTTTAGATATCGTAATATTTTTTTGAAGCACTATCGAACTTTGATCGTTTTTTTTTTATTGATATCGTTCCGATTTCAAAAAATTACTCGAAAACTCCGAATGACATCGAATTCAAAAATCATCTTCTTAGTCATATCTCAACATCTTCGTTTCGATATGACACTATTGTGCTTCATTTATAGCCATATTCGAGCAGGCAATGACAATTCTGACAATTACAAATTGTCACCAGATTTTGCGTATATAACACAAAATACAAAATTGTGACTAAGCCCCAGTTTTTCAGTTACTTTTTTTTAAATTAAAAGTTGTTTAAACTACATGTACATTGTCAACATATTACAAATCTTCTTTCTGTAACATTTAACGTCATTTGGCCGATTTGATTAGGAACTATAGTCGCTTTCAAAATGTGGAAAAATTTAAACCAAGTTTAAGCTTGTACTGAAAAACTGGACCTAAGAGCACTATCGAGTTGAGTTTAAGTTTTGCACAATTTTAACTAATTTAAAACATCTAACTATTCTATTTTGGAAACGGTCGACTTAATTGAGCCCTATTGTGCCACGAGTCACAAATACAAATCGTTCACAATAGTGCGCTTTGTCACAATTTCGAATTCTTCCAATTGTATTTTCTATGTGTATTGACGTAAAAGTACGAATCAATTGTCAGTCGTAACAATTGTTATAAATAACAATTGTCATTATTCGCTAGAATTTCTTCGAGTGATACAAACATTGCACAGATTTATTAATGAAACCTTAGCAATGTCCGAAACAATTTTTCCACTTTAAGCTTGGTTTAATATCTCTGTGCGTTGTCACACAACATGTAAATTGTGTAACGCTGATATTTTTTGGTGGTTCGCTATAGCAGCACAGAAGAGCACAGAGTAACAGCGCGCTGAAGGGAGACAGCTCTATGACACCGTCTCTTTACGCAGCTGCCTCACTTGTTGTCCGCCTCTTCTTCGCATTCGCATGAGTACATTTTCACAATTTTCCTTTACTTTCATTTGTTTTCATGGTATACGGTATATACGCTGTAAGCGAGAGCTTCACTCAGTCCTAGTAACGTACGGTTCGGTTTTATGTCGCAAGGCGGCGCAGGCCTGTCATAAAAATTACGAATAATACATTTAAAAATATAAAAAATAAAATGAATATTACTAAAAGCCGTTCGAATTTCAAGCAGTCCTGCCTGCCCAGTGTGACATGAGTGTGAAAGTGGAGGCCCACATGAGTCGCGAATTAAATGCAGCGCTTCAATATGTACTGAATTTCGTTACAAGTTACAAACAGAAAAAATAAAACATTTGTATGTATCGTACTTAAGCAAACAAACAGTGGCAGAAATTCAGTGACAAAAATTATGTTTTACTCAACACCCAGCCGAAAATACTTCTTCAAGGAGCAATCTTCATGTGAAATTGTGATATCGTGACAGGGAAATTCCCAACATTTCTGCTTTGTTGTGACATTCTATTTTGTGTACTCCTGCAATTACAAAAAAAAAGGCGACTGTCTTTCAATAATGAGAACATTTATGTTTTATTTATTTCTTCTATTTCCACTCTATTTCAAATGAACAGCTAAATTTTCGGATTCCACTGAATTATTCTCTATCCGGCTTCATGCCGTTTGTGATTCGTTTTAGTTTGCCATACTTCGTAGGTTAGCTGTCAGTCAGCCAGCTTCTCCAAGTGCACTTGGAGCATGGAATGCGAACTATGAAAATAGAGAAATACGTTATATTTGGGGCTGCGTTGAAAATCTCATATTTTTCAACGTTCTTCTGTTATTTGTTCGTCCTTCTTGTTTTCTACTACTGCACTTCTTAATGCCACAACTACCAGTGCCAACCTTGAACCCTCTTGGTCTGACTCACTCACTCAATCATTCTCACACACACACACTCACTCACACAGAGCACAGTGAGTTAGGCACTTGAAAGGCAACAACAATAACAACAAATACAGGTTCAAGTCGCCACGGTTCAACTTTCCTTCGTTTATCTCTATCTTGAGCTTTAGACTTTCTACAATCTTCCATTGTTCGCCGTATTGGGTTTTTTTTTCTCAGGACGTCAAAGATTATGCCTCTCATGGGTGTCGAAAGAAATTAAATACATAACACATTGTAATAAAAAAAAAACATATATTATAGTTTTTCAATAAAAGTTTTTTAAATATTAATTTTAAATATTAGATACCAAAGAAGCATATTTATTTTCAACTTATCAATTTTTAAATTTTGTTCTATATTTTTGTTTGTGTACCCCTATTAAGAGCACCTTTTTTTTGGTTGAAAATTAATGTATTTCTTAGATTCTGTCGTTTTGTTAATGTAAATGCCTACTTTAAGAGGTGTTTCATGTAGATGAATTCCATATTTATACCTCATCGATGGAAATACTTAATTCTGTTTATTTTTGCAGTAGCATATCTACAAATTTTACTACTATTTTCAACAACAAAAGCAACAAATACCCAATAACTATTGCACGAAACAAAATATTTACAAGTGCTCTCAATCACAAATATTTCAAAAATGCCACAAAACTGCCAAAAAATACAACAACAGCAACAACTTATAAAATATCACACCACTGAAAAGAAACAAGGAGAACTAATTAAGCATCATATTATACAAACAGTTATTAAACCGATATCAAAAATAATCATAAATCGTATGTGAAACTAAAATATCAGAGAAAAGTAGAAGAAAATAAAAACCCTATGTAAAAAGTGATTAATCAAACAAATTCAAATGTGGAAGAGATAATAGTCATTTGTGAAACATTAACAATAGCAACTACCTTCTTCCTGTGCAAACACTACAGCTAATCTCGAGCGCCCTCTGTCTGTCTTCCTTCGATTCGAATCGACTGTGTTCGCGAGTGTTGCATAATTTTAGGCGCCGGTAATAAGTGTTGCTCGGCTCAATTGCCAAGCACTACGATTCGATTCGCCTCGATAGTCGTGGAAAAGATCCGCAGCATAGCACGCAATCGCTGCACGTTGCAGTGCGCAAACATTGGCGAAATCAGCACAAATTCCACCAAATTGTTCATCGTCAACCATTTCCCGCATAGATTTCATCGAGCGATGGGGTCTAACGCCAGTTCTGCGTCCACGCCCGGAGCAGTCATTGAGCGGTGAAAATTTCTCAATTGCATCGCCCCCTCTTCTGCGTGATAGGTAAACTGAACTTGTAAAATTATGTATTTTGTTTTTCTTAAATGGTTCAAAACTATATATGAATTATTATTTTTTGTTTTTAGTTGACTTCCATCATTCGATCGAAATCGAATTCAATCGAGTTTTCAATTAAATAAATGTATTTCAAAATTTTGTGAAACGAATACGCCAAATATCTTTTTTTTATATATATATGTATCTCTTGATATATCTGTCCCCGTTCAAAAACTTAATACCGAAACGTAAAAGAAGAAACAGTTAGTACTACAGGGAAGGAAGAGGGTAATTTAGAACCCTCTCTATATTATGATAAAGTGTCACTACTATTCACCAGCAACCAGTATTCTTCATATTTTCAGTGTTTTTCATTTTTAATATTTTTTATATCATTAAATTACAAAATTCATCAATATGATGTTCACTTTTTCATTAATATGATGAAATGAAGGCTTCGAATAATTTGCATTTAAATATTATAAATCCTTTAAGAATTATAAATATATAAAAGTGTAAATGGAGAAAAATGTGTGTTTGAAATTTGATGTTAAAAAAATATTGGATATGAAAAACATTTAAAAAATGCGATTTTAATTCAACGAATGAATTCATCAATATGATGAGTCCAGGTAGTTGGTGAAATTTGTTGTGTGTATTAGTATTTTGTTGACGTAGATTCCATAGATTGGCAACTTTTCATGCTGTTTTAGAAGAATATTATTCATAAATTTTCATTTGTAAATGGTTTGCTTGATAGACAAATAAGCGGACACTAATCAAGTATATTATTTCTTTACAATATTTTAACACAAAAAAAATATTCTTATATACAAAAAGTATTCTTTGATAAAAATAACTCTTTGATTTATATTTTATAATTTATTTAAATTAATTTTATTATTGTTTAGGAAAAAGATGTGGACCTTTTGCCATATGAAAATAATTACAAAAAAACAGACATATACAATAAATATATACCAACATATATAAATGTATATTTTTGTATATTTTATTCTACATGCGTTTTATAATTATTTCTGGATCAAATAAAAATATGTTAAAAAGAAATATAATTTACTGAACAACAAATATGTTTAAAATTCAATGTTTAATATATATCTTTCATTAAATGTTGTTATTTTTTTTAACATATTAAAATATCCCAGTCAGCCATGTCTTGGTGGTTTCGATGCCTCGACAATTTTTCGAACTAACATCGATTAAAAAATTGGATGTCATTGCTTTATTGTTAATATTTTTCTAATTTTCTCGTTCCTTTAAATTTACAATACTTAAACATTTACTGCATCGATATTTCCATCTTTTTCGAAGCATCTGGAATTTTGATTTTTTTCCGATATCGATTACAACCAATGTCTGGTACCAAAAATTCTCCGATACAATGAATCGATATCTAACTACGTTCAATTTAATGCATTATATCGTTATAAGAAAGTATTCGATATTGTGTGAATCTATTTTTGTAACGTAACAGTCTGAACATTTTAGCTTCAATAAAACTAAATAGCAATTTTTTCAGCGACATTAACATTTAATTTATTACCTTCATTCTAGAGCTTAGGTTTTATGCTTGGGAGTTTAAAATAGTCCACCTAGTACACAGAAAAATAATCATAAATAATTTATTCATATATATTATGAATTTTTCTCCAATTATCAGATTCATCATATTGATAGCTGTTCATTAAATGACATATTAATGAATGCTTTCATTATATATAACAACGTATTCATAAAATTGAAGAACGAAATATTTAATACAATGAATTTGAATCGTTGTATTGATTCTTCAAAAATAAAAAAAATGTAAAAAAAATTTTTTTTATTATTTTTTGTCCTTAAAAAGTCTACAAAAAGTTTTTTTTTTCAAAAAATAATTATATAAAAAAGTTTCACGGAAAAATATTTTTGGCCAATAATTTTTTTTTTTTTCAAACATATTACATATTACAAAACATTTTACTTATTTATGTATGTCGAGCAAGCATTATATAAAAAAATATATATACAAGAACTACTTGTGAACTGAGAAGTATGGAAAAAATTTAACAAAAAAATAAATATTTTCATTGAAACTTGGTTTGATGAACAGAATTCTTCAATTTGATGTAAATATACTTTATGTATTTGTTCATTAATATGATGAAAGGTATCTTCACACATAGTTTATCATATTGAAGAACACTTTTTCGACAGTTACCAAGCTTTCATCATATTTATGATTCATTCATGAGCATTCATAACATTGATGAATGGTTCTTCAATACATGAAGAATGGTTCTATAATATTATGAATGGTTCTTCAATACAATGAATCAGGGTTTGTAGAACGGAATTCATCAATATGATGCCAATTTTTTTTCTGTGTTAAATCTACGTCCAAATAATGTAACGTAACAGTCTTACATAACACATACAAAAAATGTTATTTATGAAGAAAATGATGCATATATAAAAAATATTTCAAGTACTCAATTTAATGTGTTTCTAGAGAAATTTATGTAGAAATGATTCAGAAGATAGAAGAAGAGAAGACTATGCAAAATTTTCTTTTTGATTTATGACAGTCTTGAAATATATCAGCGATTATGGTAGGTTTTGTATCGTCGTTGTAGAAGTAAGAGTAAATTTTAATGACAGGAGACATATATATCAAATGGTTAGACCAAAAATTGCGCCAATTAATGAGAACATGTTAATTATTCCAATTTTAAAATATGAAATTTTAATATAAAATTTTCGAAAAAATGTATTTGGTGAGTGTTTCTTCTAAAACGACGATATTCATATATTTTAATACGAAAATTTTAATAGGATTTTCTTAGAGCCCACAACATTAAAACTTAAAGGCGACCATATTTAATTTTAAATTGGAATTTGAAGCAATTTTCAAGTTGAAGCGACATAGTTTTCGACGATATATCTTCGACGATACTATCTAATAAAATTTGACAATTATTGCACAAAAATTTAGGATTTTTTAGGAATTCTGTTTTTCTAGAATTCTGTTTTCTCTCAAAGAAACTCGATTATTAGGTGCTACAAATATTCAAATTCCGTACATTTTTGGTAATTTAATAAATTATTTACTGGCAAACAACATTGAACTAGAATGGCAAGAATGTATTTTTGTATATTGGGAAATTGTGCATAACTCGTCAGTACCCAAAGTACAAAGTGCAATAAAACTGATGGATAGATGGATGGATGGATGGATGGATGGATGGATGGATGGACGGACCACCTTGAGGTATGCGCAACATGCAGTTCGTGCTGCAAAGCTGCAAATTCAATTTAAATGCATTAGCGGCGCTAATTTTAGAACAGAAATTCCAAAAACTACGCATGCCTGTATATAATACTTAATAGTAATAATAATAAAAATAATAAAAATAACGATTTACAAAAAATGAAATGCGAAATGCCAACTAGTTCTCGACTACGTCACAAGCGCGAAGTACACAAAATCATTGAGAAAAGCACTGAAAAAAAACAACAAAAAGAACAGCTAACAATTTGGCCCACTTTGCAAGTAAATAGGCCAACATACATACATGCATATACTACATAATATATATATACACTCACACAATCACACACAGCAAACAATGCAGCAGCAGCATGCGGCGGTGGTGGTGGCGGCGGTGCGGCACACAGTGACGTCATAACCGTCGCATCAGCTACAGCACAGCTGCATGCGGACTATTGACCCATTTGCATTTTATGCTGCCTGCGATTATGCTGGTGTCTGTCTGCCCTTGTGTGTGTATTTGTGTATGTATGTGTGTGTGTGTGTGTGAGTATGCACGAGTATTGAGGCTGCTCTAAAGTGGTCTGGATTCGGCCAAACTGCGACTGTCTAAAACCTTTGTATACAATTTTCAACAGAAATTGCAGCAAAATATATCTCCAATTTTAGTATTTCATCGAAAATCAGAGTAAGGAAAGGAAATTGCATTCGCAACAGCACCGAGTCGTTGTTGTTGACCTTTCCGCTCGTGCTGCTCGTCTGCTGCTCGGTCGGTTGGTCGGTCGGTCGGTTGGTCGGTCGGTCGGTTTCTATTTATAGCAGCTTCAGCTGTTGCTGCTGCTGCCGAGAAACATTGAACTTTTCATTGATCAGAAATCTGGCTGTGTTTTTCCGTTGCTACGCTACACACTCAATACAGGGCGACCTTGGTTAAGACAAACAGCCGAGGCAGTTTGGACCAAGGGCACAAATACTCATTATAGCAAGTACTGATGGGTGATTGAACACGAACAGTCGATATAATTTATAAATATTATATTATATACTGCTATTCATAGCGATCGAGCAAATAGTTTTCACTTTATTCACATTCCATCACTATTTGAAATATGTAATAAACTGTTTAGTCGAGGCGTATTACATTTAATTTTTTCGTATTTTTATGAAACTGTCCTCCAAGTGTATAATTTCGATTCCAAAATTGACTTCAAATAGCTTATGATACATTTCAACTCCTTTGTTTTATTTAAATAAATAAATTTAGAGCTGTGGGATTAATCGATTTATCAAATAGTTTGATTAATAAATTTCTGGTTAATTGATTAATTAATGAATCAAGATTTTTCGATAAATCAAAACATTGATTGACTTATTAATCAAGGTGCTGATTAATCAAAGTTTTGATTAATAGAATAATCAACAATTTGATTAATCAGAATTTTTGATTTATAAACTTCTGCGTCATTATTTATTTACATTGTTCTTAAATATTCGATACCCTCCTTCCATTTATTTTTTTATTTTCAAATATTGTTGAATAAATTGTTTCATTTTAAATGAATTATATCAATTAATCAGAATTTTGCATAATCAAAAAACTTTATTAATCGATTGATCAATTAAAGAGCATTCTGATTAATCAAAAAATTTATAAATCAGCCATAAAACATACAAACAACTCTAAAATAAATAAATAAATAAACAAATAAATAATAAGCAACTCAAGCAACAATTTACTAGGTAGCTCAAATACTGCACAGTTTAGGTAGGAATTTGAAGGGTATATGCGCCAGTGAATACTAGTCGGGTACTGGTAAGGATTTTAAGAGTATATCCCTACCAGTAAAACTTGTCTAAAATTGGTAGATTACTGGTATTTAAAGACAAGATTTCTGCCATTAAAACTAATCAAAAACTGATCTGCCCATAGTAAAATTTGTCAAAAACTGGTCGTTTACTGGTAGGGATTTGAAGAGTTGATCCCTGCCAGTAAAACTAGTCAAAAAAATGTCATTTACTGGTAGAGAAATTTTCAGAAACCGAAGAGACTTACTAGCTAGATTCTAGTCGGAAAGTGTTCCGTCTCATTGCTCTCGTTCTACACCGATCGGAGTAGATCTATTCCATTTCATTTGTATTTTTCAAATCTACTCCTCTACTCCGGTAGTAGCATTTTCTACTCCTTTCTCATAATTTTCTACTCCCTTTATAATTTGATGAGAACAATTTCTTGCGCCCCAAATAAATTGTCATTATTATAATTTTCCTAATAACTGTAATCAATTATCTGTAAAATAAATGTAATATTTTTGCCAAGGTCTTTAAATTGTTGACGTTATAATTAAAAGTACATTTGTGTCAACTTTTATAAATACAATTGAAAACACCATGTATTTCATTGGAAGTTCCAGATACACCCAAACTCCAAAATAGACCACCCTGTATACATCAGCATTATAGAAAATCAATAAAATCTAGAATGAATAAAAATGTTTAAATTAACATATCTTTTAATTTACTTGAATCTAATACACTAATGCATATTTCTACTCTATTTCCATCAAATTTACTCGTATACTTAAATTTCTACTCTTTTTACATCAAATCTACTCAATTTTGCATTATTTTCAATTCTGCTCCCTTTTACTCATTTCTACTCACCAAATTTTTAAAATCTACTCCTTGGATTGGCGAATAGTCTGAACACTGGTGACATTGCTAGCGAGTTACTCGATAAATGACTAGTAAAACTGGCCGGATACTGTTGGAATGGTTGCTTCGAAAATAGAGAGATAAAAAGGATTTTATTCAGCTTTAAAATAATGTTATTCTGCTTGTATTCAACTAATAAAAATTATACATATAGTATGGAAATGACCCATCAACAAATTTTAATTGTTTATAAACCTATTTTTCTTAATTCTAAAAGAGTTGATCATATTCTATAAAAATAAAATTACCACGTTCAGAACAAAAATAGTTCATAGATTTTGTTAAAATAAAAAATATATATATAGAAAATGTATAGAGTAAAAAGAAACAAAAATGTTTTTGTGACATGATATTTCTACATCGATAAAATTAATGTATTAAAATCAGGGGTAGAAACCGGAACTATAAAAAGAACGTTTGGCAATCGTTCCGATATTGTTCCGTTCCGGAACGAACGAAAAGCAAAAGTTCCGAGCGCAAACGTTTCAGTCGGAACTTTTGCTCAAAAGTTCCGGCTCAAAAGTTCCGATCGGAACTTTTGCATACACAAAACGTTTGAATCGTTCCTATCGCCATATGCACGCATACTGGTCCGTCATTGGAACTTTTTTGGGTGAATCTGTTCCTGTGGGCCTAGATTCGCATTCTGGTGCGTCATTGGAACTTTTTCGGGTGAATCGCTACTTGTGGGCCTAGATACGGATCCTGGTGCGTCATTGGAACTTTTTCGGGTGAATCGCTACCTGTGGGCCTAGATACGGATCCTGGTGCGTCATTGGAACTTTTTAGTGTGAATCGCTTCCTGTGGGTCTAGATACGGATCCTGGTGCGTCATTGGAACTTTTTTGGGTGAATCTCTTCCTGTGGGCCTAGATACGCATCCAGGTGCGCCATTGGAACTTTCTTGGGTGAATCTGTTCCTGTGGGCCTAGATATGCATCCTGGTGCGTCATTGGAACTTTTTAGGGTGAATCGCTTCCTGTGGGCTTAGATACGGATCCAAATGCGTCATTGGAACTTTTTTGAGTGAATCTCTTCCTGTGGGGCCCGATACGGATCCTGGTGCGTCATTGGAACTTTTTAGGGTGAATCGCTTCCTGTGAGCCTAGATACGCATCCAGTTGCGCCATTGGAACTTTCTTGGGTGAATCTGTTCCTGTGGGCCTAGATATGCATCCTGGTGCGTCATTGGAACTTTTTAGGGTGAATCGCTTCCTGTGGGCTTAGATACGGATCCAAATGCGTCATTGGAACTTTTTTGAGTGAATCTCTTCCTGTGGGCCCAGATACGGATCCTGGTGCGTCATTGGAACTTTTTCGGGTGAATCGCTTCCTGTGGGCTTAGATACGGATCCAAATGCGACATTGGAACTTTTTTGAGTGAATCGCTACCTGTGGGCCTAGATACGGATCCTGGTGCGTCATTGGAACTTTTTAGTGTGAATCGCTTCCTGTGGGTCTAGATACGGATCCCGGTGCGTCATTGGAACTTTTTTGGGTGAATCTCTTCCTGTGGGCCTAGATACGCATCCAGGTGCGCCATTGGAACTTTCTTGGGTGAATCTGTTCCTGTGGGCCTAGATATGCATCCTGGTGCGTCATTGGAACTTTTTCGGGTGAATCGCTACCTGTGGGCCTAGATACGGATCCTGGTGCGTCATTGGAACTTTTTAGTGTGAATCGCTTCCTGTGGGTCTAGATAGGGATCCTGGTGCGTCATTGGAACTTTTTTGGGTGAATCTCTTCCTGTGGGCCTAGATACGCATCCAGGTGCGCCATTGGAACTTTCTTGGGTGAATCTGTTCCTGTGGGCCTAGATATGCATCCTGGTGCGTCATTGGAACTTTTTAGGGTGAATCGCTTCCTGTGGGCTTAGATACGGATCCAAATGCGTCATTGGAACTTTTTTGAGTGAATCTCTTCCTGTGGGCCCAGATACAGATCCTGGTGCGTCATTGGAACTTTTTAGGGTGAATCGCTTCCTGTGGGCCTAGATAAGCATCCTGGTGCGTCATTGGAACCTTTTGGGTGAATCTGTTCCTGTGGGGCTAGATACGCATCCTGGTGCGTCATTGGAACTAATTTTGACCATTGAACACCAGGATAGGTATCTGGCCCAACAGAACAGATTAACCTAAAAAAAGTTCCAATGGTGCACCTGGATGCGTATCTAGGCCCACAGGAAGAGATTCACCCAAAAAAGTTCCAATGACGCACCATGATCCGTATCTAGACCCACAGGAAGCGATTCACCCGAAAAAGTTTCAATGACGCACCAGGATCCGTATCTAGACCCACAGGAAGCGATTCACACTAAAAAGTTCCAATGACGCACCAGGATCCGTATCTAGGCCCACAGGAAGCGATTCACCCGAAAAAGTTCCAATGACGCACCTTGATGCGTATCTAGGCCCACAGGAAGCGATTCACCCAAAAAAGTTCCAATGACGCACCAGGATGCGTATCTAGGCCCACAGGAACAGATTCACCAAAAAAAGTTCCAATGACGCACCAGGATCCGTATCTAGGTCCACAGGAAGCGATTCACCCGAAAAAGTTCCAATGACGCACCAGGATCCGTATCTAGGCCCACAGGAAGAGATTCACCCGAAAAAGTTCCAATGACGCACCTGGATGCGTATCTAGGCCCACAGGAAGCGATTCACCCAAAAAAGTTCCAATGACGCACCAGGATGCGTATCTAGGCCCACAGGAACAGATTCACCAAAAAAAGTTCCAATGACGCACCAGGATCCGTATCTAGGCCCACAGGAAGCGATTCACCCAAAAAAAGTTCCAACGGCACACCTAGATGTGAATCCATACACATTGGAACTTTTAAATGGAACGAATCAATCGTTCTTCATCGGAACGTTCTTTGTCGGAACGATTCAAACGTTTTTTGTATGCAAAAGTTCCGAGCGGAACTTTTGAGACGGAACTTTTGAGCAAAAGTTCCGATTGAAACGTTTGCGCTCGGAACTTTTGCTTTTCGTTCGTTCCGTTCCCAACCCCTGATTAAAATGGACTAAATATATGAACTTGCTTTGAAAAGATGTATTTCTACTACATTTTCTTAATTTTTAAATACATGTGCATTTATTTGATTAAACTCAGCCAAACAATGTGTTAAAAAATTGTTTTCTACATATTGCATAAACGGTTTTGGTTTTCTGCATTTTTAATTATTTGAAGTATTAAAAATATAGTAATTTTCATTAGAAATATAATGAAACTATGTATAGAAATGTAGTAAAGTTATGTAGTTATTTTCCATACAAAAACAACTACGTCATTGTAGTAAAAACAAGTAAATTTTACTTTTCGACGTAAATCAAATATATATATATATATATATATATATATATATATATATATATATATATATATATAATTATTTTAAATACATTTTCCCCTTTTAATACATTATTTTTTATTTTGGTTGGCACAGGTTCAATTCCACAAAAAGGTAAAATTAATATAGTTTTTTAAATGAATAAAATACAAAGTATAGTAATACGGTTGCATAATTATTGTTGCAGTTTCATATTTGTCCTCAAAATAAAATTAAAACTATATTTTTTTAATAAAAAAAAAATTGGCAGTGCTGATATTATTGATACAATTTGCTTATTTAAATAACATTGGCTGTATTACTGCTGTATAATAAGCAGGATAAACTCTTATTGAGCTGAATAATACAGCAAATTGATACTTCGTTAGCTGTTTAATACGCCAAAAAGGTTGCATAAGGGTTTAAATAAGGTTTGAGAGTTGATTGTACAACCTTATCGGTTTTTAATAAGTTGGGCAAGCAATTCCACAACTTTTAACCATCCATATTAAACAGCTAATTGTTACTTGGGTAGTTTTAAATTTCTACAGAATATTTTCCAATAAATCTATTAAAATTTAGAAAATTTTCTGTCAAATTTAAACAAACTCGCACAAACCCTAAATACTGTAAAACAATTTTTGCTGTTAAGTTTTCCAACAACTAACCTGATAAAAATGGTTTAAATTTCTATCAACCAATTTATAGTAAAACTGAGTAGAACAATATGAAATGATCCACTCCTTAGGTATTTCATTCACTTTAAAATAGATATAACCCTTTTATGTGATGGTCAATATAATTCAAGACGTCTACTATTCACTTGCAAAAGATGCACATATTACAAATTTAAATAACATAAGTTTGAAAAGCAAGATAGGTTCGAAAGGTAAGAGAATTGTATTTCGATTTGTAAAAAATGTCATTATAAATTTGCACTTCTAAAACAGAAACAGAAAATGCATAAGTTATCCGTCGAATTATGGATATATTATTAATAAGCATATGTATATAGCTTATAAAAAATAAATTATTAGGTTTAGGGACAACGTTTTTAAATAATATATTTACTTTCTATTTTGCAGTAGTACTTGAAGAAACGGAATATACAAAACGTAATTCAAAAGATCTTTTATGTGTTAATTTTATGTCCGACCATAACTTTTGATTTTAAGTATAGTTATTAGCGGGACTATTACATTCACCATATATACTATTATTTTCCTATATATGAACTACTTTTAATAACAAATTGATCTTGACTATTGACTATTTTTAAAATGTATGTCCATTTTAATTTCGCAGGTCTTTGCCAAAACTGAGCAGTCAGGACGAAGAAGGGGGGGCAGGACATGGCTTTGGTGGTGGTCCGGTGCACTTTGAACCCATTCCACATGATCATGACTTTTGTGAAAGAGTCGTTATAAATGTAAGTATGCCTGTGCTTCGTTAAGTTATTTTCGTATTAACCGGAATGTTTAATGTAAAAGTATTGGTATTAAAAAGAAAAATATTGTAGGTTTTCGGTTAAAAATATTAATATTAGGTGTTGTATTATTTTATTTTTAAATTTTTTTTATTTCTTAGACATTTTATAAAATCATAATTTATTTTTTTATTTTTCAGGTAAGCGGGTTAAGGTTCGAAACACAATTAAGAACGTTAAATCAATTCCCGGACACGCTGTTGGGGGATCCAGCTCGGCGATTACGGTACTTTGACCCGCTAAGAAATGAATATTTTTTTGACCGTAGTCGACCGAGCTTCGATGCAATTTTATACTATTATCAAAGTGGTAAGTGGAAAACAGCAACCCTGGAGACCACCCTCTTTCAGTAATTTTAACCCAGCGTCTATTAAAATGTATCTCGAATGATATGCAATAACTTTGATTAATGTATGTATCTCTTTTCTCTTCTCTCTCTCATTTTTAATGATTCATTATTGTTTCAATTTTAATTTGTATTTGTACATCTCTCTCTTTTCTCTCTCAATATCTAGGTGGTCGGCTACGTAGACCGGTCAATGTCCCTTTAGACGTATTTAGTGAAGAAATAAAATTTTATGAATTAGGTGATCAAGCAATTAATAAATTCAGGTAAGAGTGTTGCCATATTATTCTAAAATATTAATTCGAGGATCATCAGATGTTAGTACAATTGTAGTTGCTTTACAGGCGTTACATGTGGCCAGTGTTGCATATTGAAAATATTTTTTATGACGGAAAACCGATCGCTTTGGATTTGGCTATTCAATGGTGCGAACAGCAAAGACATTATTTTTGAATTCAAAATTAGTAAATTTTTAATTCATTAATTTTTTAATATTTTTAAGTACAGAGATATGTTCTGCAATTTATTTTCGATCGAATTAACAATTTTTCAACATGAAAATCGAATTGAATTCGTTTTGAGATTTATTTGAACGATTTGAATTCGATTTAAAATATTGCGTTAATTCTGGAATAGCGAACGACATTTTCATTTTGGTAGAAAATTCGATTTTCAACTCAATAAATGAAAAATATGCTTTTATAAAATATATTTATACAAGGTGTTTGGCTCATCGATGTCAATAACTCGGGAGATCATTCTTTGATTTAATAAAATAAGAAAATGTAAAATGTGCACCCATTTGCATCCTATTTTGCACCCAGTTTAAGATACAGGATGTTTAGTAAAAGCATATTACTTACAAAGTCAATTCAAGAAAATTGGTTATAAAATTATTTTGTTGATAAATGAATATGGCCCAAAACGCAGCCTATCTCTTGGCATTTATACGCATTTTTCAACATATATTGCTCCGAAAACATATGAAATCAAATACTTTTAATATTTTTTATAAATGTATCTAAAAGTACACTTCTGTGGTAAGATTTTCTATTTATATAAAATTTTTTGTATGCCTTGTTATTTAGGAGTTATGAACGTTTAAAATTGTTTGCTACGTTTCATCATTTTGGAAGTAGGTTTTAAAGTGGCCTTACATTGTCTTAAAAGTCTGCTCTTCTGGTGGACTATTTTCAACATGGAATGCACAATTTCAAAGCATTAGAATATAAGTAACATATTACATTTTAATTACGTAGTTTTTTTTTTAGTTCCATAATAGCAAAAATATTGTGTTTGCTACGTTACACGAAATATATATTATGCTTCCTGTCCGATCTACGTTAGCATAAAATGTAAAATTAAACATAACAAATGGATTTAATTGTTTATTTTAACAAAAGATAACACGAAGTCAGTGGTCTTACGACTGTGCACTTAAATTGCACTTAATATTTTTTTTTTAAAACAAGTGGGAAAAGTTGAGTCACATGGGCAGGACTTAAAGTCGATCGGACTCGACTATTGAATACCCTACGCCTTGGTGGGGATAGTAATGTGGCATATTTATTTGAATACCTAACTTTGAAAGTTAATAATTATGATGATCGCTCTCACATATATTACAAAATGTGTATCACGCACATTTTTGTTACATATATTTTTAGGTGAATTATAACAATTATTTTTCAATTTTATAACTATATCTTGAATACTTTTCGAGTTATTTGTTCTTCAGCTCATTTCCGTACTCAGAATCATTTTTTCGCATTCTGACCAGTATTTCTCAAGTTATCGGACAGACAGACGAACATGGCTAAACGGACTCGAGTCGTGACTCATCTAGAATATATATACTAGATGAGTCACGCGTTAGAATATCTGCACAAACTTATTATACCCTGTATCTCATAGGTTTAGGGAATAATTAATTACAAAGTGGAATGCGGTACAAATTATAAATCGTATCCTTGGTTTTATGTGTTAATAGTGACGATTGCTCCATCAATCACTTGAATTTGGTGGAGCGACGCAATATCACGAATACTTTTCGCACTATCCCTTCTTCTTTTTCTTTCGCCGCTCCTTCAGGGCAGATGCTCTTTGTTTCTTGAAATCTTCAAATTTCTTCAACCTTTTCAATTTGTCGACGTAATTCTTGTTTCTCTGAGCCTTGCTCAGGTTTTTCTAAACATCAAACGTATGTTAAAATCAAAATTGTTATAATATTTGATTATCGCTAAAAAAAAAATGTTTGCTACGTTACAAATCCTTTTTGGCTGTGTACACAGATACTAATTACACTGCTTATTTTTGATTATCTTTAGAAAATATACTAAAATTACTCGAAGAAAATTCGGTCTTTCACTTATATTGACGTGCTAGATTTTGTGGTAAACAACTTTTAAGAATTTTTGTTTGCTACATTACTTTAAAAAAATATGGTCAAATTCTTTTCGTTAAAAATGCTGATAAGATTATTTTTCTTCTATTATTTCATTTAGTTATTATCAGTTTTCTTAACCCTATCTACGAAAAGTGGATAACACAAAAAGAAACCAATTAATTGATACAACACAATTTTTTGTTGAGCGTTGAATTTTTGTTAATTTTTTTTTGAGGAGGCAACCAATAAACTATGCTAAATATTTTTTTCTGTGGTTTCGTTTTTTGCGTTTTCGGCCATATCAATTTTTCACTTTATTTTAGATAATTAAATTGCCTTTCCAATGGTATATCACATCCTCAAATCTCCCTCGATAACGAAATTTTGAGAAAATCGATGACACAGTCAAAATTGAAAATTAAAAAAGGAAGAAATCATGGGATTCGAGAATGTACCATTGGAAAAGTTAATATGATTCATTTATTAACAAATTTAATTTTATAACCAATTTTCTTGAATGGACTATGTAAGTAATATGCATTTACTAAACACCCTGTATCTTAAACTGGGTGCAAAACAGGGCATATTTTTATTTGACATTTTCTTATTTTTTTGAATCATAGAATGACTACCCGAGTTATTGACATCGATGAACCAAACACCCTGTATATCCCAGAGTAATGTATTACTTTACTTTGCAACTAATAATTTTAATAGTTTAAGTTGTTATTTAAATATTTAAATACCTAATCAAGTTATTTGCAGCAAAGCTATGTGTACATTTTAAATTTTTGTCACGAGATATCGAAATAAAAAAATATGTTTTTATATTTTTTTCCAAAACATTTCACGTTTTTGTATGGTTTTTATATTATATAAATCTTTTATTGTTCTATGATTTACAAGGTATAAACTCTTCAATTGACAATTTTATATCAATTTCGTTTTTTTCCTTGCTGTAAAAGTAACAAAAAATAATATTTGTTAAAAAAATTATAAAATTTGCAATACTACGAATTAAGACCGGGGTCTCCGAGTGGAGCCAATGTGCAAAACTGGCTGCGACGCAGTTAAGCACCCACATATCTACACATATACGAAACGCACAAACAGATATAAAATATAAATTACACAGATGGTGGTGCAAATTATAAAATTTGTAAGCCCAATTAATCACTTGACCACTGGCTTAAAATTTTGTTGATACGCCGCTTAAGGAGGGTACATGGCCGGGTGGCACTACGACAGACGTGCGCATAGCCGCAGCTTAAACTGAAGTTAAAAAGGCAGAAACACGTTTACTTTGGTGTATTTTTATTTATTTTATATATAATGTTTATAATTATTATATATAATTGCAGTATAATTATATTTTTTTTCTTATTTCATATTGTTTTTATGTTATTTAAAAAAGATAAAGCCATATTGCTAATATTTTCAAATTTACACTTCTCAATAACTACCCAGCCAAACTTTCGGTTACAAAAAACCCGCTTGTGTTTTAAAACTTGTACTGAATCTAAATCTATCATTATTGCCCCACAGTCTCAAAAATATAACTGTGAAATCATATTCCGAATATATTGTGTAATGTTTAAATGGGGATTTCTTAATATATTTTCACAAAATTATAAAAAAAATCGAGTTTGCATTAAGATTAGATTCATTTTTATTTAAAAGAAAAAATTTTTTTTCCACATCAAGGTTCGAATTGATGATTTTATAACTATTACGAATTTTCTGTAGAATATGTTCTGCAATATGTTTTTATTATTGAGTGATTTTTAAGACATGGTCATTATCAAAGCACCTGCTGCAAACATATGATATAGAGAACCACTTCTAAACATTTTTGCTGGGTAGTACTAACCACACGACTGGAAAATTGTTAATGTTATCCGTATTTCATATCCATCCAGATCAGGGTCGACAGAGCTAAGTCTAATGGATGTTAATCTGATCCATCCTTTACAAAGAACCCTGGTTTAAATCCGATTTAAAATAAAGTGATCTAGTTTTTAAAATATTTTATAAACAACATAATTCAATTTTACATTTATAAAAAATTATTAAAATTTGATAAAATTTAAAAAAGTTTAAAAAAATATATAAATATTTTAGATTTTTAAAATGTTATAATATCTCTGAATTACTGACATTACAAAAGTTATAAATTTGCACTGAGACAATTCTCTGTTTTTGTGAGTTCAGAAAACTTAGAAAATCAGTTAAAATAGTTTCAGAAAAACTTCAATATTCATTGAATTAAATAAGTTTAGGAAAATAGTAAGATCAGTAGCTAGTTTCTGTAAATCTATATATATAAAACTCTTGGTCCGTCTGTCAGCCTGTCGGTCGGTCTGTCTGTCTGTCTGTCTGTTTGTTCCAGCATCACGTATAAACCGCTGAACCGATTTAACTGAAATTTTGCCACAGGATACTAAGGAGTCCGGAGGGTGTCATAGGCTATATATGGGCAGGATTGGACAAAAGGGCGTGGTACCTCCCATACAACCTAAACTTTCAAAACGACATAACTCATCACATACACAATCTAAAAAGATGAAACAAAAAACTAAAATTCACCACACTAAAACTCACCGCTCTAAAACTCACCACACTAAAACTCACCACAATAAAACTCACCACGCTAAAACTAACCACACAAAAAATTCCCCATACTAAAACTCACCGCACTAAAACTCACCACAATAAAACTCACCACACTAAAACTCACTACACTAAAAATTCACCACACTAAAACTCACCACACTAAAACTCACCACACCAAAACTCACCACACTAAAACACACCACACTAAAACTCACCACACTAATAATTCACTAAACTAAAAATTCAACACACTAAAACTCACCACAATAAAACTAACTACACTAAAACTTCTACTGGGAAAAACTCTACGGGGAAGAATTCTACCGGGAAGAGTTCTACCAGGAAGAATTCTACGGTAAAGCGTTCAATGGGGAAGAATTTTACGGCGAAGATTTCTACTGGGAAGAATTCTACGGCGAAATATTCTACTGTCTGAATTGTCTTTGAGAAAAGTTGTTTTGGCGGTGAATTATTATTTGGTTACTACATTTATAAAACCAATAAAAACTTCCACAGCGAAGCACGGGCCCCTGATATTAAAAATAATAATAATGTTTTTTATATTAATAAAATCGCTTTATATCTATGAATTCACAAAATCTTGGCACGAGTCGTGCACGGGTCGTCACGGGACAAGAAATGGAAATTCCGTCATTTTGACGTCAAATCTACAATATGAGTCGACAACTTTCATCGACAAAAGTACAGAAACCAACTACAGGAATCTTGAACAGGATTCAACTTTCAATAGCGTCAAATTTTAACATGATATGGTGAAGTAACGAAAATCTGATCAGACAAATTTCCAGTCTGGTACTTTTTGGCATTTTGTTCGTTACTTTAATCCTCAGAAGTGAGATTTCACTAAATATAGTAAAAGCTCTTTGGAATTTTATCTATAAAACTTGATTTTTAAAATATTTCTACGATAAAATATATTACAGTTCTTGCGGGGACTCACTTCTGTATATTTGTAACTTTTTTGAAGTCTGAGAATTAGGGTTAAACACGCTGTAAAAAAAACTTGTTATAATTACGAGATTTTTGCTTCCGCTTGATAGTAAAAAATGCATATTAGTCATGATTTATTATTTATAATTGTATTTTATTAATTCTATTTTTATTTTTTACTATTTTGTTTTTTTTTTTTGTATATTTTAAATTATAATCAACAACTTAATTCGAGCCCATTTGGGTGATCAAGTGATTGGCGACCGCTTTTTATAACTTCTTCTGTTGCAATGTTGCAAGCAACAACAAATTTACACAGTATCTAAAACGTGCACTGCAAACAAGAACATGATAACCTTAATTTATTCTAATCCTAATAAGTATCATCAATGAATATTTTATTTGAACTTTACATTTGCAGAGAGGATGAAGGCTTTATTAAAGAGGAGGAGCGCCCTCTGCCGGACAACGAGAATCAAAGAAAAGTCTGGCTACTATTCGAGTATCCAGAGAGTTCGCAAGCGGCCAGGGTCGTAGCCATAATTAGTGTATTTGTTATATTGCTTTCAATTGTTATATTTTGTCTAGAAACGTTACCCGAATTTAAGCATTACAAGGTAAGACATGAATGCAAATTTAATTTTATATTTTTGGTTTTGAATGTTGTATTAGTTGATTTTTCAATAAAATAGGATTCAATCTAGTTAAAAATTAAAGAAATTATTTAGACAACATCCTATATTATAGCTCTATAAATCTTCAGTTAATATGGAAATCATTTTATGTAATCTGAAATATTCCAATCCAGGTGTTCAATACAACAACAAATGGCACAAAAATCGAGGAAGATGAGGTGCCTGACATCACAGACCCCTTCTTCCTTATAGAAACATTATGTATCATATGGTTTACCTTTGAACTCACAGTCAGGTAAATATTACACACAGCTCCGTCTTGAACAGGGGGTTTCAATCGATTGGAAATGGATGCTAAATGATTTTGCTCCCGTCAGGTTCCTCGCATGTCCGAACAAGTTAAACTTCTGCAGGGATGTTATGAATGTTATCGATATAATCGCAATCATTCCGTACTTTATTACACTGGCGACCGTGGTCGCCGAGGAGGAGGATACGTTAAATCTTCCAAAGGCACCTGTTAGTCCACAGGTATGTAATTCAGTTCCTCTAAACTAACCGCTGTATTATCGGAGTACTTTTTAGTTGGCTTGTTATTTTTCTAGTTTTTCGGTTTTTGATTAATTTGCTCTTATGTGACCATTACCTACTAAATTTATGATATTCTACAAATTGTAATTTCTAGGACAAGTCGTCGAATCAGGCTATGTCCTTGGCAATATTACGAGTGATACGATTAGTTCGAGTATTTCGAATTTTTAAATTGTCTAGGCATTCGAAGGGTTTACAAATTTTAGGACGAACCCTGAAAGCCTCTATGCGGGAATTAGGTTTACTTATATTTTTCTTATTTATAGGTAAGTTTCAAAATACCACGAATAAACCCAACAAATATACCGACCAAATCAACAGAACGACCGAGACAAATATAAGCAATAACTTCACATGCACACAAATAATACCGAAATACCTCCAATATATAGAGTATATTAACACATTTTCTAAAAACACTTTGCTTTAGTTACACTGTGCCATATTTCAACTTTTAAGATATTATAGTATATCATATAAAACACCTCGCATTTACATTATTTACGCACGGAGAGAAATTATGTTTTCGAAACAATTTTCTCGAATATTACTTTTCTATAAAATTTATTGAAACCATCCTATTTTTTAAATTAAATATTTCTATCCGTGTGGCAGCTTCATAGTTCCATAAAGTACAAGATTTCTGAAATATGTGTTCGAATAATTCTAAAATAAAAGAAATTTTAGACCTTTTTGGCATTTTGGAAGGATTTTTTATAAAAATATCACCCATCCATTCAATCAGTCTTTTATGCAATTATTTGAAAATATGTTTCAGAATAAAATCATCTAAGAACTGCTTTTATCACTTCATGCACAGCGCATTAAAATAAGATAACTTTGTGTGATTTTTGAGCGAGAAAAAGAGTTACTAAATATTTATGTACAGTCATCACCGAGTAGGGTATTAGTACCTGACAACTGTAAGCAATATGTATGAAATAGCAAAACAACAGAAATACTCTGCAACGAATAGCATTTCGATAGTACGACGTAATGATAAAAACCACTTAAAATTCCCCCAATAAAACAGTTTTATAATTAAAGTGAATTTACTCGAATTCTAGTCTATTACTCCTAATATACTTTGACAAAGTAAATATGCAGCTGTCGTTTGTAATTTTAGGCAAATTTTGATACTACGACAAAGGCCAGAAAATAAGACAGAGATTCGTCTAGAAAAAGTTTAAATTAAATATAATTGACTATACTCCTTTGTACACCTTTTTCGGAGGTACATGACTTTCGTCCATGACTTTTGGCTAGACATCCTGTGTTTTGGTCTGGCCATCTGGGTCGCAAGTATAAATGCTTAAAATGACAGAAACTTCAACCGCTACAGTCCAAATATACCTATCAGTGGACTCTAACGTTTTATTCATACCAAAATAAGTTCATAAATACAATGGAAATTCATAGTTTTGAGATAATCAACGATTTCTAGCATTTATGGTATTGCAAATTGTATTAATGAACTTATTATGTAAAAATGTTCTCAAATGTGATGAACACAAGTGTATAAACATCTTTTATAAAATATATATAGTTTTTTTTCCTGTGTATTTTTGATAGTATAGTAGTAGTAGTTTAGTATTACTTACATTTATACTGTAGTAGTAGTACTTACTTTTATAATATAATTGTGCACCCTGTATTTATTAATCATATTTTAATGTATATATAGTTAGTGTATTTATATAATAATAGTTTGGCGCTACAATTCTTTAAGAATTTAGGCCGAGCTCTCTCACCATTTTGAGCTGTGCGTGTTATATTTGTACTCAAAGTGGTGGGACCTACAGTTTATTGCCGAATCCGAACGGCGATGAGAGCTTTTCATAGGCAATGTTTTACTCTCGTAGGTTTGCCATTTACTGCCGAGAGGTAGCGCGGTATAGAAAAATGTTTCTATGAAAAGATGTTGTTAGCCCCAGTCCAGGCTTGAACCGGGGCCCTTTCGGCTCGCAGTCCAACGCACTAACCACTGAGCTACCGCGGTTAGTGTATTTAGTAAGTACTTATTTCAATTTTTTTAAAATATCGCTGGAGAAGCTTTTTTCTTCAATTTTGTTTTTGTGTAATTCTTTTGAAACTTTATCAAAACCAAATGGGTTTTCGAGGAATCACATCACAAATTGAAGTTTGTTTCAAAATTGTTGGTTATCAAGTCAAATTCAAATATAACGGTTCTACTTGACTGTGCTGTCTTCATTAATATAGTATATATTTTCGGAAACAAGTTCGTAGTCGAATTTTGTGCTTTTTAGTACTCGAATTCCTAAAAATAATGGTTACAAATGTTAATTGAGATTGATTCGAAATGCTATATCGATATGATAAATATTCAAATATCGTCTTTAAATTTTAATGTACGAGAAATTTAAAAAATAGTAGCAATAAAGCAACGAGATCGAACTTTTACATCGAAGTTAGTTCGAAAAAATTTCGATCATCGAAGAGCACTGCGATATGGCAGGCTAGGTATACAGTTTTCCCAGGTATTAAATGTACCAAATCATATCTGGGGGACCTCGATGCCTCGAAGCTTTATCGAACTAACTCTTATAAAAAAATTGACTTCCCAGTCTGCCATTCGTTTCAATATCGATCCGAGAATGATACGATATGTTGGAGAATTCGTACGATATCGAATCAGATTTTGGTCTAATATTGCACGCCAAAACGTACTAAATTGTACATATAGATCGATACGACATATCGCAGTTTTTTACGAAATTATAATAAAATGATTCCTCATCTATGTAGCATAGAATAGTGCAATGATATCGAGATTGAATCGAAAAATATTGCATTATCGATTTTAAAAATGCTAAAATATCGTAGAATATCATAACATTTTATAGTACGACAAATTTTAAAAATTAGCAATGATATCAAACTTTTGTACCGAAGTTAGTTCGAGAAAACTTCGTTCAACGAACAACTCCGAGATATGGCATACCTTATCGCATCTAAGTATTTTTTTTTAATTTCTTGTACATTCAAATTTTATGACAAGATACAATATTAAAATATTTATTACATCGATATCGCAGTATTTTTCGAATCAATCTCGAACTTTGATTATTTTTCTGTTCGATATCGATTCGATTTCGTAAAATGTCTAGTTTCGAGAAACTCCGAATTCACCTGCATATCGCATTGATCTTGTAATGATATCGAAACGAATGGCATACTGAGTTATATCTGATTGAAAATTTAATGTTGAATCGTATTGACCCTGTATAAATGTTTTGAATATTCAACATAATATTATATCATAAAATCATATTAATTTTTTGTAAATACCATTGACACTACCTTCCCAATCTGTCTTGTCTCGGAGCTCTTCGATGATCGAAGTTTTCTCGAACTAACTGCGATAACAATATAGATATTGTTTCTATATCATTACTATATTATCATCTCTATATTAAACGAAAAGATACGATATCGCAATGTTTTTCGAATCATTCTCGATATTCGATGCGAAATCGATCCACAATCGTTTTTTTTTTTCGTTTCGAATAAACTTCATTATCTCGTTTCGATATCTGCGAACATCTTATAATAAATTGTTGTATAATATAAATACGAAATCGTAATCGAGATCGAATGAATCGACATGTCGAATCAGTGTCAAAGCGATATCGAATCGAATGGCAGACTGAGCTAAAAAAAAAATATTCTAGGACCATGATCAGATATTGAATTTTTCCGTGTTATAAGCCGATCACTTCTTGCACTAACATTTTATGATCATGATCAACGTAAATTCTATTTCGATACGTGTATTGAATATAGAATTTGAATTGATTATGATAGCTTTTGCAAAATTTGTAAATATGTAATTTTATTTTATGTTGATTCTTTTTAACAATGCTAATATTTTTCTAATCTAAAATATATAGTGTGTCCAAAAATATTGCGTATAAAATATTTATTTGAATATATCCATTGTACTATAAATAAATATCTTCGAAATTATATTTTAAATGATACAATGAATATTTTTAATCAAATAATTTTCTATATCCGGAAAATTATTAAACACAGTATTTATCTCATACATCTTATCTAATGAATGTTGCATTTAATTATATTATATATATATATTTCAAATACCGATTATTATTATTATTATTAATTTCAGGGGATATTCTACAGTTTTATACAAAATTAGTTCTACAGTGTAAATAATTATACTATGTATGATGTTTTGAGAAGCACACATTTGTCTATATTTCGTATATCGTATTTTTACACTTATATTTACCGACAACTCGTAAATATTGACTCATGTATAAAATAATAAACTAATGACTCTTATTAATTACCCCAAGCAGAACTCGTACAAAAATCTTAAAATGCTGTTACACCATTTAATTTTTTTTATTTTTGGTTTATTTTAATTTCATTTTACACTAAATTACGAAAATTAATCCAAATAAAATTTTAATCGTTGCGGCCGACATAGGCGTCGTGTTGTTCTCTTCCGCGGTTTACTTTGCGGAAGCTGGTGCCGAAATGTCCTTCTTCAAATCTATTCCCGATGCATTTTGGTGGGCCGTGGTCACGATGACTACAGTGGGCTATGGTGATATGAGGTACACACAAAATTTACCACAAATTGCCTAAATTTCATTTGCTCTGCCTCTATCATTGGCTCTGTGTGACTCTCGCACTCGTTAGTTGTGTTTGTTGAAATTTAGTTGAGTGTCGTCGTCTACTCGTTTCTCTTTGCTAACTGTAAATACTAGGCATTGTACTTTCTATCTACCTACTAATATTACTTATTCTACTACACCTATTTGTATTATAAATACTATGACTGTGCCTTTGATATGCGTGTGTAATTTTCTATGTTCAATACGCGATATATTTATGTTTTTTTTCGGTACATTTTTTGTTTTTTTTTTGTTTAATAAGAGTACTGTAATTATGCATTGGTAAAAACATTGGACGTTGTGATTGTTGTTGTAAAGAGAAATGGCATTGTGCACCGAAATATATTTGCGTGCCAACTTTTTATTTTATTTTATATATTTAATTATTAAACATTTCAATTTTTGTATTATTTTGAACTCATTGATCATCGTTTTATCTTCTCAAGCTCAAATTTCATGAAGGTGCCACTCGTATTTAACACCAGATGGTTTAGAAAGCAGAGTTACTAATTTGAGATGTGTCCAACATGATTTTACACATTACAAATTGAAAAGTGGTTCTTAGCTTATATAGTAATCCAAAATATATAACTTAGAATGCATAGATAATATCTTCAAAATCTTCAAATTGAAATCTTCAAATCCTGTGGACATTTCAGACATAATTTATATAAAAATCTCTGGTGCTGATTTTAACTTCAGAAGTTTTAAGTTTTTTCCTAAAGCAACGTAAAGTTTACAAAAAGAAATCAATCGAAATTTTGGGACTATTCAGCCACTTTTTTAAGTAATAATTGAAGAGTTTGCTGCAAAAAGGGTCAAGTTCGAGCGAAATTGAGTTTACGCTTCATAAATCATACCCATAAAAACCACATCTTTATAAACATTCTATAGGATAAGGGTTTTTTTACCAAAATAATACCATATAATACCAAATTTGAATAGTTTGAATTATTTTTGTTAAAAACCGACTTAACCCTTTTGCATACTCTCGAGAAATTATTGTTTTTTTTTTAATCTTATTATTTATGTTATCTATAAAAAATAAAAATCTTTGGTCTTCTCTATGTACTTTTTGAAAATAAAGATGAATGTTTCTTGAAAACTTTTGGAAGGTTTCAAATCCAATTTTATAAATCTGCATATTTGTGGAACACACGAGCTAGGCAAAATTTTTGTCGTTTCCGGCGGTTTAGTAAAATTTAAAAAGAGCAGCCAAGGTTGAGTTTATTTGAAAAAATGTTAATTTTCCATAGTAACTTCAAGACCATTTAAATGTAATATACTAAAAAAAAATCCATATTAGAAAACATTATCGCAAAAATTGATATATTTTGATCGTCCGACGAATATGTCTTGTTCGTTTCTTTTTCTTCTAAAAATCAATTCTATACAAAAAAAAAAACTAATCGACGTAAATATAGCAATTAAATTCACTAATTTAATGAAAACATTTGCTATTCTTCGTGATATAAGGAATTGCGTTTGCTAATATGAATAATACGTCAATGCAGCAAATAATTTAGTAGGCGCAGTTTTAGCAAATATAATTGATAAAACTGCGCCGACTAATTAATTTGCTGCATTGACGTACTTGTTGATTATCGAAAAATAGCAAACGCTTTCATTAAATTAGCGAATTTAATTGCTGAATTGATTAATGAATGCAATTAATATAGATTGCTATATTTACGTCGATTATTTTTTTTTCTGTGTAGTATAATGAAAATATAATTCGGATGAAATAAATATTTGGTATTGTATATGTCACCATAGAAGCATCGTTTCATACACCAGCCCACTCGCTTATTTTACATTTTTCCCTATAATTATATTTTATTTTCATTCTGTTGTAATGGAATTATATAGTTGAAATTATTAATTAAAAAATTTAATAATATTTAGTATTTCTTGTAATTACTGAATTTTTTCGAGAAAAATTGAAATGCAAATTTGAATCAATATCATATCATACCAAAAGCATGAATGTTAAAAAGTGTTTAAAGCAGATTTAATTTCATTTGCTCTTTTCAATGTGAAGTGTACAATTTATTCATTCTATTAGGAATATCAGTTATTAGGAATACTATCAAAATACGATCATATGTTTCGTAAGTTTACTTCAAAATAATGATATAGATAAGAATTTCTTTACACTCAGAAAAATCAACCGAAAAAACAGATAATGTATTGAAATTGCACGATCCAATTGTCATTTATATTATTTATTATCGTCTACGACTGCGTCACCGTGTCGATCAATTTAAACAATTAAAACTAACATTTCAAACCACTTCAACTATTGGAACTTATATGAACAATCAGCATTCGAGTTCTGCTTGGGTTATACTAATCGTACCGTAGATTTATTTTTTAACTTGTTGTGTATCTCACCATTTCCATAACAGCCTTTTCTAGCTCTTGTTACGATCGTATAGTATCTACTAAGATGAAAAGTAACGTATCAACCATCTATAATTAACGAGTACAGACCGCAAGCACAGACTCTATAGCTAGAAAATGCATGGACTCATTTGACTGACACGCAGTTATTTCAATTACTGACATCATTACTGCCCGCCAGTTAATCCGTCCAGCGTGTGTTACAATTAAATCACAGCTGCCATTGCAGAGTGCCTTTCTTGCCTTGCAATGGGAGCTCAGCTGGACCCACTCGCGAATATTGCTTTAACACCAATACGCTTATCACACACATTCGCTTCCAACAGACATGTATCCCATACGCTTTTAACCAAAAACCTCTTTTTGAACAATTTAAACCTTTAAACAAATAAACACCACGACAATTCAACACTGCAAAAAAAACTAAAAATAAAAAACAACTCACATCAACATCAGAAACCTACAGAAAACCCACATATCGAATACTAGAAAACCAACAAACCTTTACTTCAATTTTAGGCGTTGTTCTCTTCTCATCGGCTGTTTATTTTGCGGAAGCTGGAAGCGAAAATTCCTTCTTCAAGTCTATACCAGACGCATTTTGGTGGGCTGTCGTTACCATGACAACCGTTGGATATGGTGACATGACGTATGCAAACATTACTAATTCTAACAAATATCTTAAATACTTTAATCTTACTACCAGAATCGTATTTGAATTGTCTTTGGTTTTATGGTTTTTCCGTTTACATTCACGTTTATGTTTTTACGTTTTGTTCCATTACATTATTAAGTATTTGTTGCAAAATATAACTATATTGCATCAAATGTTTCGATTAGCTCAAACGAAATCTAAAAGAAAACCAAAAACAATTTGTTTCGATTTCTTTTAATGAATCAAATAAGTTTATGTTATTCTCAAATTCACCTCCATCAATCATTCGAGTCTCTTCTTCCCACATCATTTAATATCAATCACTTCATAAATATTCAGCACGTTTCAGACATCCAAAGTTACGCTTCAGACATTCGTTATTTTCTTTCAGTCCATCATATATTATATATATTTTTTTAAAATTGATTTTAATAAATTCTTATTCAAGCATGCTAATCCAAAAACTTCGATATATTCTATTCATATTGGTTGCTTTAGTTTAGTTGCATTTTCAAATTTCATTTAACTCGAGACTTCAAAATTCTTTAAAGTGTTGTAATCTATTGGGAAAAATGCAATAGCAAAATGATTACACAACATTTCACATAACAAAAATGGCATTCAGAAATATAATTGAGTTTTTATGAAATAGTCGGGCATAAACACGACTTTTTTATAGCAGAAATTGGGTTTAAAATTTAAAACACATCTAGCGTATTCACAGTTTCAAGGTATTGGTGGTAGAACGTTGTATATATACGACAATGCGACATTTAAACTGTGAGCACCATTCTGCTTCACTGCTTCAAATATTTCTTTGCAATTTACTTATTTTAATAATTATTTAACAACTTTTTCTACATTTCGCACAATACGACACAAAAAACATGTCTCAGGGGTATTCACAAATACAACAGATGTGGTGTTTCACTTTTATAATGGCGTATGTCGTATGAATACCACTTGTTACGAATACCAGACTAAAATACGACGAACTGTGAATACGGATATCATTCATTTTTGCATGGTTGTTGTAAAGTTTATACAAAATTATTTACGTCTGTTGAAAAACAGAATAATGATAAATTTGTATTTTTTTAATTACATAATATGAATTTGGCACTTTTTTTTGTTTAATTCATTTTAATGTGTGATATGTTTCATTACTTATATTTTGTTCTAGTCGTTTCCACATTACTTAATCATGTATAGCTTCCAATCCGGTTGCCATCTCAAAAAACGGCTCATTCATATTTTTTAAAACAGATCCTCCCACATATAACTCACCACATACTATATAAACTACATACCTACTATATATTATAGTCATATAAATGCCAGGCCGGTAAATGATTTTATCTAAGTATTTAAATATGTGTAAAAAGTAGAAGACACTTGCATACACAGACATACTTATAGCGGAAGTTACAATAACGATCCTTCCTCCCCTCCACCATCTTTATTAACCTGTCACACTATACTATATCACAGCTTGCTTCACGTTTACCGTTGTCTTAATTATGTACATAGCCGTTATCGCGCATTACCTTAGTCCTCCCTACTTTACCCACTGTTCCCAAGTAGTTCTAGTTCTATGTGTTATTCTGAACCGTTGTGCCATGATTGTTCTTCCTTCCACTATTTCTATAATATAGAGCTATAATTATTTTTAGTTTTTTGCGTTTTTGATATAAATTTGAAAAATTACATTTCCACTTTTTTCGTTTCACTTTATTTGTTCGTTCATCAAATGTTCGTTTGTTCTCCATCCACAAATCAATCAATTGAACGCATTAATACCGAATTGAAACTGAAATTCGTGCCCACCCCAAATATAATCAAAACGAATTGAAATTATATTGAAATTGAATTGAATTGAATTGAAATTGTAATGCATTGTGCCTGTTGCGTTGCGTGTTGGTTGACCAAAACAGACCAGTTGGCGTTTGGGGTAAAATCGTGGGATCACTTTGTGCCATTGCTGGTGTCTTGACAATTGCACTTCCGGTTCCCGTCATCGTCAGCAACTTCAACTATTTCTATCACAGAGAAACGGACCAGGAGGAAATGCAAAGCCAAAACTTTAACCATGTTACTAGTTGTCCATATTTGCCTGGTACATTAGGTAAGTCAAAAATAAATTCCCAAAGATTCTCATTCGATTTTCACATCTCTACGGTATTCATTTTGTTCTTCTTCTACTTTATGCATCTCTCGTTCTCGCTTTCATCCATTCTCTTGTTATTCAACTCAACTGCATGTGTTGTTCCCAAAAACAAGTAGGTCAACACTTAAAGAAATCCTCATTGTCTGAATCCTCATCGGATATGATGGATTTAGACGATGGCGCTGAGTCGACGACGGGGATACCTGAGCATCCTGGTCGGGCCGTGGCTGCGTTTTTGGGAGCGCAGCAGTCCATAGAAAAGCAAATACAGTTGCAGCAGCATCAAAGCAGCCAACAGCAGCCGCCGCCGCAGCAGCAGCAGCAACAGAACGGCTACAAACAGTCCGTGGGCAGTAATAATCTTACTTTGAGACATAATAGCGCGTTGGCAGTTAGTATCGAGACCGACGTTTGACTACTGGGTGAGTTTGTTACCCTCCACTTAAAAAAAAACAGAAACTAGAATTAGTTTTACTGAGCTACGACTTTCGGAAACTGAAAACTTTAACTAAGAACGGCCTTCAATTGCCAAAAATGGCATTGACTGTTTAAAGTAACAGCTATATTTATTTCCTGGAATTGCTTCTTCCGACTGACAACAGTCTGAACCGAATAGATAAAAAATATTTAGAGACTAAGGTACACCATCTTCTAAACGACTATACCCTGAAGAAGTTTGAACATTGAGACATTTGTCTAAACTTATTCCAGCAATTTTGGTATTACTTACCCTTAATTTATATATATAACTCGATCAGAGATATTTTTTTTTTAATTTTTAATTTTATTTTTAAAAATTTTAAATTATTAATAAAAGTTTTTGTTTTTCAGTTTCAATAAAATTTTAGATACTAAGGGCTAGTTATTCAGTGATAGTTTAAATCTAGTTAACGACGTTTAAACGACGTTTACTTTGTTTGCAGTTTTTCATTCAGATCAAGTCAACACATACATCCAGAAAAAAATTCCCTTAAATCCCATTAAAATTGGTCAATAGGACAATTATTGATTTAATAGTATACAAAAAATAAATCTTTTCATATGTAATCTATGGCAATGTCATGGTATTTTCTAGTATTTAATGGTATTTTCCGATTAAAATAATAATTTATCCTATTGACTATTTTTAAAAGTAAAAACTATTATTTATATAGTATTTTTTTCTTGGTGTATGGGCATTTCCTGGGGTTCCAGACGGGACATTCGTACGCTTAAAACTTTAATATCTCGAAGGAAATTAATGAATTTACTTGATTTTACTTGATTAAATAGGACTAAACATTTGCAAAAAGTTATAGAATTCTATACCGTAGATCAAAACATACAAATTCAGGACGGAACAAAAATTCCGTATTGAAATTATAAGTACGATTTTTATTCTAAAAATACTAAAAATGCTCATACGTAATGTCCGGAATTATTATGCGATTTATTACGAAATAACTATAAACTTTAGGAACAAAGTGTATATTAACAAATATAAAGTAAATTGTCTCAGCTATGTTCTAAGACAATTAAAAAAAATATATTGTATGACAAAAGTATTTTTAGAAAAATAATTGTAGTGATAATTTCTATACGAACTTTTTGTCCCGTCTGGAATTTTTCTGTGAATTATTTTGAAAAAACTATAAACTTTGGATATAAAGTATATATATACAAATAAAGCACATGATTTCAGCTATTATTTGTACGCAAAATTTGAAATGCCCTTAGACTAATGACAAATAAAGATCTCATTTTTCACTACTGAAAAATGTCATTCAAAATTAAAGATGGTTTCAGAAAAATAATTCGAATATACATATGTAGTTGGTAACAGTCCGAGCAATTAATTATTTTTTAATGTATAGTGTACAAGAAAAAATTATTAACCGATGCAGTGACAGAAACTAACGAAAAGTGTTGTGAGAATATTTATATTTAAAAACCTTGAAAGTTCAACGGAAGTTTAACCCTGTAACATCGGTCCGTTAAAGTAAGTTCTCTCAAAAATCAACTCTGTGGTTAAACCAAGTTTCAATCACAAACTGGATGGCAGTTCAAGTCCTAAAAAATACGTTTCCAAATACAAGGAAAATGTATAAATTATAAATCAGTCTTGCAAGTCATATGTTTTAGCATTATATTTTAATTCTCTACCTATGTGTTCTATTTGTTTATTCTCCCTAGTAAAAAAGACGATTCGCGCAATTTTTTGGCCTTGTGAAATATTGCGATGGACGCCAGAAACTACGACAAAAGCTGTTTAAAAATCGCGAATGTAGAGAATAACTTAAAAACAAAAAAATATAGGAAAAACATCGAAAACATTGCAAACTAGATACTTAAAACAAATGTAATTACATAAATTTAAAACGGCATGAACATTTAAATAATATATTTCAAAATGTTAAAGAAAATAACGGTCCGTTCATAAATACCAACATATGTAAAAATAAGAGCAAATATATTTGATCACACCGACATAACAAATAGATGAACCGAGGTCACATTAACAAGAAACAAAAAATAAAAATACAATGCGAAAAGTTTGCAAATGATAAAACTACGCGAAGGCAGTTAAACGGAAAAACAAAGATATATTATTTAAAATCAAAAAGTATAAAAGAGCCTGTAAAAAAAATCGGATAAAATCAGCCACACATTAATAAAGAGTAATAGAAATAATAATAATAGTAATAAGACCAAAACTATTAATAATAAAAAAATAACAATAATAACAATAAAAACAATAATAATGAGAATCTCGAATGTAAATCACAATCAAAACCATCTCGAATGAATTTCGAGAGTTCGATATTTGTCGTAGTCCACATTTATACCGACAGAGGAAGCATCAATAAATTCTGCCAGGAGTCGTAAACATAAATGACTCCAAAGTTATAACATAGTTTTTATTTCAGCAAATTTATAATCATCGTAAAATGTTTCAGTACAATTTTTTTTCTATTGGGTTAGCATGTTGACAGAAAATAAAATTCGCACGGAAGTAGCCTGCAATTACCAGACATAAATTCGTCTTTAAATTCTATTTATTCTCATACTTGAATTTGGAATAAAATATAAGTGTTTGATCTTTGCTATAGAAATTCCAAACTTCTTTTCAATTTTATATTGCGGTATGGGTAACAAAAATTTCTAAAATATACATTCCAATAAAAATTAATATAATCGGTTTTTCAAGTATCATAATTATATTGAATGTGACTTTTTGATTGTGTTTTGTCTGCACATATTGCGTTGTACAATGAAATCATTCCAATGTGAATTTTAATGGTACTCTCCTATGCTACATACTATAAATATTACTTAACGGTAAAGCAAGAAGTTATAGAAAATCATAGAAACAGTTTGGTTAATATTGAAAAGTATTTCTCATAAGGGCGAACGACGAGCAATTAGCAATTAGGTCGCTGGTTCAAATCACCGCAACTCCAACATCACAAAAATTAGATATATTTTTGAATAGTTTACAAAGAACAATAACAAATCGTTTCAATTAATAGATCGGTAAAAACTCTTAAAGATGTCGCCTCTCTTTTATAGGAGTACATCGAAATCTGACACGAAATACACAGATAAGTTTAAACTTCCGGTAAATACGGTCTACGTTTTTATGAGCTGTTCTCACAAATTCTCACAAAAAAGATGACAACAGTTGGTCAGGTTTCTCAAACTGAAAATAAAATCTGCTTAATTTTAGTTTATACGGTCTTAAGTGAACTTTCTTGATCAAATATATATTGAAGATAATGCATTCCCGCGAACCGACTTGTGGTTCCCCAAATCGAAATTCGGTACACCTACCCATTTGTACATATGGGTATCAAATGAAGGTAATTCTTCAGCGATTGCGAGTTTGAAGTTATTTTCAAGATTCGTATACCCTGGTGACCTATGCACCACTTTTATGGTATCCGCACACATTATCACATAAGTGTAGGATATTTATAGTCGGCTTAAACCGACAATAACTTGCACAATTCTTACTAACTTCTTCACACAAACTATCACAATTTCCCTACTTGTGACCTGCCATGTGACATACACATCCTTACTGGTTTTTAAATGTTATTTATTTCATATATTTGTATGTTTTACACGAAATGCTGTGTTTAAAACGATGAAAATGACGATTGATTCATAAAATATGAAATATTATTATTCACTGATTACACTAAAAACATTTAAAAACTGTTTGTATTTTAAAATGCGACCGCGATACCAATTAAAAGAAAATGCAACGCCAATTTGAAATTATTTTGAGTGCTTTTCTTAGCCTTGTTGTAGTTCCAAACTAAGAAACTCAAAAAAAAACTGAAAAGATTTACCGTGTGACTTTTTGTGTTATTTTACTGTTTTATTATGTAATTAAAAATTATAATTTACATCAATATTAATATTTTATATAGTTTTCATTTATTTAAAAATCATCCAAAATGTCACAATTAAACCGTCCATGCTGTTAAAAGCAGAAGTAAATAAATATAAGAACAGGCATTTGTATTTCCCTCACTATTCTGAATAGTAATAAAATTATTACGGCCTTTATTGGTCCAAATTATAAAGGTGCTAAACACTAAAAACAGGGGCATTTCAAGTACATAGTACATGGTGACGTTATTTCTAATTCTGATTGATTAAAGTTTATAACAGTCAGAGAATTAAAAAAAGGAACGGATTACGATAACGGTTTCTGCTTTCTGAAATGTTCATAAATTCAACACCTGAAACAAAATTCATGGGTTTGCATTAGTTTGTTTTGTTTTTCGGAAAGTATCATAAAAGGCTAGTAGTAGGAGAAGAACCACGTTAAAAATGATAGTTATACATTTGGTTTTAATGACCAAATAATTAGTGTGTCTTTCATATTTAGGTAACTTTGTACTGGTGTCCAACACAAATGGAAATATTTTCTTATAATTATTGTGTGGGAAAATGGTAGATTTTCCTACAAAAAAAACTTTCAAAACCACAAGTACAACACCGGAAATGCTTTAGAAATATTTAATTTGAGCATGCTTCAAAACCTTTTTCATTAAAAAAGATAATATATTTGACTATATTAACCATGATTATATCATTGGGACTTCAATATTTTTTATTCGGTTTCAAAACACATGAAAAATATTCTCTTTTAGAAGAAGGTTCAATATGTGCATTTTACGTATGTCGGCCTCAATTAATCTGTCAACATATTAACCCTCTTAATATAGAATACAAACAATTTAAAAATGTATTTAATACTTTTGAAAGATATAAAACTATCAAATGAAATATTAGAATTTAAAATCAACATTTTTTAAATCCAATTATTAAACGCAGAACTATGGAGAAATTGAACTGTGAGGTTAATTTTTTTTTTTCAAACTAATAAAAAAAATTCGAATTTCTCCAATTTGATTTTTATATCTAATAATCATAATAAATATTAAACATTATTATTATTAATAATAATATTTAATAAAAATAACTAGCAACAAATAAATTCAATGGAATATGTATTAATTCATAATTAATTAATAATTATATCAAAATAAGCGAACACCAACAATAAAATTTAATATTACATATAATAAATATATTTATTTAATTCTTCTGCTGCATTCTTAAAAAAGTTAGTTAATTGAATTAGGCATAAAATTAATAAAATATTAATAATAATTATAAAAACTATTATAAAAAAATTAATGATTTAATACATTTTAGTATTACGTAAACTGTCACGTGCAATGTAAAAGTCATTTAAATTTATTTATTAAATTAATTTTAACGATATTACTAGTTTAACGATTATATGGGGATATATATCTTGATGATTTATTTTCGTTTACTAGCGTCAATTAGTGATATTTTGTTGTTAAGTTTGAATTTAGTGAAACTAAAATAATTATCTCAAAATGAATTGTAAAAAGCTAAAAGTGAAACTTGTGTAAGATATTTAAAACAAAAACAACCAAAAACAAAAACAAACAAAAATATTACATTAAAAACCTATTCATGATTATTGCCAGCATTCGAAACCAATTCGAATTCGAAAACCACATTTAGAATTTCTCGGCAACGCTTTAACTGCAACTGTTCAAAATTTCTTTCTATTACAACAACAATAACAAGAACAACAACAACAAAAAAATTAAATATTTTGCCTCATTTTTTTACAAATTAATTGAAATAAATGCTAAATAATACAACAAACAGATCTTTCGATACATGTGTTCATAGTGACAAAGATAGAACCTACAACTAAAATTAAATTTTATGCAAATATAAAAATCTAAAAACTGATAAATGTAAAAAATTGTAAATATAATATATAAAATAAGTTACAAAAAACATTTAAACTGATAACTTGCAAAGTTATAATAATAAATTCGAGAACAAAACAAAATTTAATTTGAATTTTATTTAAGCTCAAATGATCGTTAATTTTTAAGTCGTTGTAATATAATGAAACTTATAATTATAATTCAAACTTTGAGTTTTAATTTGTATTGTAATTAAAGAGTTTTAATGATATTGTACAATATGTAAAATAAAGATTATGTTATTTAAATTTAAAATATATTGTCACATTTTACTTTTCATATCTAGTCGAGAAATTTAATTTTTCTTGTGTTAACATTACATAGCACTTTTATATAACTTGAATGTTTTACATGTATCATGTTAAAATTAGTTCAAAATGTTAAATAAGTTAGTATTAACGGATGCAGAAAATTATACCTACTTAGAAATATTAGTACTTTCCATCAAACGGTTTTGTTTTTGCGCGTAAAATCGCCCCGTGGTATGTTGTCAAAAGAGCTGCCTTAAATATGTTATTGGCGATTTATAAATTTAGTTCACCATTTGCCATTCTCACTCATTGAAACAATTAAGTTGAACAATTTCTGACCTGGTTCAGTTTATGTCCTTCTTTCGTTTATTTGATGAAATCGTGAAATATGTATATGTTGTACGAAAACATTTAATGAAAGCGTCCCCCATTTTTAGTTTTTAGAACACCACTGCCTCTCACAAGACGCTATTTCCCACGAATATACCACGTGTAATGATCCAAGCAGGTGCATTCGGTACAAACAACCAGGTCGTGTTAAGTTTAGATTTAGAAAACACTGGTTGTGATTCAATATAAATAATAATTTAACAAAATAATATTTAGTTACATTGATCTAATGTAAAATGTCGTTTCGTGTAGTAGTCTTCAGCATCTTGAATTTCCCTGTGCAAAAGATTTAGAAAAGAGCAACAAAATAGTACAGTTTATAATATGAAGGGCTTCTGTGATCAATAACGACTTTAAAAAACAAAAAATACTTTGAAACGGATTCGTATTCTAGAACTCTGTTCGCATATGGGTAATTTGGCATCAAATGGGCTTTTATCTACGATTATAATGAAACTTGGCAGTTTATTTTTTTCGAAATTCAATAATTTCTCAAAATTGCGATACTCTAAGGTCCAGTTTTGATATTTTTTATATCCAGAATTGATATTTTAAATATTTGCGATATTTTGACTATAGATCTAGTGAAAACTATGTGAAAATTAAAGGTGACTTAATTATTGAATCTAAAGAAAATTAATTTGGTTGAATGAATACTATTAAAATTAGTCAATACGCTGCGTCCCATTAGTTCAATAATATGCAAACTGTTAATATAATATGTGTTTGTACCATACATTTAATAATTTATTCTTTTAATATAATAAATTTTATGGTATAACTAAATTAAATTTTCCTAATTGTTTATTAAACCTTAAATGGATTTTAATTATTTTATGGTATAATCTTGTATACACTCACAAATGACGCACAAAGCGAATATGTTTCTATTTGTGTTTAAGTTTTTATATGCACATAAAAAAATAATCGACTTAAATATAACAACCGATATTAATTGCATTGACGTACAAATATTCATATTAGCAAACACAATTGCTGATTTAACTACGAATAGCAAATGTTTTCATTAAATTACTGACTTTCATTGTTGGACTGACTAATGCATATAATTAATAATGGTTGCTATATTTACGCCGATTATTTTTTCTGTATGCCACAAAGTGATTTATATTAATGTATTGAATTTTGTTAGTATATTAAAAAATGCAATAAAATAACATTTGTATCAATATGAAAAAACGATTAATACATGTACCATACAATCAATGGTGGTAGGTAACTTCGAAAGCTGATATCTAGATCAATAAAGTGTTGAAATAGATATTTGTAATCTCAATTATATAATGAATTTAACGTAGAATTAAATAATGGTATACATTATTTTTTTAAATCTGATTTATATAAATTATTAAATGTGTGTTTTTATCGATATTGTAGGATAAAAAAAAACACATTTTGATTTGGCTCATAAAAAAAAAGTTTTATTAATAAAAATTATATATTTTACAAAATTCATATAATTTGTAAACTTTTTTTCGTAAAATTTGTATTCAAACATTTTTTTTAGACAAAATTTCTTTTAAAAATTATTAAAATAATTTTTGTCCGACATGGAAAAAATTTCGATAAATTTGTTTTCTTTGGATTAAAATATTGTAAAAAAAAGTCCAACCTTTTTTTTATTAGTTTGTTCGACAATAACAACGTATTGTTCGAAAAGAATTACAAACAAATTTGGTTTAAAATAATAAAAAAAAAATTATAATAATATCGAAATTACCAATATAAACCAAATTTGATTTCTCCAATAATCCAATTTTGAGGAATTTGAGAATTTGTCAATTGTTTCTCTTTTTAGTCAAAGATACTGACCAAGTTTCATTGAAATCGAAAATAAAAGTTTAAACCCTTAGACTTTTTGCAATGGAATTATCCATATTTTGTATTTTCAGAATTCATATTCTTTCTATATTCTAGAAAACAGCACTTTAATAATAAAATTTTTTCAATTAGAAGAACTTTATTTAAATTACCGTTTTTCAAGTGTTTCTTTTGTTTTTTTTTTATATTTCAACCCACATAATAAGTAGTTCTAGAATTCCGTTAAGTTTTTCGTGTTTTAAAAAACATTTCGTATTTTAAAATGTTGTCCTCTCCCAGTTGATTCGAAACACATAATGTGAAAGTATTTTTTCGATTTCAGAAGTCATGTTAAGTCATTTACTGTTGATTTTATTTATTTATTTATTTTAGATTATACTATAATAAATAAGCGTCTATTCTGTTCCGTTTTCAAGAATATCAGAAAATGTATTTGTAATACGTAATGATTTCGAAATAGTCCGCATCTGCGTCGAAACCAAATCTCATTAAATAACTTTTGAAGAAGTCATCATATCAGCACAAAATCCTAATCTATAAGTAAAAATTTAATTAGTAAAGAATTTAAACATAAAATGCTTTCCAACAATAACAACATAACAATCGTTGCCATGTTTTCCAAATGTTTCCCCAACTAACTATCGCACTCAACTCAAACAACTTTATTAGAATTCGTTTTTTTTTTTGTATTTTATTAATTGTTTAATTAATAAAGACTGGAACATTAGAGTAAAATAAAATTAAAACCATTTTAAATTTGTTTTTCGCAACGCTTGCAATTAATAAAGCGTTGCCAGATCTCACCGGCAATGCTTACAAAAATGCATTTAAATTTATGAAAAAAAAAACAGAAATATTTTATTAGTAGCAGTGAAAAAAATACGCTTTATCAGTAAAAATAATTAAAAGAAAAAAAAATGAAAATGTAAAAAATTATTTTTGCGCAAATAAAAAAAAACAACTATTTAGCTAGTTACAAAAAAATTTAAATTTAAAATTTTGGCTTTAAATTAAGAATAATAAATGGCAAGATATTGAAAATAAATATTGTGTTAAACAACATTTAATGTATTTATTAATGCAACAGAAAACAAAAATATTTAATGCCAGAGAAATACTTTAAATTTAATTTAATAACATTTAAATAAATAATAAATTTGAATATTCTTATCAGAACTAATCGTAATTTTTGAAAGTAAATTAAATCTAATTATTAAATATACACAAATATTTTAATAATATTTAAAATAAATGCAAACATTTTAATAAAACAAAACATATATTATTTATATATATTTAATAAAACCAACAAAACAACATTGTTAAGATTATAAAATGTTTTATAAGCGTTACAGAACATAAATAAAACTAAATAAACAAAAATAAAACTAAACAAATTTCCGCTGCATATTATAAAAAACAAACTATAAAATAAAAAGATACGAAAAAACTACTGTAGCACTTTAGAAGTACTAAAGCTTAACGCAGGCACACACACACACAAACAAAATCCAGTAGTGGTACATATAACAAAACACACACAAAAACAGCGAAGTGATGAAAAAATAAAATATTTATTACAAAAATTTCAACAAATTATTTTCCTATTTAATTTTATAATTTTATAAAAGTTAATGTAAAACAAAGAATGCGGGCATATAAAATCCCCAAATAGATGCTTTATAAATTTTGTGCAGAATTGGTTTTAGTTCTCTAATCAAAAATATCGATTATGAGCCAAATATCGAGAATGTTTGTTACACACAAAAAATGCAAATGGTGATATTAACAAAAACTTTGGCTAAAGTAACAAAAAAATTATGTCAATATGCGGTCAACAAAAATAATTTACAATTCCTTCTTTTCATTGTTATATTTACACATTAAGCAAGTACTATTCTTAATATCGTAACTGTCATGTCAAAGGGGCGAATGAGCATTTTTAAAAATGTTTGGAAATCAAAGTGCCCGTAGACCCGTGGACTCTTATTCGACAACATGTTTATTTAAAAGAGATATTTATTCTACGTTATAATAATGCATGCATGCAATAGTGAAATAAAGGAAAAATAAAAAATAAGAAAAATAAAAATAAATATAATAAAAAAAATAATAATAAAAAAAAAGTACAACATAAATAAACAATATTATTTTTATTTTTTTTTTATATGAATTGGAGTTAAGAGCAAAAAAATTAGTTAAAACAGCTAAAATTGTCTGTTTTAATACGGTGCTTTTCTCTTTTCAGCAAAGATTTTTGCTATATTGGCAACCTTTTTTGCTACTGTTACAGACTTTTTATTTTGAGTGTACGCATATAAAATATATTTCGATTTGGACAATTTACTGAATTATAAATACGGATTTTGTATTGGTATAACTTGACCAAAAAGGATAATATTTTAGTGTTTTGTCCATGGGTAAAAGATAAAATTGCGATGAAAAGGTATTTTTTTTATTTTTAAAGTACATCGATTGACATCAATTAATTTTAAACATAATTTGCCATAAACACAATTTCACAATTTTTCGAATGTTTGTTATTTGCAAGAAATTTTTTTTGAATATTATTTTTAAAAATTATAGCTAATCAATAAATGCTTTAAAAACAAGCAATTATTGCCTTTACACCAATATTTTATCTTATCCCAATAAAAGTTATCGCAAAAAAACAAAAATATTCGCCTTTTGGCATGACTGAAATTAGTAACATTCGCCCTTTTGATTTTTTTTTTGTTGCAAGTAATATCCACCAAAACACAATTCATATTCGCCCCTTTGGCATGATAGTGACGATATAACAAAGACATGAATTCGTCTGTTTACATAACAATGTCGATTTCTTCATACAACAGAGAATTATTGTAAATTATTTTATTAACAAATTTAATAAAACTCATTGTTGTTTTAACAAAAAGCGAAATAATAATGATTTTGTTTTATTACAAAGTGTAAAAAGTTCTTCTTGGTTAAATATTAATTTTAATAAACGTATTTCAATTATATCCGTTTGGTCAAAAATGGACATTTACTAGAAATTAACTACATTCTAAATAAAAGCATAATAATAACGATAGAACATTTAAATTCCTGTCACTGTGATCTAGTATTAGGGTCTTCGAAATATAACCTAATACTATTTAAAGAAAAACAAAAAAGCATTATATACATTAAGAATAGTGATACAATGTATAATTAAAACCAACTTCATAATAACTGTTAATAATCTACGTATGTAAATTAATATAAATAACATTTTACATTAACTTAAGGTTTTAGTGTATATCATTTCGTTGTTATTACCATTCCATAATTGCCAACATAACTGCAAATGGTTCTAAACAAGAATTATTCAGTTTGTACCATAGAGTGCATCTTATTTTAAGTTGAATGACAATTTATTTTAAACACGTTCCTTTCAGTTTCATCAAACAGTATATTTAATTTAATTTTTCCTTATTCGTTCACAATAATTAATCATTATTATTCATAAAATGTCTCAGTAAGCGCACAAGTACTAAATACATTAAAAACTTAAACTCCATCGTTTATTTCAAATCACACAGAGTTAAACGAAGTTTAGTGTTGACCAAAAAGGATATATAACATACAAATCATTATTATTATAAAAAAATATTCAAAACAATGCATTACAGGTAAGTAACACTGATAAAAATCAATGTAATTTTATCGTTCTTAACCAAAAAATATACTCTATACTTTTTAAATATTTCAAAAACAAACCGTATCCACAAATCGTATATTCCCCTCCAAAGTCCTACTTTAAATAATAATAACGCTTTTGCATGTGCTAAGCTTTTATATTAAAAAAAAGCACGCACGCTTGCTAATTTATATAAGAGCTTTCATAGAGAATTTTTTATTACAAACCAACACATGCAAAAATATATTTAAACACACTTAATTTATAAGCTCTCACTCTTTACAAAGTATACTAAATATATCTTTTGAAGTCAAGCCACAGACAAATGCACAAAAAAACAATTCTTATTCAGTGTCAGTCACTTAGCCAGATATCAATATTACGTGAAAATTGGTCAGAAATATATATAATCTGCACTCTTTACTTTTTTATCGCTCATATCTGTCTATATATCTATCAATCTCTCTCTCTCTCGTTCTCATAGTAAACTATGATTCATCGTAAATCATGTTCATCATACATCATGTAAAATCATCGTTCATCTATTATGTTCATCAGTTTTGTTTTGTGTTTTTCAAAATGTTTTTGTTTGTTTTTATCTTTTAAAATTTTGTAAATTGATGTCTTTCTGTCAGTTACTTTTATGGGACCTTTAAATAATACAAATAATTTAAATTTTATTTCAAACATTTTTAAATCAGTCCGGTCGGCTTCTGGGGAAAGATTGTCGGCTCGTTGTGTGTAATCGCTGGTGTATTGACAATCGCACTTCCGGTTCCGGTCATTGTCAGCAACTTCAACTATTTCTATCACAGAGAAACGGATCAGGAGGAAATGCAAAGCCAGAACTTCAATCACGTTACTAGCTGCTCATATTTGCCCGGTGCTTTAGGTAAATATTTAATTTTAACTCGTCCCTCGACTTAATTTTTGGCATGATCGAGGCAGTTCAGAAACAGTTTGAACTTCGATTTTTAAACAGACAAGAATCGAATACAAAAATTCCGTGAATCTGTCTTTCAATTACACTAAATTAGATAATGCTCACAAACTGCCATTTTTGCCCGATATATGCCAGAAATTTTGTCTCGGAGTAGAGCTTTTCTCATCGCAGTCATTACAGGTCCACACCTCAAGAAGTCGTCGCTCTCCGAGTCCTCGTCCGACATCATGGATTTGGATGATGGCATCGATGGCACACACGGCCTAACTGATCATTCAGGCCGACAGATGGTGCCGTTCGTGCGCACCCAACAGTCTTTCGAAAAGCAGCAGCAGAACGGTCTACGCTCGGCACCGCCGTCTTCTTTAACCACAAACACGCTGCAGCTGCGGCATAATAACGCACTGGCAGTGAGCATCGAAACCGACGTCTGACTACTGGGTTAGTTATTTGAAAATAATGTCTGAGTCAAAATTGTGCTCGACACGATTTACCCTACTCTCAGTTTATATAATAAATCGAGGGTGCGGATTCGAACGGCAGCTTATTTCTACTTTTAAATTATTTTTAAAGCGTGCAAAAGAAGCTTTTGAGCTTTCACACGAATATTAGTCAGTGTCGTCACTCTACCACAATTGTGGTAGAAATATCAGTTTTTTCGGAACTTTGAGATCTACCATTTCTACTACGGAGGGTTCAAAATCTACCATTTTTTAAAGTTATGTAGAATTTCTAATATTGTTTCTAAAAACTATCAAACACAAAACAGAATATGAAAAGAAATAACCGAAAGTTCAAAAATTAATTCTAGGCAAACATTGAAGCTCCAATATGTGCGTTTTACAGTCTTATTTCGAGATCCTGAATTTCCATTAATAAAAATCTCAACAACGGTATAAGAATGCTCTATTTAAAATGAATGCGCCTATAAGCCTTTGCTATAAAATATGTCATAATTCATTTATTTGCAAAAAAATAAATGTTATTTTGATATTTCACATTCAATTTTTAGCCTAATTCCCCGAGCTTGAGCATAACTGGAATCTATGTATGTATTGTCTTGTTAAAGAAAAATATATAATTTTTTAAAGTTTGATTATACAATTGAAATGTTTTAAAATTATAATAGCGGGCATTTTTTATTCATCAATTTAGTCAAATATATATATAAAGAATATATTAAAAAATCTTTATTTAACGTATTTGCAAAAATATAAAAAGTTACCATTATTTTGTGAAATCTGCTACTATTTTTTTACCCAATCTACCAATAATTATTATTTTAAGTGACAACACTGATAACAGTCCGTGTGCTGAGCGAAAGCTATCAGTCGTTTATGCGACTTCAGGCAAGCAGGTTGGTGCTACACCGTTGCGCAGTGCACTGAAAAATAAAATGTTTTATTTAGATTAGGAGAATGCAATTTTGTTTTCATGTAATAAATATATGTTAGAAATAATAGTTTCGTATGATAAAATAATAACAATTTAAAATTAACGAATTATGTTTGTTGTATTTTCGCGTAAACAAGATCGCGCGTTTCATGCTGTGTTGTTTTCGTAAAAACATTTTTTTTTTCAGTGCTAATGTGTAATTGTGTACGTATGGGCACACGTACATAATCACACTGATATAGAGTCAAAAGCCATTCGCTCCCCCAAATTATATAAAAATAGATGAATATTTAAGATAAGTATTAAATTCAGATTTATAAAAAATGAAAAAGGTACTCCCTTTGGCTGCCGTAAAGAATAAAAGTGTGTTTCAACGAAATTTTTGAAATTTATATATTTAAAATTTGGTATTCCTTTCCCAATCTGTCATTTCTCGAAGACCTCAGATGCATCGAAGCTTTCTGAAATAACTTGAATAAAAAAGTTCGACCTAGATTCTATTTTTTTTTTTAATTTCTCGTACATTAAATTTCTTTGACAAGATACGATATTTAAATATTTATTGCATGGAAATCGCAATACCATGAGCTTCGAACATCATTTATCAAAAATGTTCACAGAACGTATCAATATCTACCTACCATGTAGGTTCAATTTGACGCTCGATATCGCTACGATATAGTGTCCGATATTCTCTATGTGTTAAACGAATGGCATACTAGGATTATATACGACCCTAGTAGACATGATCAGTTCCCTGATCATTAATTTCAACCTTGTCATAACCTGACCAATTACATGAAGAAAACGATCTGGCAATGAGAAAGTATCTACTAAGAAAGTGTATGCAGGTCAAATGGAACACTAACCTATTCTTTTACAATTTCGTTCAGGTGATTAATTTTTTATATTTTTATTTTACACCAAATCGACCAAAGGTTAAGACTCAGAATATTATAAAATCATTCATTATTTCTTGAACCAAACACTAATTATTCAAGATTATTATTTATTGACAATTAATGCACATTTGGTTAATAATAATTTTTGACTTATTGTATCAAATGTTATTCGATCAAATTTGTTAATTTTTAATTTATCTAAATTCAGATTAATCAGTTTTAATAAAGCTTATCGGAAAACTTAATTAATCGTGAATAAATTTATTCGGATTGACAGTTTCATTATTATTCAAAGAGCTAAAATTTAATTTTTTTATGATTTTGTTTATTTCATTCTGGAGCCAATTCTCTAAATTTCCATTTTAACGTTTATTTTGCAAATTTCAGTAACAACAAAATTCTAATTTTAGTAAATAATTCATTGAAAATGCTGCATTTACGTTGGAAAATGCTACGCTGGATACCGGAAACGACCTCGAAAGCGGTATAAAATACAACAATAAACAACAAAATGCAAATACATACGTCTAATAAGCAGGAAAGTAGAAATGAACAAAAAAAAAATAGGAAAACCAAAATTACTTCAATTACGAAATAAAAGACAACATTTAGAGCAAACCAACATCATTAGAATAATTAAGTTCCATAAATTACACAGACACCAGTAATAAATTAGCGATAAATTAGCAATTATTAGAGAATCGGCGAATACAACAATAACCAAATCATACAAAACAAAAAACAAAAAAACATGAAAAACGCTTAGATTTAATTTAATTAAATTAACTGATAAAATAATTAACTGATTATTTAACTTATGTATTAATTACAAAAAAACTGCCGTTAAGTTTCATGTAAAATTATATATTCACTAAATATGAAATAATCAATAATTGTAAATATTAAAATTTATTTCAATAAATAAAAATAAATAAAAATAAATATAAAAATCGAATAAATCCAACATGCCCAGTAGCCTGGCAGCCCTTAGTAGAACAAACAAATTTGATAATTTCAGACAACACCTAAATAATAATATTCACCCCACAAAAGCAGACTTCAACTTTTGTAACTACTTTCATTTTATTCCTCTCTCACACACTAATATTATATAAGCTTTGCTTCCGTTTTTATACCATACACCAGGCCACGAATGAGGCCAATTCTTTATGTTTCTAATATTATCCTAAGTTTGTACTGTACCTATTAAAATTTCTGATCTTTCCCTAGTAGAATCTTTCCAAATGCAGCGCATTAACGGCTTTTCTTCAGGTTATCGCTGTTATAGTACACATGGCATGACCTTATAATGCTCACCATGGCAGGATTTACATTATCTATCAGTTATTGGAACCGATCAGAGCAATTTACAATCGGGAAATGCTTCTTAATTAACGAAAAACTATAGCAATATTATGAAATTATTTTAATGAAATGCAACTGCAAAATACGAATATTTGGGAGAAAAAAAGCTTTTTCTCCCAAAAATATCTCCCAAATATGTGTGGGAGTATTTATTTAGAATTGGGCTGATTATCTCACGTAATATTCACTTTGAGTATTCTTAAAAGATGTTTCCGGTTTATTGCTGATATGAGAAACGTCATTTGCTGAGTTTAATTACAGTAAATACTTTTTGCTCGGGGTCCTATCGAAGAGTAAACCAATCAATAACAAACTTCCGACATCTTAGCATGCCCGACTTGTAGCATCGTTTGGGCCAAGTCAGAGCCTGATTACAATACTCAAAAAAACGAGAATACATTTTCACATGGATATCCCATACATCAATTCTATATAGTTCGTGGTTGCTGATTTTGACTGCACACTCTGTTTTTTCTATTATGTAATGTTTTGATAAAAATTATTGTCGACAATTTAGACTCTTTTCGGCCACTTTTTAAAAGGTACAGTTCCTTAAAAAACTAGTTTTCCAAAAAAACTGTGAACGCAACATTTATTTCAATTGTCAGGACTAATTTACAATATCCCATGTAGGAAACGCCAGGCTTGACAACGGGCGTAAGACATAGCCAACCTTGGCCGACCAAGGCATGGCTGATTAGTCTTTACCCCAGTCTCAACCATGATTGGGTTACCAAGTTTTGGATACTTCAATTAAAAAAAAATATATATGTATATTTAAAAAACAATAAAAAAAGAATTCCAAATGGGACTCGAACCCGGCTCTTCTTCGTAAAAGTCCGGAGCTCTTCTCGTTACGCTATCAAGCTTTTTTCAGAGCATTTTTCAAAATCATGAACTTTATAATTTGAAAATGTTTGTCAGATCAGAAAAAAATTGTCAAATTTGAAAAAAATATTTCATAAATTTTGTTTTTGAAGCAAAAATCTGAAACAAAACAAGTTAGTTGCGTAGCCTAATGGGGAGCGCAGTGGACTTTAAGGTCGAAGTCAGGAGATCGATTCCCCAACACGTGAAGACAAAAAATTTTAAATTATATAATATTGGATTGGAAATTGTATACAGACGAATAAAATAAAAAGTAGAATGGAAGAAAAGTATTTTTTTTTTTTGCATTGGTATTGGGCCAAACCTTGATCCCAGTATTGCGCCCTAGTTATCATTCTAAGGTTTGACCAGACATTGGCCCACTCTAGCTTTTGTACATGGCCCAATGTTGAGTACTATTGGCGCAAGTCTGGGCCAACATTGAGCCGATCGTTTTTTCCTACATGGGATACCAACAAATACTAATATTCCGATATAATACTAATATTTCGAAGACATTTGAAGGTAAAATCTATTTTTTTAGACTATTTTTGTATGATTTTTTAGCATTTCGGATCTAATGATAAATATGAACATGATTTATGGTTATGCAGAGCATAGTTCGAACTAATAATAAAAATTACCAATATTTTTCATCTGTGCTCATTTTTAAAATATGCCATATCAACACAGTATCCGTCATAATAATAATTAAAAAATGTTCATATAGAAAAAAATTAAATATGTATTATCAGCCAATTATATAGAATATATGTATGGGATGTAAATGGGAATAAGAGTGTTGGGTAGTGTTATCTGAGATAATGATGGACCCCTACCAAAATTTCTACTAGGGTTGGTACTAGAATTATTTCTAATATGGTACAATGCAATTTCAGTCATTTCCAAGAGTTCGACCTTATTTTAAGGAATTTCCCAATAAGTTACTTTACATTAATGCAATACTTCAATGGGTGTATGGTATCTAAGCTTCGGCCAGGTCAATGTAAATATTTTGTATCTACCAAAACTAATAAGAAATATATAAAAAAAACGTTTGGACCACTTTGCAAAATAATAAAATAACATTTTATGAGAAACCAAGAGATAATTACAAAACAAAACAAAATAAAACAGCAACATAAAAACATATTTTATTGAAAATTAAGCCGACTGAATACGCAATTATAATTTGCCTTTTATAGAAGAAAATAACAGCGAATGAAAATGAAAATAAAACACATGAATATTTGTAAATAATGTAAATCAACAACAATTAATTATTATATTTTAAAGAACAAATCGAAAGCTTTGAATACCGTCCACGCAGACAGAAGACATTTTTGTTCCGTGTTTTATATTATGTTATTATTATTATGATAATGAAAAAAAATACAAATAATTCCATTGTTTTTGCACAAAAGTTGAAGTTCTCAAGAATAATGCTATTTGACAAAAAATTAAAATAATACAAAATTTAAAAAAATAAATAAATGCTATGCAAAACGAAGAATTCAATTTGGGAAAAGTATTACAGGAAAATTGTAAATAAATGTATTTTTATTTGTAAGTAAAAGTAGCTTATGTCAAATTAATTGAATATTCAAAATAAGTATTACAAATATTACTGTTTTTTTCTTTCCTTTCTTTAAATTTCACTTGAATTTCTATGTCTTAAAATAATGACTAAAGCCACTATTGCTTATGAAAATTTATATCTAATTAAATGATTTTGTAATTCATGTTAGTAATCTTAGTTTCTAAATTTGATATACAGTGTGACAAATCCTGTATGGTAATTAATAGATATCATTACACAAACACTGGGATAAGATATGTTTTGCAGCAAACATAATATGTTACATTTAACTTTCATGAATTTCAAGATTTTTAAAATTAATAATTTAATAACTATGAAAAAAATTATGAAATGAACAACTAAATCATTTGACAAATTTGCAAATATATTATGTATGTTAAAAACTAATTTTTCTCTGTGTGTTATTTGACCATCAGCGACATCAAAGTCTGAAATCTATGAAGTTTGTTATGAATTAAGGGTTTAGACGATGACTTTATACTGAGTTGGTCCGTCAGCCACACAGAAAATAAAATCATCAACATTTTTTTTTTATTTTTATAAAATTTATTTTGGAACTATTTTATTGAAATTATTGTTTTTTATCAGTTATTTTCGAAATAAACATAAAAAGAATTAGATTATTAAATAAAATAATTATTTTATAAATTAAATAATATAAAACTTACATCAATGAACAAAATATTCCATATCACCATCAAGTAGTTGATAAAAAATTTCATAAAAATCAAGATATTGTAGATTTTTGTTTCTGTGCATTGTTAATTCTCTTACATAGGCAATCAATGGAGAGATTTTAATTTATGTTACACTTTGCACGACGGCAATGCTTTCTAACAAGATTTTGAACCCCCCACAGAAATTACAAAAATTTTCAATGTTACACTGAGGGGAAAAAGTAATAAAATTAAATAAAAAAGTAATAAATTTAAATACTTTTCGACACGTTTTTCTACGGGTTTTGTATTTAAATTAAATACTTTTTATTTAAACTTGATCTAAATACTTTTTATTCAAATTTATTACGTACGTAATAAAATTTGAAGTAAATACTTTTTATTTAAATTTATTATGTGTGTAATAAAATTTGAATTAAATACTTTTTATCACTTTAATAAGATTATAACATTTTAGTTTAATCACAACATCATAAATACGTAAATTGGTATTTTAAAAACTATTTATTTCATATAAAGAAGATTAGGAACAGATAAAATTATTATTTTATTTTACTTTTTACTTTTTTATTTATTTTGAAATTAAATACGCACGTAATATTTTTTGTATGGAGTATTACGTTTTTTATTACAAAAGTATTTAAATCAAATTTTATTTAATTTTATTACGTCACTTTTTTCTTAGTGTACGAATTTAACATAAATATAGATGATAACAAACAAAAAAAAATTATACATACAAAGGCAGCAAAATGTGATATGTACACACAGAGAAAAAAACTGTTAAAAATCTACAGTTAATAAGTGTACTTTCATATTTGCTCTAAGTGACAGGTAAAACTGTCTTTTCTAGCTAAAAACTGTTGAAGAATTCATATTTCAAAAAATTTAACGTATAAATAAATATCAATAATCATAGTACATTTGCTTCGTTTTTCAAAAGAAAAAAATTTGAGTGACAAATAATTGTTTTGAAAATAAATTAATTTGTGTTTTGAATTTTGTGGCAATATAATTTGAATACACATTACGTACGGGGTCTGATGTGTCCTGATGTCTGTAATAGACATCTGCACAAGTCCATTTGAAACCCACTTCAAGACATTCACTTCGTTTCAAAACATTTACTGTCGTCAACTCTATGCTTGAAAATCAAATGAATGTCTTGCTCACAACAACAAAGAACCAAGTACTGTCAAAACAAAACATAAGCAAAACAAAACTGAAGTGAAGAGGTCTAATAAACATTCAAATACTGATATGAACTGCTTATGACACCGAGTACTTAGAGCATTTTTCATTTTTTTTTATCATTCTTACTAGAGTAAGGAGGAATGTTCATTAATATTGAAATATAGAAAAAACAAAAGGTATAAGAAAATCACATAATGTTTTATATTAAGTTTTTTATTTATCGAAAAACATTTTTTTCATTATTTAATTTGTCATTACTTAATTAATTTTTTTTTTTTTTTTGGATATATTGCTTTTCGACCAAAGCGTTGTTTTTGTCGTACACAAAATTTTGTTTGTTGTATTTTTTATTAACACATAAATACCAATAACAACATTACTGCCGTCGAACGAGCGTCAGATTTGTTGTTGTTTTCAATGTTCGTCTTCTCACTCGTTACTCGTTGCGCTCACTCGCTGCACCTACTGTATTCGTTGCATGTTCAGCGACAGTGTTGTCGTTTGTTGTGTTTTTCAAAACATTGAATGTTTTGAATGGCTTGATGTTTTGACAGTGATTGACACCAATGAAACAAATACTGAAGTGAAGTGAAGTCGCTCAAAGAGACTTCACTATAATACTGTCGATTGTCATTTGTGAAATGAATTCAAAACTGTAGAGTGCAGTAGTGCATATTTGCAGAGGAAACTTCAAAACCATTTGTGCAGATGTCTAGTCTGTAAGATATCTATTGTTTTGGAGCGTCTGGGTGCAATATGCGTATCAGCGGCAATGTCTTTGGGTCGGCTCTATATGTGTATGAAAACTACAAATGCAATCAAGATTTCCAATTATGACTGCAAATTATATTTAATAAATATGAAATTTATTTATATATGCAGTAATTGTGTGTTTTTTTTTTTATTTTAATGATTTCATGCAACACAAGATTTTGTGGTGGAAACGACAGTTGTAATATTCCTTATAGACCTAAAAAAGCCAACTGTTGGAACATTCGTAGCCTCTTTTGATAAATTTCTGACTTTTAAGTAGAATGACACTTTTACTGTCGATCCCACAGTTTTTCAACCGTAACTTACTGCGGGCTCCATTTCAGCACTGAAAATTGTCGAAAAGCAGCCCCAAACGACAGTTTTTTTTTCTGTGTGTGTAACAGATAATTTTATGTTGGTGGAAAATGGCTCTATAGCTAGAGATCTCCGCATTTTTTTAAATTATCAAGGAACTCGATAATAAATTCGTAAATATTTTTAAATCTTTATGATTTATACATATGGCCCAAAACGTAGCCTATCACCTGCCATTTTTACACATTTTTCAACATATATTGCTCCGAAAACATATGAAATCAAGTACTTTTAATATTTTTTATAAATGTATTTAAAAGTACACTTTTGTGGTAAGATTTTCTATGTAAATACAAATTTTTGTATGCCTTGTTATTTAGGAGTTATGAACGTTTAAAATTGTTTATTACGTTACATCGTACGATGAAACGGCCATATACAATTGAAGATTTTTCAGTAAATTTAAAAATACATGTTGTACAGAAAAACCTTTCGAGGCAATATTGTAGAAAACTTCATATAAGGCCTTGTAGTCGATAATGAATATAAGCCGTATATTGACATCCAATTTAGAATAGCTTCTGACAATAGACGATTTTGTAATATTAGTTTATTGATTTGATACAAAGTTTTCCTTTTTATTTTCTTATTAAAACTTATTCTGACTTGCTTGGTTATTAGCGCTGTATATTTGTAGGGTTATTACTGCTTAGAATTAAGATGAAATACTCTATACAAAAACCCAATCCAAATTCATTTAGTCTTTACAATTTTTGACTTATTCATTGCAAATGCTATATTCAAGTATATTGCCGAGTGTAGGCCCTTAACTTCAAAATATTCTTTTTTTTCAATCATAAAAGTCTTAAATATTTGTAACCAAACAAATTTGTTACACTGTATATTGATGCTCTGCACTCTGTAGGTTCAGATATTTTAGCGCGCGGATTTATTTACTACGACTTATGCATCTGGGTTTTTCAATAATATTTTCGGTCACATTACATCTTTCTATTTTACAAAATTCTTTGAATTTCAATAAATTAAAATTTACTTTTTAATATTGAAGAATAATTCATAGTCATTATAATATTTTTTCGTCAAATTTTCGTTACTTAAAATTATTAATTTGTATTAAGTTTCTGCTAACAGCGGTCGTTCCGAAAATATTTTACAATTATTATGTATTTATCAAATATTGGATGTACAGAATTGGTTTTAACACGTACACTGATAATGTTTATACGATTTAGACAATTAATAAAATTAAATAACAAACATTGACTTTTTACCCTGACAGTTAAACAGATACATTTTAAAAATATGTATAATATCATACATAATTAAATTTAAAATCAACTTAAAATACTTTTAAAATCTGAAATACTCTGCACCCAGAAAAAAATTCCCTCAAATCCCATTAAAATTGGTCAATAGGACAATTATTGATTTAATAGTATACAAAAAATAAATCTTTTCATATAAACTTAATGGCAATGTCATGGTATTTTCTAGTATTTAATAGTATTTTCCGATTAAAATAATAATTTACCCTATTAACTATTTTTAATAGTAAAAAACTATTATTTATATAGTATTTTTTTCTGGGTGTGTTATCATATTAACTCTGCTGTCATCCTAATGCATTGCACATATTTTATTGAATTGATCCGTGATCTATTTTTAAATTTTGATTTCAATCTTAAATGAATTTTAGAACAGATTCGATCGTATATCGCTTTTGTTTTCAATTGAAAATCCAACCAAATCTAATCAAAAACACGGTTGATAAAATTAAAATTGTATTGGAAAAATCAAAATATTGTAAGCATTACCCGATCGACATTAATGTAAAATTCGATTTTTGCGGTAGTTTAGCTAACTTCGTAGACCTATAATATGTATTGATTAAAGATCACCGGTACGTTTCTTTTGTCAGTAAGCAATTTATTTTGATATTTAACAATAAAGTGTTTCTCTAACCGATTTCGTGTCGGTCAGATTTATCAAGGGACCGTGGATTTTTTTACTTTAACAATTGCATAAACTTTATTTTTTATTAGTGCACAAATATTACATTGAATCGATCGCATAAAACATACATTTGCTGAATCTGCAGAAATACTAAAATGTCTGAACTGTACAACCGTGCCATAGAAAATAATACAATACTCCTTAATTTGAAATAGGGCTCACATGTGATCGTAGAATAGTTGTTCACCCACAAAACTTAGATTGTTATATAATATATATATTCCTACATAACTAGCTTTATGCCATAAAGTAATAAAATAGCCATTTATTTACAATTTGAACGAAATCAAAAGAATAATATAAATGTCTTAAACCTACACAAATGATGATGCGTGTCTTATTCTTAGCACGGCATTATAAAAATTCATTTCAAAATTATATAAAACAAAAACATAACATATCGAAATATAATCGTTTATTGTAATTTTTTTCGTAATACTATTAGACATGCTTTTTACAATACTGCTAATAATAATAATAATACGTAAGCAAATAATAAAAAAATAATAATTTATATAATAAAAGAAATTTGCCAAAAAGAGATTAAAATATAAAACCACTAACTATCATATATAATGGACAAATTAAAATTGGTTAAAGATTTGCCTAATGTTGTCATTTTTTCAAAGAAAACCAAACAAACTAAAAATGCATTGACATCAGATAAATCTTGTTTCTTTTAGTTTAGTCATAAAAAAGACAAATGAAAAAATTACTAAATTAGGGGAATATTCTGGTTCATTTTCATTCTCAACTCCAAGACAATTAATTTAAATATTTATATATATATATTTTTTTTAAATATAATATTATACAACACACAATTTCCTGTAAATGAAGCTTATGAATATTAATAAACTATATTATTATTATTATATAAAACAATAACAGTATATTAAGAACACAAAAATACACAAAAACAGACTCACACCATAATTACACACCAATTAATGTTAAACAATTCGGAAATATGAAATGCGCCATTACAAATTAGTTAGTATTAAAGAAATTAAGAACTATTCGTACTTAAAATACATCTTAATTATTTGTGGATCAGTAAATGAGTTAGAAATTTAACAAATATTCTTAGAAACTGTTAAACGTTTTATTTGGTTTAAGCATGATGAGCGAGAAGATGTCTGGGATCGAAATATATATATATAGAGCTTGATGTCCAATGAAACCAAATCTTAATGCGTAACATTAGTTTTTATGTTCATTCATGAAATTTGATTATTTGTTATTAAAAAAAAAATATTTAAATATTGTGAGAGCAAACATTGTTACAATTATGTCATATTTTATAACTCGTTATAAAGTACTCAAATAAAAATGCGAATTCATAAAAATAAAATCCCTACAAAATGAAAACAAAAATAAAATCTTCCTTTGACGATAAATAAAAACATCAAATTGCAGAAAATTCTCTACTGGTTATTTATTGGCAGACACGTTTTAACAGACAGGTAATATATTTTATAAGGTTATGTTTGAAAAATCTAATATAAAAAATCTAATCTAATATAAACCGCGTAAAATTACAGTGGACATTTCGTAAATCAAAAATGGCTGAGCTGTTTTCTGAAAAAATTGAGTCTAAATCCGTATTTATTCTAGAGTGGTTGTTGCATACTTAAGTTTATTATTACTAGGATGCTGATGTTTTTTTTTATGGGGGCAATATAACATTATAACGCCCTTTTTGCAATATTCGCACCGATTGATCCTAGCAGTGCCTTCCAAATTCCTGTAAAATCCCAGATCGATTGCATAAAGTTTTTGTCGTTTTATGCAATAAGGACGTTATCTCTATTAAAAAAATATATTTTTGTTATACTTTTAATTTTTAACAGAATCTGTATTTTACAGAGTCAAATTAGTTTAGTGCCATTTTGACCGTAATTTATATCTATATCTATTTATATTAGTAAGTTTATCTAGACTATGCATAATAATCTTTTTTATACCCTACACTAAGAGTGAAAGGGTATATTCAGTTTGGTACGCCGTTTGTAACACCCAGAAGGAAGCATCTCCGGTATGGAAATGTATATATATTCTTGATCAGCATGACCTCCTGAGTCGATTTAGCGATGTCCGTCTGTCCGTCTGTCCGTCTGTCTGTCTGTCTGTCCGTCTGTCTGTCTGTTGAAATCCCTACTACTTTTAAAATTGAAAAGCTAGAGATCGGTCCATTGTGACCTATGATCCGACCACTTATGTTCAAATACCTCATATAAAATGTACATATAAAGATCAATTTTTATCTATACGTGCTTAGGAAAACTTTTTTGGTCAAATATATATTGATATCATGCTCAAATACATGATAATAATGTTTTCCGGCGAAAAGACTTGTGGTTCACAAAAAAAAAATCGAAATTCGGTATACCTACCCATTTGTAAATATGGGTATCAAATGAAAGAAAAATCTTCAGGGATGGAAAGTTTGTAGTTATTTTCAGGATTCGTATGCCATGGTGACCTATATATCACTTTGAATGGTAACCACACATATGTGCAGGGTATTTATAGTCGGCTTAGACCGACTATAATTTTGATAATCCTAACTATCATAATTACACCTACTTTAAAATTTCCCATGTGATCTAACCTTCCCAACTGGTTTTTATTTCATTTATGTAATGTTTATAACTCTAAAACTCAATACGCCTAACTTTATATCTCGTTTTATACAATAGCTTTTATTGCATAAAACGAGATATTAAATCATTTATTTTAATTAATTATTTTATATATTAACAGTAGCTTTAACACAAATTTGAAAACTGCATAATAAAGCTAAAAGTTCAAATTTGAATGGAACATTTGAGTCAATAATATCGGTTAATTACTTTATGAGACTTTAAATGCAAATATTTCAAAACTTACTTTTTAACATGACTTCCTTATTACACCCAACGTTTCAATTCATTACCGGATAATTATATCTTGAGACACATTTTATTTGAAAAACAATTTTTTTTTTGCACCGCAGCACATTGGGTAAAAATTCCAAGTTTGTGTCCAAAAACCAAACATATGACATCGACATAAAATTACCGTCTAATGATAGGTAAAGAATCATAGCAGATATGCATATAATTTTTTTTTAAATAGGTTTGTACATTTCTTATAATTCCTATTTAACCAAAGAAACATGAAAAATTAAATTTTTGTGCCCCACCCCAAATATATCCAATATTTCACGTATATTTATAATGACAAAATTGTAACATATTCCATATCATTGATATTGAAAATAAGAACAGATCATTCATTAATAATTTGTATTAAATTTGGGTCGGAAGGATACGGCCATGTTGAAGTTAGGTATTTCGATTTAAATAAATTATTTTTCACTTTAGAATACGATTCACATGGATTAACACGCGATATTTTATTTTTAAATACTGGAGAACAATGATATATTAATTGTGAGTAAACGTAAATTGCCCCATTTAGCACATTTTTAGCGTAACTCTTGTAAAATTGGTGTTTTTGAAAAAGAGTCAAATTTTTTAAAAAATTACTTTTTATATGGGGAACATAGGAATTTTCCCCATAAAATAAAAAAAAAATGTATGTATATTTTACAATATTCTTTCTAAAATTCAAGGAATCAGTCCATAAAGTATTTGCATCTTGAAGCCGGCCACACTATAACATTTTTTGTCAGCATATTGTTCGACTTGATATAAGTTTTAAGTTCGCCATTATAATTTTTTGTATTTCCCATTTTAATATAAGAAACATATCCTTATACACCCAGAAAAAAAATCCATCAAATCCCATTAAAATTGGTCAATAGGACAATTATTGATTTAATAGTATAAAAAAAAATTAAAATTTTCATATAAACTCAACGGCAATGTCATAGTATTTTCTAGTATTTAATGGTATTTTCCGATTAAAATAATAATTTATCCTATTGAATATTTTTAATAGTAAAAAACTATTATTTATATAGTATTTTTTTCTGGGTGTATACATTACTACAATAAATAAAAAAAATCTGAAAACTTTTTATAATTTTGGCCATAAAAATTGATTTTTTTCGGAATGTACGCAGTGGTAAGTTATTTATGAGTTTCGGTGTGGTGAGTTCAGGAGTGGTGAGTACAGGTGTGGTGAGTTTAAAGATTTTTGGGGAGGTTAACTACACCCTTGTTTGAAATATCATTGATATCAGTGAAATCACTGTCGACATACAACATATAAAAATGTATCTTGCATAGGCATCAAAATTGCGAAAAATAGCGTTAAGCCATTTTGGTGCACAATTTTGTATATCGCAGCGCATATATTTAAAACATATAAATCTACTATAATAAAGCATTTGGGAAATATGGTGCTTTAAATTATATTGTTTACCTAATCTAATTAGACATTTAACACTTTAAAATACACTTTATACGTTTTTCTAGTTTTTCTCAAAATGCCTTATCGCTAGTAGAAATTTGCCCGATGCGTTATGGGGAAATGATCGGGTTTTCGTTGGGTAAGCCCTATTAGAGAAAATATGATCATTGCCTTTGTATGCCCTTATCATGCTTACCATACCAGGGTTGCTACATTATTTGTTCCTCATATCGTCATAAATTAGCATCAGGCAATTTTCGAGATTAATGAGAGAAACCCTATTATGCTCGGGCTCAGACAAGGCAATTGTCGGGTATCAGTACATGATCATGGCCTGAGGTCAATACATGATCAGGACACTGCGTTACAAGGACATTATGGGCCTCGTCATATCCCGATCATCTCAAATAATGACATGACCATAGCCCTACCAAAATTTCTACTAGGGATCATGGACTTTGCCATTTTTAATTCCACACGCCACATATTTTTTCTTCTTTTCGTTAGTTGTCAATAAAACTATTTTTGTACCAAATGTTTATTTATTTAATTGTATTGTGAAGCGATTTTAATTTATTTAACTAAAAATTCAAGCGCATTCAAAATTTTACAAAAGAAGTTTACGCGAAGTCAGAAATAAATGTGTTCGAGTCAACATACGCGTAAATTTAATTTTTACAAGAATAGACCTTTTTCCGTTGGATATGAATCCTTTTTATTGTATTTTCAATTTCTTACGAGATTATTATATTTGCATTTATTCCATTTCATTTCATTAAAATCAGACAGGTTTATTTTTTACAGACTATTTCGTTATTTTAAAATTGTTTTTTTTATTTTTATTAATTTAATTTAGGGCTAGTAAAATTTATAATATTTTGTGTTTGTATTTTTGTATGCATACAAAACAATCGTCTAGCTAAAAATAAATGTTTGAACATAACTACAAATAAATAATAATAATATTTAAAAAATATAGAACTAATTAATATAATCTCTAAAATAAGTTTTCAAATATTTTGAAAAATTCTTAATATATAGGTTAATTTGGGATGGTGCCCGGCAACTAAGGAGGCAACACGGTCTATTGTGGCAATTATAACGACCATCACATTCCATAACATGGTAAGTCGTCTTAACATGTTTTTGATGTTATTCCATTTTTGGATTTTGTATAACTTATTTTATATCCTTTGAAATTTTGGTGCCAATTGATAGATCCAAATGTTATAATCACAAATGTACTAAGAGCATACATCAAACTATTTGAAAAATTTACAATTCATATTGGATTAGTTTTGAATTGAAATTGGTTGTAGTTTTTCATTTTCTAAGTAGACCTAGTATTTTTTGGTTTTTAATAAAAATTGTACCAAAAATTTGGGGACAAAAATTATAATACACCTTATTACAAAAATCATGTTATGGAATGGGATGGCCGTTATGGTGATATTGATTTCTTAGAGTATATTTCGACAACGAACATCAGGCACGTGGCAGCTGGATGAACGAGGAAGGAATTGAATGTGATTCCATGTAGCGTTGAATCTAAAAATGAATAAATTGAATTTATTATTATATTTTTCTTTAATAGTTTAAGTCAACATACAAATATCGCTGGGCTAGTGTCTTCTCAACGTGCGGCTTTATTCGAGCATAGTCTTTATCCGCTATCGAAGCGCTGCAGTGCTTTTGCATGTACGCTAGCGTGAAAAGCTCATTTTCATTATAGGAACGTAGACCGGGCAGTCGGTGTCGATGTATTAAGTTCAAATTCTCATACGTCAATTCCGGGTCGATCGATGCACCTATAATAGGACTCGCCGAATCGATAGCCACGATGAACGAGCTTAGAGCTTTCGCAGTTATTTTAGCGGCGCTTAATGTGATATGAAAGCTCTTTACAGATTCATTTGCAATCAAACTCAACTCTTCCTTGTTTTCTTCATTCTCCGTGATGCAATCCACGTCCAATTTGGCTAAATTGAAGCTTTCACCCAAGCCCCCGTCATTCGGGCTCAGACTACGTTCAGCGATAAACTGTTCGACAAACGTAGAGATTGAATCTATGAGCACTTCGGCAATGTCTCCACCAATGCGTGCAAAATTAACCGCACTATAAACGGGTTTAGAAATATATTTTAAAGTTATTGTACAAAATCAGGAAAAGCTCTGTATAACTTACATTGGAAACTTGTAATCGTAATACTTGGAGATGGAGCTGCCGCGTGAGACTATCAGCATGTTCAAGATATTGGAATAGGTGATAGTTTGAGGTTCTGGGTTCGTGTACATCTCAGAAATAATACTGAACGGAAGAGATGTTTATTATAAAATTATTTTTTGACCGTAAAAACTTATACTGCATTGTTTATTTCCAAACATTAGAAATCATAATGAGTATTTAAAATCTTTCTTGAAATGTGAAACATGAGGTTTGTTTTTAAGGTAGCTTAATAATGACTACATATAAATGAATTTATCTTACGTATCAACTATATTAAGAGATTTTAACTTCTGCTCCATGCGAGCTTTACGAAAGCTCCAAATCGATTCCAAGTGTTCCACAAAAAAGAGGTTATTTAGTAGCAATTCGTTGTAGTAATCATTTATGTAGGACTTTGATTCAAGAGCTTCCTCGGGAATTCCTATTTGAATACGCATTGATGTAAGCTGTGGAAATAATATGAGTTTACATGTATGAGTATACAAATATTTTTGATTTTGAAACCTTTTCTCTAATGAAAACCTTGACTCTGTGATCGATCCATGACGCCTGTTCCACCGATGATTGCAATTGATTTCGAACACTATAGTACAATAGGCGAAGAAATTCATCATTACCTTGTGTCTTATTACGATAGTTGGTTTGAGTTGTTTTCGAAGTTGAAGCGGCGGAAATTGTCGTCAAATGGTGTTTCTGTTGCAGAGCATCCACAGCAAATGGGAGCCAATCTCGGACGATTTTTGCGCAAGTCATCCAACGTGGCTGTGTGGTTGCTCGCCCTTAAATTAAAATTTCAATTTGAAAATATCAATTTCTATAAATAAATGTTGAATTCAAATTCAAGAGTATTTCTGCAGTCTCTATGTAAACTGCAAATTTGTAACATTTTTCAGAATGATATAAATTATAACAAATCGAATTCTAATATTTTTATCATAAATGATTTTATCATAAATAAATGCTGTCGATCATTTATTTATCACTTACCATAAATCGAATGTTCAAAGTTATCCAGCAATGTGCGATACTCTCTTGATAAATGTGGCATCAGGTGACGTGCCAGTGACCAAATGATAAAATTATTTATTGGTCTAAAAAATATAAGGAATTTTACTAAGTAATATTATATTAATTTGTATGTAACCTACTTCTTGTCTGATGTCGATACTACTATCGACAGCTCATTTAAGACTTCTACGTCATGGACTAAAACTTCAGTCTCTTCGCTAATTTTTGTATGTGGAAAAACGGCCTGTAGACTTTCAAAAATAGGAAGCTGAAAAGACAGATATCAGGTCAGTTCACTTATTACATAAAAAATGTATACTAATCTCTTACAGACGGCGCTATATTCTTGATCTCCGCTAAGGTCTTGATCTCGTAATGGTTTGATGTTTTTCCAGAGTTCTGCACAGAGTTTATGTGATTCACAATTCGTTTTTCATAGTGAAAAATTTCATCGGCAAAGAGTTCCGCCTCACGTGATACGATTCCTGATAAATATTCAATATTTTTTATATGTTTTAAAAAATATACGATCATATTACATACCCATACTAATAGCAAAATCACGAAGTAATAGTTTATAACCGCGCACAATCTTTAAAAAGAATTAAAAACCAATTTATATAATAGAAATTTAATTGTATCTTTAGCATTATTTTCACCTCATCATTCTGGTCTATGTTATAGAAATATTTATCTGGTAAACCGATCTCGCCTTCGTCCAATCTGATAATGTAATCGTGTGGTTTTGTATAGCTGGAAAAAATGTTATTTTGAGCGTTCAACTTTTTACAATATTGAGATATATTACCGATTTTCTATGGACACCTTATAAAAGGGAAATATGCCATAAGTGGCCTGCAAATGAACCAAAGCCTTTTTGTACTCCCAGTGTTGCAGGCGGTTTGAGTCTCGAAAGGCTTGCCAGCCATCTAAAATAAAAATATATCATTAATTTTAAACATAAAATCTTAAAGAAATTCAAAAAAAAAAAAACAATGTTTAAAAATATGATCAAAAATATTTTCTGTGAGGTAATCTGATAATGATTATAATTTTAATATATGTTTAAAATTATTTCTCAACTATATCGATTTTTTTTTTATTTCAACCACGAAATTAAAAGATCCGCCACAGTATAATTATTTTTGCAGAATAACTTACCAGTTTAAAATCACTTTAAAATCATTATAAATTAGTGATCGATAACAAAATTTTGAGAAATTCAATGGCAAAGTAAAAATTTAAATTTTTATTATTGTAAATTTCTATTTTACGTAGGTTTTAAAATAGGAAGAAATCATGGGATTCGAAGATGTGATATACCATTGGAAAGATAATTTAATTTTCTAAAACACGAGTTAAAAAGTGTTATTCGTTTATTACCATATTATACTTTATAACCAAATTGCTTGACTAGGTTATGTCAGTAATATGCATTTACTAAGCACCCTGTATCTTAAACAGGGTGCATAATAGGGAATAATTTTATTTTACATTTTCTTATTTTTTTGAGTCATAGATGGATCTCCTAACTTATTGACATCGATGAACCAAACACCCTGTATACTCATGGCATTTATGAATTTCATTTATTATTTTATAAAAAATTCAATGCATGGGTCTAAAATTCGAAGAATTGTATTTGTTCATCGTTGGTTTGAGATAGAACCAGATTATCTACAATATGTCGTCATAATCTGTGATCATTATCTATTATCATTAATCTAAAATATTTATTTAGTTACTAATTAGATTACTTTATTATCGTTGATTTTACATACTTTTTTAATAAAATTTAGAGTTATACTCAACTCAAACGCACCCAGAAAAAAATACTATATAAATAATAGTTTTTTACTATTAAAAATAGTCAATACGATCAATTATCTTTTTAATCGGAAAATATCATTAAATACTAGAACATACCATGACATTGCCATTGATTTTATATGAAAAGATTTATTTTTTGTATATTATTAAATCAATTATTGTCCTATTGTCCAATTTTAATGGGATTTGAGGGATTTTTTTTCTGGGTGCGTTGTAGTATTTATTTCTGATGAATATAAAATATGAATGTTAATAAAATATATGAACAAACAATTTATATTCATAACCACGATGACAAATTAATAAAAAGTTGAATGGAAGTTCGACTAAATCATATTTGTACCAAAATCTACACTTTATTCATAAAATTCTGAATTATTAAATTTCACCCGTACAACAGAACTCTCAGAAATCACACAGGAAAAGTAAACTAATTTAAATTTGAATTATTCGAGGTACATAAATGATATAGGTATTTGGTTAACTTAAAATATGACGTTTTCTTAAAACCATTGTTGAAAGAAAGTTTTGTGCAGGTGGTTTTCTCTGGATTTGGTATGGTTTATGAATAATAACGCCCTACGTGCCCATAATATATTTTTCTGTGTATAAAGTTGGTGTTTTTAAGTTACGTTAATTAATATGATATTTACTAAAGTTAATTTTGCAAAACCAATTAGCTCACATTTCTCAAAACATTGCTCTTATCCTGTTTTATTGGGAAATGCCCATTAAGCAATCGAAAATTTAGTAGCAACGGAATGGCTCCAAAACAATTAACACCTAAATGGAGCATATTTTTGTCAAATATATAAGTCAAATCTCTTATTTAAAAGCGAAATAATTAGCAACTTTTGATGAAGCTTTAAAGTTTTACTGCTGTAGTGCGATGGATTCGGGCATTGAATCAATTAGCATAGTATGCAGCACAATTTATATTGGTTTCGAAACTGTTGCACATCATAGATACTTTAAATTGATTGAAGTGTTAATATTTTTATAGAGAATATGTATAAAAATTCGAAATTCGTACATTTGACGAAAGTTTTTAAATATGCGATATAATTAAACAAAATTACTATAAAATAGTTGTTACTAATATAGAGGAGCATCAGTTTACCTTTGCCATTGTTTCTGGATAGTGCAGATTTATTTTTTTATTTTAATAATTCAAGATATCTAATCCTTTGAAAATGAATACATTCGTGGTAAGTTACAAAATAAACGTACCTACTACAAAAATGGATTGAATAAAAATATTAAACATTTTTATTTATTACATTATTTAAAGTTGCTAGCATGCATTGGATTTTTGGCTCATTTCGCCTCGGCACGTCCTGACCTAAGTCTCGGTTACCGCTACAATCAGGGCCACAGCAGCAGTGGCAGTGACTTCCTCCAAGCACCCACTTCCAACGGCTACTTCAATTCAGCACCTAACGCAGGACAAAGTTTCTACCAACAGTATAACGGTGGTTCGGTGGGCTCATACCCCTCTCAAGTCACCAACAATGCGCAATTCACCTCCGGCTCTACATCCACCAGTAACTCAGTTAACTACGCCGAACAGCAGGAATACATCAATCACCTCCAGCAGCACCAGGTGCCAGTTGTGACCAAGCACTTCTATCTTCACTCTGCGCCCGAGGATCACGACGATCAACAAATCGTGCGTTACATAAATGTCGGACAACCGCAGAAAAACTATCGCGTGGTCTTCATTGATGCGCCTTCATCTAGCGCATCCAAGGCAAAGATCATTGCGAACGTAGCACCTGTAGAAGACAAAACCGCGATCTATGTGCTGTCCAAGAAATCATCCGCATTGGATGTCAGCGCAGAAGTGGTTACGCCAGCACCAGTCACCAACAAACCAGAAGTGTTCTTCATCAAGTACAATACCCCCGAGGAGGCGATCCATGCCCAACACACGATTCAATGTAAGTTTAAGAAGAATTTTGACGGTAGTGGTCAAAAACTCATTTAATATGCGTCCTTCCCATCTGCAGCCCAGTATGATGCTCTTGGTGGAAGCAGCGATGTTACCAACGAGGGCACCGTGCCAGTCACATCCGTCATTGGCAGCCTGAATGATGCCACCAGCCACGTACACGGCTTCGACGGCGTCAACTCAGAGCAGACACAAAACGTGGCCGCTGTGGTAAACGTTGTTCATACCGGTGACAACACACAGCAGACCTACTTGCCCAGTCATCAGAGGAATTAATGTCAAGTTGATCGTCACATTTGAAAGTGGGATTCGCATTACATTTTTAACATTTAAATATGCAAGTGTAAATTAAGTGCACTTGAAACTAATAAAAGTGGTTATTAACTAACTCAGAAAAAGCAGCATCAATCTAAAAATCGCTCAAATTATTTAGTTGAGATATAGACAAAATTACCCTGGTACTTTTTGAAAATGTATGTCAAAAAATCTGTAGAATATATAAAATCCAGATTAATCTTATCTACACAAAGAAAATTAGGGGTTACGAAATACACCTTATAAAATTCCCCATACAAAAATCACATGCTCAATACAAAAAATGAACCCGTTCAAAATCCAACCGCATACAATCAACCTATTAAAATTTTATTGCAGTAATAAAAAGTATTTAATTTAAAATTTACTATCTACGCAATAAATTAAAACAAAAATTATTTTCTTCAAATTTTATTACGTACACGCTGCAAAAAAAAGGGCTCTCCCAAACATAATTTTGCAGGCATTACATATATCTTTGGAACTTTATGCAAACAAAAGTATTATTTCATTTTCAAACATTACTATAATAACAACCAAACATATTTTTGTTTTCGTTCAAACATATTTATGTTCAGAATGAATAATTTTCGGCGTTCTTGCAAACATGTTTGAATGTTTGAATGTGAAAACATTTTATTTACATGTAAACATATTTATGTTTACATTTAATTTTAATGTAAAGACAGTAAATTTAGTGCTAATATCTTCTTAACACAATATTCGTTTTTTCCCTTTTTTTAAATTACATTTTTTTTTATTTATATATTCTCTATTTATAAACTTAAACTTCTCTTTTTTTTATTACACATATTGTATTTATACTTAATAATTTGATTTCCAGCTATTGTTCCTATTTTGTGTTCAGTGATTTACGGATAAATTGGATATTTCACAAGCAGCCACTATCTATACAGCAGAAATATCAAACATACATATATTAATATCTGATGAAAAATATATATTTCTACAGAAACATTAATATAGTAAATTTATGTAAATCCGCGATTAAAGCAAAAATAACTATTATTATTTTATTATTATGTTTAAATATCGTATAATATTATTTCAATCTGAACAAAATAATAATACAATTCAATTATAATGTAATTAGATATTACTCCCAATATTTATATGGTGATTTCGAATTACGTTATAATTACATTCGAGCATATTCAAACAAATCTTTTATATCCGTGTACGTAATAAATTTAAATAAATGGTATTTACTTCAAGTTTAAATAAAAAGTATTTCATTTAAATAAAAAAGACTACGGGTGAACAACGTGTCGAAAAGTATTTAAATTTATTACTTTTTTATTTAATTTTATTACTTTTTTATTTAATTTTATTACTTTTTCCCTCAGTGTACAGATGGATTTAAAGAATTTAGAATATTATGATTAGGTGTATTTTCTACATCTCGTAAAATGCACCATTTAAAATATACCAGTACAAAATCAACCTTTACAAAATCCATCTGTATAGATTCCACCCAGTGACAAATTTATTTAAAATATTTAATTATTTCAATTATTTAAGTATTTCAACAATGGTTCTATGAAAAAGTCTTTTTACAAAAAAGTAATCTATAAAGTATATTACTTTTTTTAGAATAAAATAATACAAATACGAGGAAACAACATAATTGAATTTTGCCCGGTCGGATTTATGTTATGAAAACCAAATTGAATTTTGTCCGGCTGTTTTACAAGTGGTTTTTAAAAAAATCATAAATTTGTGTGTGATGGATTTTATGTCAAATGAGTTTTATGAATAAAACTAAAATTTCTTTGTTCGTATGTTGATTTGTTTCGTTTCGTTTCTCAGTGTAAACGGCGGATCCGATTTTCTTGAAAATTTTACCACAAATGCGGTAGAATCTGGAATTAATGATAGGCTATATTTTATTTACACCGATAGGAGGCGCAAATGACGTTTTCTATAGCGCACCCACGGATCAGATCTAAAAAAAATGTAGACAGTGACTTTGTAGGAAACTGGTAAACATGAAGCAAAAATTAGATCCGAATTTGACCATCAGAGTCCCAAAAAATAAAAAAAAAATTCGGACCAAATTCGAAATTCGAAACAATTTTTTTTTCGAACATTTTTTTTTTGTTAAAAAACATTTTGTTCGTAAATTTTTTTTTCCGAATTCTATATGTATATATAAATATTTTTTTTCAGAATATTAAAAAAAATCAATTAATTTATTTTAATAGTTTTTATTTTTAAATTTGAATTTCAGACTATAAAAAAATATTCCAGCAAGCAGTATTTAAGAATTCAATAACATAAACTTTATGCGAATTACAAATTCATAAATGTGTATTTAAAGACAGATTTTTGTTTTTAAATTTTATGTTTAAGAACATCATAGGGAACATTAAGTATATCAAATTATTATTCAATGAATAAAGTATTCCATATGATGAATCTGGTAGTTGGTGAAAAAATTCATAATATTTATGAATAAATTCATCACTTTGTTTTTTTTTCTGTGTAGTTGGGTAAACGCCATAGTTGTTTATATATGACATTTTGGGTACAAAAATACTGTTACACAGTAAAAAATGTTGGAATATTTTTTAAACTGTTCTTTGGATTACAGAATATTTTAATACTTGTATGTCTAATTTTTAAACTTTTCAATAGTTTACACTCAATTTTAAACTTTCTGAGATTGAAATTTATTAATATATTTTTTATTTAACATGGAAATGTAATGTTTTTAGTATATACAATAATCCCAGTGTTTTAAAAATTTAAATTTAATCCAATTTTATTAAAATTTAAACTCAAATAGTCTATTCTCAGTTTATTTAATGATTTTAAACCATAGAAGGTTAAATTGTAATCCATACTTACTAAATTTAGTTCAGAATCACAGGTTCGAATCTCGGCCAAAGCAATTTTTATTTTTTCTTTCTTATTTTATGGTTGTTATTATTACTTTAGAATTATAAAAAAATATAAATTTAAAAAAAATTAAAATTATAAAAAAACGAGTTGGGAAAGTTAGGTCACATGGGTAAGTTCGGACACATGGGGCGGATTTTTATAGTCGGCCGGCCCGACTATGGAATACCCTACGCCTTTGGTGGGGATATTAATGTGGCATATTTAATTGCATACCTTAATTTTAAAGTTTTTAATTATGCTGAACCTCCCCACCCTCAGAATATTATTCACGTATCAGAAATTTACGTCTTATATCCCCATAAATTTAAAAATTGATATAAAAGAATAAAAAAATAATAAAAAAAAAATTAGAAAAATATAATTGGGCGGACCACGCCTATATTTAAAATTTTGTAAGGCTAATACTTCATAGATTTGATTTTAATAATTTACGGATCAAATTTCCACTATGAAAACCCGGGAAATAATGAAAAAAAAAGTGGGCGTATCACGCCATTTTTTTACCACATATTTTAAGGCGAATTCTATAAAAGTGACTTGTATGGGAGGTGGGCGTGTCCGTGGCCGATTTGGCTCATTTTCAAACTCAGTTCCTACTTTTGGCTAAAATATATTGAGACGAAATTTCATCGCATTCTGATCAGTATTTCTCAAGTTATTCTGTATTCGGACAGCAAGACAGCAAGACGGACATGGCTAAACGGACTCGGGTAGTGATGCTGATCAAGAATATATATATACTTTTCCATACCGGAATATATATACTTTTCCATACCGGACACGCCTCCTAAGGGGCGTTACAATATATGCACAAAGTTAATATACCCTGTACCTCATAGGTGTAGGGTATAATAACCCAATATTTTTTACCGTGTAATACTCAAAGAATGTTTTTCGATCATCTAAATTTATAAAAATATATATCGTTTTAGGGCCGTTTTGACAATGTTCGGTTACGTTAAAATTTGTCTGTACGTTTGTTAACTGGCAGATAGCCCAACTTTCAGAATAAAGTTTCCGTTAAATATTTTCGTTTTCACCAACACAGATTATTTAACTTCCGGTTAGAGCGGTATTGTAATAGATTTTCTGTCATATCTGACATAAATAAATTAATTTAAATTTAATTTATCAAATTTAAAATTTCACAGCTCACAGCTTATTTCGTGCAGTACAATTCTAATTTTAAAGGTTTTTAGCTGTTAAATATGCACTTATATTGACAAAATTTTAACGCAGATTTGTAGACCAATGTTCATCGAACATAATACCTGAATTTGGATTTTAAAAAGTGGTCCCCTCGTGGTGTAACAGGACTTTACAATATACATAGAACATTTATTTAGATGTTAGCTCTCGATCGTGGTCCCGTTAGTCGCTATTTTTTTGTGTACTATGTCCATTCAGTGGTGATCGCAGTTATCAATTAATTTGAGTCGAAATTTATTACAATATATGTCAGTTCTGATTTATTTTCAAAATGGGTCACCGCACAAAAATAGAAAAGCGCGAATTAGTCTTATTTCACTTCAAATAGAACAGCGCGAATTAGTCTTATTTCACTTCAAATACGAGAAAACCTAACAAAAAATGACTGAATTCGTAAACTTGAGTACCTCTACAGTGCAGAGCACCAACCAGTGCTTTTTGCACGAAAATCGTGTGGCCAATAAGGGAAGAAATACTCCGAATAAAATATTTACGTAAGCGGACGAACGACATGTTCTGCTTAAAACAAAGAAAAATCCGAAGCTTTCGGCTCCAAAATTGGGCATGGATGTTTAGAAAGAGTTGGGCAATAAATGTTTTTCCGAAATTATTCTCCGAATCCTGCGGGCCAACGATTTTAATGGTCGAGTAGCACGCAAGAAACCTTGCACAAACAAACATCAGCTATGTCGACTGAACTTCGCCAAACAGCATGTTGTCCATTCGGGAACATTCTGGAACGACGCCATTTTCTCAGACGAGTCCAAATTCAATATTTTTGGATCCAACGGAATGCATTACGTGTGGCGTAAGCCTAATACCGAGCTAGACAATAAACACCTCAAGCCTACAGTAATGCAAGGTTACGGTTTGTGCCTGCATGGCTGCATCCGGTGATGGAAAATTAGTTTTTATTGATGATATTATGGACAAGACAATGTATCTAAGCATTCTATAGAAAAATTTACTTCAATGCACCATTACTTTGGGTGTACGAGAAGAATTCGTTTCTATCACGACAACGACCAGAAACATAAATCGGGAATAGTTCAGTCATGGTTGATTTGGAATTGGCCGCATCTTATGACTCCGTCTGCACAGTCACCAGACTTAAATGTCACTGAAAATGTGTGGACAATTTTGGAGAATGGCGTTCGCAAGCGGAATATTTCCAATAAAAATGATTTGAAATATATTATGAGATTACAGTCAAATTTGTGGAATCAATGCCTAGGCGTCTTTAAGATGTAATTAAACAAAAGGGCGGCCACACAATATATTAATAGACATGCACATAACATTTTTTTAAGATACAGTGCTGTGCACGAAATAAGCTGTGGCGTTGAATTTTGCAACATTTTTTGTGTTTTTCTTTATCTTTTTTTAAAGAAGTTTAAGTAGAGCAATTTTAGTTTCTCTGTAAAGATATATATACAAGTAAAAAAATGTCGTTTAAAATTTTTTCATATTGGTATTCGTTACTAAGTTTTAGCATTTCAAAGTTGAACACCGCGCCTGCATGAAATAAGTTGTGATCCACTGTATTTGGATATAGCGACGACAGATTTGCAATCGCAATAGACCGTTTTGCTAATATTTCTATTGCCATTTACATTATGATATTTTGCGACATTGCATTTTGATATTTCGGGAACAATTTATGTACAAATTGCAGCATAATTTTTTCAATGGATTGTCAAAATCTGTCGGTTATAAATATAACGGAAACATGTTCTATCAGTTCAAGTATCTGCCGGTTAAATAAAATTTAAATGACAAAGAGATATAACAAATGATTGTGAAATCGAATTTTGCAAAATATCGGTTAAAGTGGCAGTTAATGTTTAACTAGATATTGTGGAAATGGCCCTTAATGTTACTTTATATACAAATTGTTTTAATATCATGCTTTGTGTGATGCCATCGGACTGTGGCTCATCACTGACCATAAAAACTCGTTAACTGTTGATATTCGATGTCTGTTTGGGTCTACAACCACTTCATTTTTAGATGTTCATTATAAAATATATATTTTTAATTTATTATAAATTTAAAATTAGTTTAGAAATCAACTTGGATGCAAAGTATCGTTTGGATTTTCCACATACAAATCCGCAAAAATCTTTAATTTATTTCCTAGTGTTAGCATTTTCGCATATTAGACTAATTTGTATAACGACAAAATTATACAAAAATGCCATATAATAAAATACGAACCGAACCGCAGATAGTGTACGGCGGTCTCTGCACAAAACTCGTTATGAACTCAGACTAAGCCTTATATTATACTAGGCTATACAGTCGTCATACCACATATATAGATCATCGGAAGTAAGTATAGATGTTGTTTCTAAAGATTTGTTTTTGAAAAAAAAAAAAAAACAAATAAACAAAACAAAAAAATTATGCAAAACTATTCTAAGTCGTCGCCATTTAAAGTCCATTTCGTATGATGTGTTAATAAACTATTCACCCATCTATCTGCCGTTCGTACCAAGATCGTTTCTCGTAAATCGCACAGAAGATGCCATTAATTCGCAAGGTTCATAAATTCAAGTTCAATGACAAATTAGTTTAAAATCAGTTAAAACATAGACGTTAAACCGCATTGATTCATGAATAAGAGTACTCATTTGATAACTGCATAAATCATTTACGGTGTCTTTAAATTTGGTATTTAGAGATTTTCGTCTTTTTTTATTTTTAGATCTTGATTAAAATATATGCTTCTCATATTAATTAAAATCCATGATTTAGGTTTTACTACAAGGTTAATACTAATTTCGGTTGTGACTTCTCAATTCCTTTTCGAGATATATAACACACACTGTATTGAATTGCATTGAATTTCTATAATAAGAATTAGATCCAATGAATCTTCTATTTCACGTGTGGACTTTGTGTGTAAAGCTTGGCTAGCCTTATCTGCATATTTGGATACAGAATGGCTCATTAGCATCAACTGACGATGACTCAATGCGCTATTGTCTGTACGTCGATATCAATTTGAATAAATTTTGGGTCAAAATATTATTGAGATAGGCCTAACTCAATATCAGATGACAACAACAAAGTGTCATTCAGCCGTGATAATAGTTGTAATATATTGTTGTATTTTTGAATGAAAGTAAAACCAAAAGGCCTACCAAATAAACTGGATTATTCAGATTATTCGTATATAAGTCATGTGGATGGCATGATATATCCAGTCAATAAACGTAATTCAAACGACAAACAACAAAAATTAAACAATATTCGAAAAGTGAAACTATTCAAATAATTCTTCAAAACTAAATACAAAATGCACGTCTTCATCGGACTCTTCGCGTTCCTGGCTGTCGCTTACGCCTACCCGCAATACGGATATCAGGCACCCACGCCCAACGAAGCTATTGGATTACACACCGGTTCATACCCGGGTCATCGAGGTGGAGATAAATATCTTCCACCAGCCACCACAACGCTAGCGCCCATTGTTCATAAGCAGTTCTACCTGGTCGGAGCACCGGAGGATCACTCCAACGATGGCAAAACTAAGCACTTTGTCTTGGGCCGTCCTCAGAAGAATTTCCGTGTTGTCTTCATCAAGGCCCCAGGCTCCGACAATGACAACCTCAAGTACTCTGCGGAATTCGCACCACAAGAAGAGAAAACTGTTATCTACGTGCTGAGCAAGAAGGACAAAGATTTGGATGTTGGCGATATTGCGACACCAGCTCCAACACAACCCAGTAAACCAGAGGTATTCTTTATCAAGTACAAGACTCCAGAAGAGGCTGAGGCGGCTCAAAAGGAAATTCAAGGTATGTCTTGGCAATTGTAGATTATCATACCAAATGTTTACAATTTTTCCTTTTTGTAATAGGGCAATACGATAAACTTGGGGGAACTTCGGATGTCAGCGATGAAGGCAACGCACCTATCACATCTGTTATTGGATCTCTGGATGGTCTAAATCCTGATGGTAGCTACAACTACAAACAGATCAATGGTGGTGCCGAATCACTATCACATAATACTCAGTACCTGCCACCAAACTAAAATAAGTTCTTTCTCTATACTTTATCTGTGAAGTTTGTCCATTTTCATAATGTTTTCGTCTTTGTTGATCACTATCATCGATGTTCTAAAATATGCACACATTTAGTTTTAGTTTATTCACACTATATTCATTTTAATCGTTCGAAAATGATGTTTGTTATTACATATATACCATAATAATACTGTGTTCAAATATATATTGTTCTAAAAATACAAAACTACAATTTACATATACAAATTATCATTTTAAAAGACAGGTATTATTGGATTTTTGCGCAAAGTTTCAAAAAGTTTTTGATATATGGGATATATTAAATTTATATTTGAATTTACCCATTACCAAAAACAAGTATTTTTTTATATTTTTGTTAGACAATTGAGGAGCTCATTTCCAAAACATGCAATGTGAAACGAAGAAACGAACGAACCTGAATTACTGATACTGAACATTAGAATCAAATGGGAACAAAGGTGTTTTTCATTCCTATAATTTTAGTTATCTCGTTAGTATATTCACCTTTTTTAAATAATCATTTTTGAGCAGTACATTTGTAAATAAAATCATTTTATTTTTAAGTGAATATCACGTTTTGGATACGAGCTCCTCAATTAGCTATCATTTAAACAAACAATATTCTGAATATTTACATCTGTCTCAATAATTTTGTTAACTTATGGATTTTCAATTCATTATTACGATTTATTTTTTTTAATTGTATGTTGTAGTTTATCGTCATCAGAACTATGGTTTCAGATTTAGAAATTAGCACAACCATTTGGACATATCTGCAAAATCTTATTCTGCTGCTAATTTGGAAAATGTTTCCATGAATTCCGAATGCAATATCCTTAGATAAAATTTAATTTTTGCCATGATGGAGACCTGATCGTAATACTTTTTCTTTATCATAACATGAGTAACATGATTTGACCTTAATCATATCCTTCGTAATAGGTTATATTCCTAATAGGGCAGTCCGAAACTAATTCGACACTTCGGTGTACCGGGGAATTGGATTTTAGATCAACACGATATTTATAATGTGCAATTAACATTAGGTTCCAAATCAAAATCTACTTTGTGCTTAAACTGCATTTTTTATTTAATAAAAAAAAATGTTTACTCCAAAATTAAATATTAATGACGCAATAAACATGTGGTCAAATATTTTCGTAGTACGAATAGTTTTATCTAGGATATATATTTCAATTCTATTGAAAGATGTCAAAAGGTTCATAGGCACGAAAAGTGGATAATGTCGACTTTACATCAATCTATTTTCAAAATTCAAGTTTGAGGTTATGTCGCATTTGCATTTGTTTCGTGGAAACTAAAAATGTAGGTCTTTTCTGCATATGACACATTTTTAGTGAATGAATCAATCTATCGAATTGTATGATTATTTTCGAAAAGTTTCAACATAGTCCCAGTCTCCCCGAATATTTGAATTCAGTGAGAATTAAAAAAATCTACAATATTAGAGGACATTTTATGGGCAACAACTCAATTATGAAAACTTTTAATACTAAAGATTCATATTTGAATACCTAGAACCCAAAATAGTTTCGGAAACATGCACGGATAGAAAAGATTTGTTTGAATATGTTTGAATGTAATTAAAAAATAATACGAAATCACCATACATGTATTACGGATGAAGTATAATTAAATTATTATTCAGATGGTAAAACTTATCATAAATATGTTACAATACAAACATAAAATTTTAATTGCATTTGAATATACTATTTCTTGACAGTTTACTTGGTTATAACTATGTTTCAAAACACACAGAAAATGCTATTCAAATCTAATTTTAACGTATGTTCGCAACGCTCGTCTCATTCGATTAGTTATCAATAGACGAAGTTGGCAACGTTGCGCAGCATTTTCTACCTACACCATCTTTTGCCATCGTTTGAACATATTGATGTTTAAAAACAAACAAAAAAAAATTTTATTTTTTTTTTATACAAGTTGTCCAACGCTCAGGGGATGCCCCCTATTCATGCAATGCATTGTGTTGATCGTATGAAAGGATTATAGGTAAGAGGAGGGAGGAAAGATAGAGTAGTGTCGGTGAATGTTTGTTTTGAACTTGCCAATATCAAAAATGTCGGGAAAAACAGACGCAGGGAGATTGTTCCACAAACGTATCGTGCGACTGAAGAACGAATTCTCTCGGTAATGCGTGGTTCTATTGAAAGCCGAGTGAACTACGAAGGAGTGGGTTTGGTTCGATGCCCGAGTAGAACGAGAGGACACACGACTTGGTGGAATCAGGCCATGTATTTACCTTGAACACTTATCATTGTAATACCTATAAAACAAGAGAACCAATAGAGGATGAAATATTTTGATCCCCTATTAAATATATTGCACGTTGTTGGATTCGATCCAGGAACTCCAAAGAAGATTTTGAAGCCCCTGCCCATATGTGCGAATTGTATTCCATCTTAGGCCGAATATAGGTGGTGTAGACAGTGCGCAAGTCAGCAGGAGTGAAGTATGTCTTACACCGTTTTAAAAAACCGAAGCACTTGGCCGCCTCTTTCGACACGTCAAATATGTGATCATTCCAACGGAGATCACATTGAATTGATATGCCCAGAACGTCAAGAGCAGCTGACTCTGCAATATCCACAGCACCCATATTAAGGGGAGGTAGGGTTGAATCCATTCTTTTGTGAGATAACAGACAACATTGGGTCTTGCGTGCATTAAAATCAACTCTATTTGCAAGACCCCACTCGGAGATTGTTTTAAGGTCATTATTGAGTGTGTCATTCATAGTGCGTCTTTTACTCTCAATCTCCAAAGAGGTTGGGCGCTTTTTGAACGAGTATGAATGACAAATGTTGCTATCATCTGCAAAGGAAAGGATTGGGTTCTGGGTCAATGACAAAAGGTCATTGATAAATACCAGAAATACCGAAAGAACACCATCCATCGCAACTCGTATTGAACGACCCTGGAGAAAACTAATATATCCATCGAGTAAAAGATTCACCGACACCATATGCAATTAGTTTTGAAACGAGGGCTTTATGCCACACTCGATCAAAAGCCTTGGAAATATCAAGAGCAACAGCCTTGCTCTCCCCGAAAAGGTGAACACAATTATTCCACTTTTCGGAGAGGACCGCCATCAAGTCACCTGTGGATCTGGTCCTACGGAAACCGTATTGTCGGTCACTGAGCAATTCGTTGTGCTCAAGATAGTTCACAAAGTGGAAGTTAATTACGCTCTCCATTACCTTTGAGAGTGCAGAGCATATTGCAATGGGTCGGTAATTGGCAGGGTTCGTGGCCTCGCCCTTTTTCGGAACTGGCTGGACATTGGCAACCTTCCAACAAGATTGAAAAACTCCTGTCGTGTAGGAGATGTTGAAAAGGTTACGCAACGGACAAGCCAGCGTTGACGCGCACTTCTTCAACACATGGGCAGATATGCCATCTGGCCCAGAGGCTTTGTTAATGTTGAGGTTTGCTAAAACCTTTTTAACTGCCCGAAATTATATGTAAATAAAAGTATTCTTGCAATATTTTACTTGTATACGAATTTTACAATCGGTGACCGCCATTTTCTGCATACGTGTCTTTTGATATTTGTTGAGAAAACGTATTCGTATCGGTAATACGATGTCATTTGTAAATTTTAAAAATATACAAATTGTGGTACACAAAGTAGAAATAGTAACAAATAATATCATTTAATAGTGCAGTATATAATTTAATTGTTCCCGAATGTTTTTCTAAAAATATTGTGAAAATACGTCATGGATATTTCATCAAAAAAAAAAAAAATACTGAAAACCACTACGAATTCCTTGCCAACGCTATGTGCTGCACTGAGACTTGACTTGCAGTTTTAATTCAATTATTTATTTATGCATTAAAAAATGTGTATGTGAATTCAAATATTATTAACTCCCACTGTGCATGTTTAATGATTTTTAATAAAAATTAATAAAAAAAAAAACAATATTTTATTTTTATGTTATTTTTAGGATTTCTTTCCAAAAATATTTAAATATGCTTCTATGCAAACATACTACTTTTTGTACTGAAACAACTGATATGTTTCACTGGAAACTTATTTATATTCAGGTCGTTCCAAATCATGTTATATTTTAAACATATTTATGTTTCGGTTCAAATATTTATTTTGTTTATAAGTAGTAATTATTATGTTTCTATTAGAACATACACCATTTTAAGGGGCAACATCAAAATGTTTTCGTAATATCATAATGTAAATCAGAGCTCATTCAAGTCTCCTGTTTACAAATGATTAATCAGTCAATAATATATTATGTTTACATAAAATTCCAAACATACACACATAATGCCTGCAAAATTATGTTTGGGAGAGCCATTTTTTTGCAGTGTGTGGGTATATGGTACGCTAATAACCAAATTCATTTCATTAAAATTTAATTTCTCCAAATTGATTGATGGCACATATTTGGTTGGCACTTGAAATAATATCAATATCAACAACTACCCTTTATGTTTTGGCTTTAGGAACCAACTTAATAGTTGATAAAACCGAATAAGTGGTTGGGATGGGAACAAAAGTTATATTCTATATGTATTAATTATGCAAATGTTTTAAAATACACAAAAAGACTGATCGAAGCGAAGAAAAATACTGTCACAATCATGTAAACATGTTCGTCTTTAACAGATCACGTCTTTTCTGCGTGTAGTGCACAGATTTTTCGATATTTTATGAACAAAGCCTATTTTAAATTCCAACGAATATGTAAAATATATTTATTTATTATTAAAATATAAATAATGTGAGTTATTAATTTAATTATTCATATATATAAAAATACAATAAGCCGGTATGAGGGTTATTCACATCGCACTGCGAATAGACTCGAAATTGATTGGAAATTACGTATGCTCGCTCATCAGCAAATGGTAGATAAATAAATATAAAAACAGCAAAAACTATTTAGCTAATTTAAATATTTAAGTCTCATTAAGTGTTAATATTGTGCGAAAATTAAATAAAATCAATTTATGGACCGTTAAATGCAGTCTTTTAAGTAGCCGCCCACAACAACAACGAACGATTTATACCACAGATACTACCAAAAGAATGTTGTTTCCAAAAATAAAATCTCTACACGAATGCATTATAATACATCACCAAAATTTGCATTCAACGTTTTTGGGATCAAAGCCAACGCTTAATCAGGAAACTTAAAACTTAAATTTCAAATCGAGAGAGACAAATTCAAAATGACGATGATCACGATCATGATAATCTGAAGCATTTTAATATAAATTGTATAGGAACACAGACAAACGGTATCAGTGCGCCGAATCAACTGTAACAATTAAGACGACAACTTTTAAGAAACGAACCGATACTTGACAAAGTTAAGAATTAGATTCACGGAAATAAAGATAATGAATTCGATTTGTGTATTCATCGGGCTTCTGGCCTTTGCCGCGGCAGCTCCACAATTCGGCGGTTATGGATACAATCCATCCCAAGGACATCGCGGTGGCGACAAATACCTTCCACCTGCAACCACGACTGAAGCACCGATCGTGCACAAGCAGTTCTACGTTATTGGCGCTCCCGAAGATACTGAGAACCTAGGCAAAACCAAACACTTCGTCATCGGTCGCCCTCAGAAGAACTATCGTGTTGTCTTCATTAAGGCTCCAGGATCCGACAATGACAACGTCAAACTGTCTGCCGAGTACGCACCACAGGAGGAGAAGACCGTCATTTATGTGTTGAGCAAGAAGGCACATGACTTGAATGTTGGTGATTTTGCCACTCCAGCGCCAACCCAACCCAGCAAACCCGAGGTTTACTTCATCAAGTACAAGACACCCGAAGAGGCAGAAGCAGCACGCAAAGAAATTCAAGGTACTTTGAAACGTTTTATATATTTTTGAAAAACAAATACCTAAATGAATAAATTTCAATTCTAGATCAATATGATCAATTGGGAGGAACCAACGAATTCAACGATGAGGATACCGCTCCTATCACCTCGGTCGTTGGGTCTCTGGATGGTGTCGCCCCCGATGGCGGTTATGACTACAAGCAAATTGCAGGAGGCGACAGTTCACCACTGAGCAACTATTTGCCACCGACTCATGTGAAATGAGCAGAAATTCTTGAATATTTGTTAAATAGTAGTAGGATAATTAATTGTTGATTTTGAAATAAAAATAAAAAAATAAAAAATATATTACAGAATGATTTTTTATTAAATTTAGTGCAGCATGGTTTCTCAACGGTCAAGGTACCCAGATTTGTACGCATTTATATAGAGAAATATTGCACTAAGGAAAACCATTAATGGATTCAATGCTTTTCTTGAAATGTTATATTTTGTATAAGAAAAATGAACCAAAGTCATTTAAGGATTGTACGCGGAAAACTGAATTAGGTTTTATGGCAACTTATGTTCTTATTAATATCATTTTAATTGTATTTCTTATTAAAAATATAACTTAGGTATTAATTTAGGGAACAAATTATATGGATTATACAAATGGTTCAATAAATATACGCAAATCCAAATGACTCTATAAAATGATTTGTTTCTCATTTTTCTACGGAAAAATTCAAGTAAAGCTCAGTCTTTTTCGGTCTTTACATTGTAATTATATAAAAGGAGAGAAAATCTTCTTTAAATTTAGGTAAAAAATTGGATAAAAGTCTGCGGATGCTGAACAATGTTATCAATTTTCCGACAAAGGTAACTAGAATTTCAATACAAATAAAAAATTGTTAAATAAAAATTGTTAAGGGTTAAACTAAGGGCCAGTGTTTCGTTTGTAGTTTAAACTTTATTTTAACTCAAAATCCAGTCTTTCAGTTTAGTTTAACTGACGGATCTCGGTGGGTTAAACTTCGTTTAAACTATCTCGACGTTTATGTATGATACGCTCATTACGCACTGCAGTCCATACTCTGAGTATTTTCTGCGCTCATTTGTGTGTCCATCGATTTACATTTAAATAGTTTTCTTCTATTATTCATTGTATTACTACACTGAGGGACAAAATTAATAAAATGAAATAAAAAGTGATAAATTTAAATATCTTTGCACACGTTTTTCACCCTTAGTCTTTTTTATATAAATTCCTACAAACCATATGACGATAATTTTTAAATTCTATAAAATAATGATAAATTTAAGATATAAAACTCAAAGTATTTGAAAATTTATTTGCGTGTTCTTCCTAATTTTTATCAAAAAAACAAAAATTTCTGAACAAATAAAATATGTTTATCGAAAATAAATCCATTTATGATATCATCTCGATATCTTTAACGACAAAAACAACGATATCGATAACGATATCCGACAGGTTCGTTTTTATCTAAAACCCTATCGTTTTCGTATCATTATAGATTATCGAAAACGACAATTTGAGCCTATAAATGATATCGTTTCGATATCGTAAAATTATAGTTTGGTTTGCTGGGATTAAATACTTTTTATTTAAAATTGAAAAAAAAACTTTTATATCACTCATAGTTCTACAGGTAGATGTGTCCTACCTGTAGAACCACATATTACATAATTTTGTAGTGGTTACTTCAAAAAAAAAACATACATTCATATTTTGAAAAATATTTTTATAATGTATTTATTTTAATAATGAATTTAAATGCGTACGTAATAAAATTAAATACTTTTTTATTTAATTTGAAATTAAGTACGCACATAATATTTTTTGTATGGAGTATTCCGGTTTTTATTACAAAAACATTTAAAGCAAATTTTAATTTAAATAATTTTTATATAATTTTATTATGTCACTTTTTTTAGTGTAGAGCTGAACGATACCACGCACTAAGGCTCTATTTCTAAATTCGCTTTTTTATAAATTTCGTCATTCTCGTTAGCGAAATATCAGCTGTTCCAAATGATCGATAATACTTTAACATTATCCCGTATTGTCAAATGGAAGAATACTTAAACTACGTGAGACGTTTATGTAAACATATTTTAAACTAATTTTAAACTACCACTGAAAAACTGGTTAATACTTTTTAGACAGTGCAATAGAACTTCAACAAATACTACTTTATCATATGATCCTTTCATTCCCATAATACGTCAAAATAACAAACAGCATTTGAAATTAGATTATGTAGAAATGTTAGTTGATTAATAAAGTTAAAATATTTCGAATTCAATTCATTTATGAAAATATTTACAAATATTTACAATATGATAAAAAATGAACATTAATACAAAATGCGAAACTGAAATCGAAAATTGGAACCAGTAGTCATTATAAAAATAGAACCCGAAATGTGAAGAAAATCCCTATTATTCGTTAGGGTTTTAATACAGTATTTTCTATAAATAATGAAAAAACCAAAACTAAACAACATAAGATGATGAAAACAATTTAATAATTTTAAAATACAAAATTTCAACAAATTTGTCTATCGATATATACATAAAAATGGAATTACATTCTATACGCTTATAATTAAAATGGAGTAGTAAAGATATGTGATTTGCTAATCAATCAAATCATTGCTTAAATAAACTTTTTTTATAAGGTTTTTAAGAAATATAAAATAATGGTAAAAACTTAAATATGGTCAAAGACTTTTATGGCAAATTATAAATGTAGCTTTAGTCGTGAATTCACCTTCAGAAAATTGTTTCAATTATTAAAAGCTGTCTTCTAAAGTGCCGAAAAGTATGTTAGATCTTTTGAAGTTTATGCTGTATTTTAATACTTCTTAACCCATAGCAACCAAAAGAATCAAATATTTAATAATCTATTAACGAAACCTTTAAAATGTCATATAAGTGGTTATTATTTATAATCATTGTGATTAAATTTTAATTTATTTTTTAACATAAAATTCATTACATTTAATTTTTTTGTCATTTAAATTTCAATTGATTTTCCATGTGCCTCGTTTAATAAAAAAACCTTTAATGTTTAACATTATTATATATGGGTGATTCCACGTCATATCAACCTGAGGTTTGGCAGCACCATCTTAGAAATTACAAAAGTTAAAAAAATAAAAATTAGAAAAATCGAAAACTTTTACACCTATCCATTTGAACATAATAATAATAGTTTGGCACTACAGTCCTAAAAGAACTTAGGCCAAGCTCTCTCACCATTTTGAGCTGTGCGTATTATATTTGTACTCAAAGTGGTGGGACCTACAGTTTATTGCCGAATCCAAACGGCGGGTGAGAGCTTTTCATAGACAATGTTTTACTCTCGTAGGTTTGCCATTTTCCGAGAGAAAGCGCGGTATAGAAAAATGTTTCTATGAAAAGATGTTGTTAGCCCCAGTCCAGGCTTGAACCGAGGACCTTCCGGCTCACAGTCCAACGCACTAACCACTGAGCTACCGCGGCTGCGGCTATATGAACATATACACGCTGCAAAAAAAGGTTTCTTCCAAACATAATTTTGCAGGCATTACATATATCTTTGGAGATTTATGCAAATAAAAGTATAATAAGTATATAATTTCTCCCTTATATCGAAAAACACCTCTCCAAATTTTAGATAGTATATTAATAAATAAAAGAACTACTTTTGAAAAACATTTGAGCCAAATCAAAATAGCTGTTTCTGCCGAAATTCGAGTTCGAAAATTTTACAATAACATAATAATTATAAACCGAATTAGAGAATAATATATTAAACCAGAATCAAAAACTACATTAAATTCTTAGAATAATAGACACCAAAAATATCCATTTTGCAACGTTATTGACCTAGATAACGGATTTCGAAGTTACCTCTATAAATAAAAGTTGTAATTTTTTGAAGCATCATAATTATGTGAAATTTTCGAATTTCGAAAAAAAAAACAACTTATATTTTTTTATCTATTCAAAGGTGTAAACTAAATTTCATGAAAATCGAAAAAAAAAATTTAAAACCCTGTCGATTAGACGTGGAATTACCCATATATGTTTGAATGTGAAAAACATTTTATTTACAAGTAAACATATTAATGTTTAATTTCATATTAATGTAAAAAAAAGGAACTTTAGTGCAAATCATTTTCTTACACAATATTCATATTTTTCCCTTTTTACATTTTTTTTATTTATATTATATAATTATAAACATAAACTATTTATTTATTACTCGTCTTTTATTTATACTTAATAATTGTATTTCCATCTATTGTTCCTATTTTGAGTTCAGTGAATTACGGATAAATTGGATTTTTTTGTGTGTACAAATGAAATATACCTAATTAAATATATCTGTTTCTACAGAAACATTACTGTAGTAAATTCATATAAATCCGCGATTAAAGCAATTTTTGTTTAAATATCGTATAATAATATTCCAATCTGAACAAAATAATTATACAATTCAATTATAATGTAATTAGATTTTACTTTTAATATTTATATCGTGATTTCGAGTTACGTTTTTTACATTCAAACATATTCAAACAAATCTTTTCTATTCGTGTAGGTACTCAAATGAAAGGTAATGATCTCACGCTTGTGAATATGTAATTATTTTCCGATAACCGTACTGACCTCGGTACTCTTTTTAGATTTAACACCTTGAGATAATCCCATTTGAATATTATTATTTACCGATGGTAATCCTAAAATTGATTTTCAATATTTCCACTTTTGTCCATTTTTAGCAATTTTGTAAGTTTTTCATATTTCAAGGACCCATATCTCTGTAACCGCTTTAGTTGGAAAATTGAAATTTTGTATTTTTCTTAATTTCAAGTCATAAAACCATCGTACTAAATTTCATCAATGTCTGAGATGGTGCTACCAAAGTTTAAAAATTTTCAGACGTGGAATAACCCATAGAACAAGATATAGGTAAAAGAACAGTATTATAAGCACACAAAAATCGGTTATAAAAAAATAAAAGTAAATGAAAAAAAAATATCAAACATAACGTATTATGTATTTTTAATTTACATTATTATATTGTGCGAGAATGACAAAAAAAAACTATTCAACAAAATCATAATAAAAAGCCACACACAAAGAGTAAAATATTCAACAGTCAAGGTAGCCACTAATAATAAATCATAAAATTTAAATAATTGCCGAACATATAAAAATCTAATTCATGCCTACCAAAATATAATAATATGATAAACAAAGTGATAAATTAAATAGAAAAATAAAGGAAAAAAAAACTTTATGAAATTATTATAATCTACTAAGTTATTAAGTGGCGATGAGACTATATCAATTAAGTAAACTTGCCTGAAACCAGACACCGAGTCGGCGGAGACAAATAAAGTCAAAGCGCATTAATATGAAAATTAGCTTTGATCAATTTTCAAGTTCGAATTGCAACATTTCAGAAAAATAAGAGCTAACCGCATATACAATAAAAGGGTTTTAACGCATACCAACCAACCAGTTGGTATTAAACCAAAATAATTTGCATGTTATGCCGATAAATAAATGTTGCAATTACAATGTGTCAACGCAAGGGCAATTAGATTAGTATCATTTGGTTCGATTTTGATGTTGAGCACTTCTCCATGGGCGTACGTACGTTCTTGGAAATTCCATATAATATCTGTTTTTTTTTATAATTTTTGTTTATGTATCTGAGAATTTCTGCTCTTAAATCATAAAATGTTTAACACATAAAAAAATCTTCATGGTTATTAATTTGTACCTCAATATGGTGAGTGATTTAGAATTTGCAGAGAATGATCACTGATGAAGGTGCTTGACTGTCTTCGACACAGCAGAACGATTTGCCACTCAATGCATTTTCCACTTTTCGTTTTTATACCCTATTCTAAGTGTAAAAGGGTATATTCAATTTGGTACGCCGTTTGTAACACCCAGAAGGAAGCATCTCCGGTATGGAAAAGTATATATATTCTTGATCAGCATGACCTCCTGAGTCGATTTACCGATGTCCGTCTGTCCGTCTCTGTCTGTCTCTGTCTGTTGAAATCACGATTTCAGAAAAAGTAGAAGATCTAGAGCAATGAAACTTTAGATTTAGAATACTTATATATCTAAGCTGTCTGAACAAGAAATTTGGCATGATCGGTCTATTGTGACCTGAGAACCGACCACTTATGTTCAAATACCTCATATAAAATTTATATCTACAGATCCATTTTATTGTATAAGGCCTTAGGTAAACTTTTTTGTTCAAATATATATTGACATTATGCTCAAATACATGAAAATAATGTTTTCCCACGAAACGACTTGTGGTTCCCAAAAAAAAAATCGAAATTCGATACACCTACCCATTTGTAAATATGGGTATCAAATGAAAGAAAATTCTTCAGGGATGGAAATTTTGTAGTTATTTTCAGGATTCGTACACCCTGGTGACCTATATATCACTTTGAATGGTTACCACACATATGTGTAGGGTATTTATAGTCGGCTTAGACCGACTATAATTTTGAAAATCCTAACTAACATAATAACACCTACTTTAAAATTTCCCATGTGATCTAACCTTCCCAACTGGTTTATTGTTACTCAAGGTCCAGTCATTACAAATTGGGTGGGACCTTGAGCATGTCAAAAAAAAAAACAAAATTTACGGAAATATTCTGAGCAACAAAAAAATTGGAACTGTTTAAAAAAAAACTGTACGCATTGTTTATTTTCAAAAAAAAATTATGAAGAAAAAAGTTTAGAAAAAAAAATCTGAGAAAAATATAATAAAAAATTAAAATGTTCTTTACATTATTTTTGAATTCATAAAATCGTACAAAAGTCAATTAAAATTCTGTTAAGGCATCAATCAAAAAATTTTAAAATATTAGAAAATTTTCATTTTGGAAGTCAGATTAAAAAGTACGACGATTATGACGACCATAAATTGGACGTAGCGCTCTTAACGTTGGGGCCACTGACTCCGAATTTCGGTAGTAAATTTTAATAATTTCGACTCGTTGTTGGCTCGTATATCTTTCCATCGTGAAATGGCAAACCTTACTGAAGAGAAATATGAAAAGAGCGGCAAGAAATATGGCGTCGTTTGCTGTCCCTGTCGCTCTACTTTTGTAGCGTCCCTGTTGAAAAACCCTTTACATACAAAAAAATTAAAATTATATTAAATAAAAAAAATAATATTAAAATCCAGTTGTATTACCAATAATCAAAAATATCATTAAATTAGGACCTTTACTTTTGGCGATATATTAAATTTTGATTCTTCAAATATATTTGTTTAATTTAGATCACTTGATTTGCTTTAAAAAAATGTATATAAAACATATAACACTATACACCAGATTAGGGCATTATTCAAATACATTTTTATGCAAATAACAATTCAAATAAATTTATATTAATAAGTTTTTAAATCGACAATTTTCAAACATATATTCGTTATTAGAAATTCCAAAAAAACAAAATTATTGAAATAAATTTAATCAAAACAAAAATATTTGTGAATAGAAAATTATTTTAAATAAATAGAAATTTAAATGAATAGAAATTTATTTTAAATAAACTTTTAAATAAATAAACGATTAAAAAAAACGCAAAAAAATTTGCAATGATTTATTCGTTATTCAAAATGTTTGAATAAAAAACTGAAAAATAAAGATTAAAGAAATAGTGCTTTTTGCATAAAGAGCTGTATTTTTTGCGTTTGACTGGTTGTAACTTTGATCAACCCCAATTTCATTGCATATTTTATTAATATTAAAATTGCTTCAAATACTGAGTATGAGCACGCCTAGCCTGAAACACTTTCAACCTAAAAGTCGTACGAGCAAATCGTTTTTTAAGAATATGTTTCGGACATCCCTCCCGAGTATTTTAAGACTAAATTAAAAAATTATACGTAGGTTTTTAAAATATCGCGATTACAATTTTGTTGCTGTTTTTTAAATATTTTTTTGATAAACCGCGAAAAAAATTGGCACCGCGATATTTAAAAAATCCTGCCTACTATATTTTAGTCTTAAAATACTCGGGAAGACGTCCGAAACATATTCTTAATAAACGAATTTGGTCCTACGACTTTTGGGTTAAAGTTATTTCTGGCTAGGCGTGTGAGTTCTTGATTAGAATCTGAAGGCCAATCGGAATAACATACGAAGAAAAAATATTTATTTATTGAGAACGTTACAACATAAGTGCTGTGCTGAAATCGTACATAAAGTATTAAATTAGTTCACGATTAATTAATACAAATTGCATTAAAATTGTTATGTTTAAAAATGTTTAAAATAAAGCAAAACATCTGCAAAGATGCGAATGTGTCAATGCGGATGAGGACGCGGATGCGGATGTCAAAATAATGCGGATGCGGAGCTCCCAACATCCCTAATATAAAATATTGATGTAATGTAATAAATTTAAATATAAAGTATTTATTTCAAATTTAAATAAAAAGTATTTAATTTAAATAAAATAAAATAAAATATAAACTACGGATGAAAAACGTGTCGAAAAGTATTTAAATTTATAACTTTTTTATTTAATTTTATTACTAATCTACTCCAAAAATTTCCTAAATTAGAAAGGTCAAACACTGTATTACCGACAAAATTTAGTTTAGTCGGCAGTTTAGTCGAATTCGTATACACCCTAAGTAATAACGTATTTTATTCACATTTTTTTTTTTTTTTTTTTTTACTTTTATTTATGTATATCGCAAACAATTTTTTCTCGCAATGTTATATTAAACTATGTTCTACGAAATTCTATTTATCATCGACATTGTCTACATGGATATATACGAACTCGCCCTACATGGATTATGACTGTTAAATCCGCTTTGTGTTCCACCGTGCATCGTCAAGTTGAACTCACAGATGCGGCTTTTAAATATATTTATCAACTGCTAAGCGCTTCCTACTTAAATTCACGAAATTATACAGCAACACAAATAAATCGGAATACAACACCTCAATTAATTATCAGCGTTGATAATCAAACAAAGTCGCATCAAATAAATCACAACGTCGCGTCGGTCATACAAACTTGGCTTAGATGCAGACGAAATATGACTAAAAGTGCAGCATTGAAAATTGACAAAAACCACACCGATGAAGAGACTTCCTCATGGATGAACTCAGTTCAAAGGCGACAGATAATGGCTACATATTGCAAAAAAACGATTTCAAAAGTTTTTTCACAATTGCCAATTAATTTTGCAGACATTTGGATATTTGGAACAATGTCGAATATGTATAAAAATGCAAATATTAAATGTAGTATGTGATAATGCAGCTCGTAATTAATAAGGTGTTGTATTTGATTGATGTGCACTTCTCCGAGATATGTCTTGATAAAGAAGCCACCAGTGATTCGGGTTGGGGTAGGGCGGGAAATACGATTCGAAGAGGTTGATGACGTCTTGTGTTATTAAAAATCATGTTGATTTTGCATTAAAAAATAAATTTATTGTGCCACTGGGCAGTGGAGAAACAGAAGAAGCAACAACAACTACATTAATAAGTTAAGTTAAGGTATGAAAAACAACAAAAATATATAATAATTAATTGTAATTATCTAGCTTTTGGCATGGTCAAAATCACTAAAACCAAACTCACATCTGAAAATAACATTTAATATTTATTTTTGGTATAAAAGATACAAAACCCGGGAAGACCGACATCAGTTTTATTCCAAGCATCCACCCATTCACCAATCTGAACTATTCTAAATCTAAAAATGCGCGCATTCGTGGTAATTCAAATATCTACAACGTTTTAAGTAGCTGGTTTTAACTTGGAATTTTCTATTTTTTTCAGACATTGTGTATCCTGGCCGTCGCCTACGCCAAGCCACAATATAATTATGGCTCTGGCGTTTCTGGTACATTTGGTGGCAGTTCTAATGGTTTGGCGGACATTGGTTTTCTAGGAGCTGCCAGCCAGCAAAGCTTCGGAAGCAGCAGTGGTATTGGCTCTTCAGGATTTGGCGGCATTAATAGGTTTACTTCCGGCAGCAACTCCGGTCTTTCTGGCAGCTCTTCTGGGTTCTCTTCAGCAGGGTTTGCTGGCAACAACGGATTCTCCAGCGGTTCAGTTGGTGATTTCTCCGGCTCCACTCAAACTGGTGGCAATTTCGCTCTCAACTCCCAGCAGAGTGGGCAATTTGAAGCACCACTCGTGCATAAACAATTCATCACTGTGTCCGCTCCCGAGGACAACGAAAATTTAGAGCGTACCAAACACTTGGTTATCGGTCGTCCACAGAAGAACTATCGCGTTGTCTTCATTAAGGCACCATCCGCCAGCAATGCAAACGTCAAACTGTCAGCCGAGTACGCACCAAAGGAGGAAAAGACCGTCATCTATGTGCTGACCAAAAAGGACTCGACACTGGAGGTCAACGATATTGCTACACCCGCCCCAACTCAGCCCAGCAAGCCTGAAGTGTTCTTTATTAAATACAAGACCGAGCAGGAGGCTCAACATGCTCAACAAGAAATTCAAGGTAATGAGGCGGTAGTTCAAAATTTTAATGCATATGACTCTAATATTTTTTAACCTACAGCTCAATACGACAAAATTGAGGGATCCTCTGAACACGTTAATGGCGGCGTTGCTCCACAAAAATCTGTTATCGGTGCTTTAGATGGCAACCATGCTGGTGCTGTAGGAACCGACTCAACGGGACATTTCCAAACCAACTCTTTTGGATCAAATGGCGCGAGCTCAAGTGCTGCTGCATCATACTTACCTCCAAGCCATTAAAAAAATGTATTTTACAGGGTCATATGATGAATTGTTAAGTGGTTGGTTAGAATTTTAATAAAACAAACAGATAAATAAAACTTATATAAAAATGAACAAATATTATTTGTATATTTTTGGTATAAATTCCAAATAAACTCACCCACAGACTTAATTGCCTTTTTCAGCAACAGATCCGATTGGCTTTTATCTAAGGTATCTATTTCTCGACACGATTGATACAAACTTAAAATCATGGACTCGGCAGAATAAGATCCGCCAGAAGAGGGCATCATAGAAATGAATCGATTTAGTTCATACAATTCTTTAAAAAAGAAAATTGAAATAGTATAACAATATAATTGAAACGAATTATTCAGGAGAGTTACCTTGGTACTTATTGAATGCCTGATAATCCCATTCCCCATGCTTTGCAACGACGAAATCATTTGTTTCATATTCTTCTTTGAAGTTTCCACAGGCCCACTCGTAGGTCTCTTGACACGGATTCCGTGAACTGTTTGACCAGAGAAGAATCTACAAATAGTAGGGCGTAAGACATTTAGGTGAGCAATTGGGTGGAGGAGACTCACCTGTTGACTTGCCAACAAGCATTCCTTATCCAGACACAACTCAGCCTTTAAGTAGAATGGCACTTCGGGCCAGAAAGCTATCAACATAATAATTATGACTAAGAGAACGGCGCAAAGACAGGCGGTAGAAATATAAAGAAGACGCCTTTTGCGCGAGAGTTTCATCAATGCATCGATTGAGAGACGTCCTGGAAACAGAAGAGCTTCATCGAAACAAGAGAAAATAGTTTGATGTATTTATTTGCGTGAGATGAGATGATTTGAAGGGTACATTTGATTAGTTCACATATTTATATATCCTATTTATTGATTTATCTACTATATATTTGTGAATGTAAGTATGTATGTCTGTATGTTCCTTTTAGACGTCTAAACGGCTGAACCGAATTGAACCAAATTTTGACACAATATGTATGTTGGGTCCGGGCAGAGTATAGGCTATATCTCGGTGAGTTTGGTGGACTGGACGTGGCTCTTCCCATATAACCCAAAAATTAAAAACACATTATATCAGCAATTAGGATAGGAAATTTAATGAAATTTTGGTCAACGTTATATTTAACCATTCTAAACTGTCCCCCGGAATGTTGGCGGGATTGGATCACTGGGCGTAGCATCCCCCATAGTAGGTACTTTTTCCAGATGGTGTATGTCAACAGCTTTATAGTAATATCAAGATATTTCACACAATTTTTTACTCACCACACCGAAATTCACCACAGCGAAACTCACCACACCAAAATTCACCACACTAAAACTCACCACACTAAAACTTCTACTGCGAAAAACTCTACGGATAAGAATTCTGTCGGGGAGAATTCTACAGGGAAGAATTTTACGGGGAAGATATAAATAATAATTATTAATAAAATCACTCCATATCCTTGCATTCACAAAATCTTGGCACGAGTCGTGCACGGGTCCAGCTAGTTTATATAAATCTCTTTGTTGGTTTGTTTGTTTGTTCCGCTTCTCCGTCTAAACGACTGATCCGATTGGCTTGAAATTTTTACCACAGATACGGTAGGGTCTGGAAGGAATGATAGGCTTTATATGGGCGGGATTGGACAAATAGGCGTGGCACCTCCGATAAAGCCTAAACTTTCAGAACGATATAACTTGGCACTTACAGCAGCAACAAACATGAAACAAAAAAACTGAAATACAAAAATTCACCACACTAAAATTCACTACACTAAAACTCACCACACAAAAACTCACCACACTAAAATTCACCACACTAAAACCCATCACACTAAAACTCACCACACTAAAACTAACCACACTAAAATTCACCACACTAAAACCCACCACACTAAAACTCAACACACTAAAATTCACCACACTAAAACTCACCATACTAAAACTCAGCACACTAAAATGCACCACACAAAAACTCCCCACACTAAAACTCACCACACTAAAATGCACCACACCAAAACTCACCACACTAAAATTCACCACACTAAAATTCACCACACTAAAACTCACCACACTAAAATTCACCACACTAAAACTCACCACACCAACAATGAATATTTTTCCAACTACCTTTGTTTTTCTTAGTGCAAGATGTTCATGTGAAAAATTTGGTGGGTAACAACAATATCAAATATAAAAACAACAATATCAAATATAAATGATATGTCATCAAAAGTTTTAAAGATAGATAAGATATATTTGGCATCAATAAAAAAGTCTGCTCTGTATATGAAAGATAAATGACGCAGATGTAGTAAAAAGATTTCGTGATAATTCAAAAATATGATGAACAAAATGAAAATTAATGTGTGCATGAGTTACCTCTAAATCCATTTAACGTCCTATTTCCAGTCGTGCTAGGTGTTCCACCTTCTCCATTTGTTTCTGGCATTGTGATAGCGCCAACCTCTCCAATCTGCGTCTCTAAATCTTTTTCCGTTAAATGATCGTCCATATGAAGTTTTTGCTGATTCGTTGTAAGCGGGGCCGTCTCACAATGCTTTAGGTTTTTATCATCGACTTCATCGATTGAACAAACACTGGGTTTATATTTTCCTTGATTGAGAGCCATCTTATGATTGATTTGTATCTTTCAGTCTTATATCATTTAATTGGAATATATTTATTGCCAGTGCCATATGATACTTTGAACGTATCCCTAGTTATCTATTCGTGTAAAATTATGAATTGTTATGTTGGTTACTACGCTCCCTATTAACCATCTAATGCCCACGGACATCGATTTGATTTAAACAACGTTTAAATCACGAAAATGATATCAGTCCTAACCAAAAAAAAATATATATATATTTTAGAAGTTATAAAGAGAAAGTATCAAATTTTATAACAAAATTTAAAAAAAATTATTTAAAAAAATATAAATCTTTGAAATTTCGGTCATCATAAATAGTCCATTAATAGTCCAGTATGGTCTTTATTTTATCTAAATTACATAAGTTCATTTTATTTTATTATATTGGCAGCTTTTCGAAAGTTATAAATACAAATGTGTTTTTAAATGAAACGTTGGAGTTTTCTAAAATTTAATATTTAATTTTCAAGACTTTAAACTATTAGAACGAAATGATTAATTCCAAGAACCTCGTCTAATGGCGATCGTGGGCATTAGAGGCTTAAGTATTTAATAGATTTATCGAAGATTATGAAAGTAGTGAAATTCTACGGATCAGTTTACTTAAGTCTTTTTCCAACACTGATTAACGATTTTATGTTAACTAACCAAATAGCATTTTAGATGTTTATTGAATTTATATTAACCATTTGATGAATTTCAAAAATTGATTAGTATATGATAGATAATCATATTCTAATCATTTGATGCAAATACTGACTTTATCGAACTGGTCACCAAACAATCAAAAAAGAGGAGTCTTACAATTAAATATAAGAAATTACTTAATATCAGTAAACTCTAATAGCTTTGCATCATTTTATGCACCATATTTTTTTATTATAATTTAGATCGACTAAAATTGAGGAGCTCAGTTCCAAAACGTGCTATATGAAACGAACTCTGTTTTGTAAAAGGCGAAATACTGTTACACCATGATAGAGTCAACCAAAGTATCTTTTACACATTTGATCTTTGTCATATCTTTTTTTAATTAATCGTTTTTGAACCGAATGCTTTCAAAATTGAAATAGCATGTTTTGGAAATGAAATCTCACATATCACATTTCTCACATTTCTAAAAGATAGCATTTTTTGGAATTAAAAAATATTTTATATTGCGTTTGATTCACGTTTTTTATTAAGAATAAAGGTAATAGAGACTTTTTAAATTATCCTTGTTCAATAATGTTATTTCCACATCAGGATTTGAGTCTTTAGTAATATTATTGACCAACATTTTCTAATGAAATGGAATATTCTCTACATTTAAACTCATTGCTTTCAACAGTGGATGTATTTTTTTGCAGCTTGTTCATGATGAGCCTTTCCTTAACAGAGTATTTTCAATATAAGTTTTACAAAATCTTATTTGATTTCAACTAGACATCATTCCCAGTAACTTTGAACCTGATATTTTGAATGTTTTTTTAATGTTTACATAAATTACTTTTTTTTCGAATTTTGATTTGCACATTTTGGAAATGAGCTCCTCAATTTTTCCCATAATTCTAGCAGTCAATTTTAAGTTTCATATCTCTTTATATATCTTTTATAAATATTAGATTGAAATATTACTTAAGAAATATATCATAAATCTTGGATAAATTTCAAATTGATAAAAGCTTTTGTATAATAATAATATCTTTTGTTATTTATATTATCATAATTTGTGCGAGTTTCCGATTAATGTAAAGCAGATTGGTGCGATGAGCGACATTATTACTTACATACCCAGCAGGAAATGACGACAAGGTCATCAATGATGAATCGAGGACATTAGAATATTTGTCATTGATGAATATGTCTACAACAATTTCATAAATGAAATTGCATTAAAGACGTCACACACCATATGTCATATATACATATATCAATGACATTGTGAAAATCTGTCATTGATAAAATGTTATTGATGACGTCATTGATGAAAATTAACATTAACGTCACATGCCCCAAAAGGTATGCAACATTTACGTTGTGAAATGCATACAACATACGTCTAGGTGCAAAAAAATAATATGTATGACAATCATTTGTGTCTTCATTGATGATGAATGACGTGCATGACATCGTTAATGCTACATCATGCATGAATCAGTGGACATTTGTATGAAAATGTCATCAATGCTTGGCAGGGCGAATATGCTATCGGTCATCGATGTTTCTGACCTGACATAGGGGAATCATTGAGAAATCATTGGTAACATTTCCTGATGGGGTTTTCGTTTTATAGCACGTTTTGGAAATGTAATTTTCTCCAAATAGAATGTTTTGGAAATAAAATTGTTTGAAATTACATTTTCGAAACATATAATGTTTTGGAAATAAAGTGTTATTTTAAAGTCAAATAACTTTGCTAATGGTCTACTTTGAGACCCGATTTTATTTTTACTGATTCAACACATAAGGACGAACAAAAGTACTTAAATTACATTTTTTCGAATTTTGACTGGATGGCACATTATGGAAATGAGCTCCTCAATTTTTCTCACATTTCTACCAGTCTATTTTAAGTTTCTTTATATATCTTTTATAAATATAAGATTAAAATATTACCTTGATTAAGAAATATCTAGGGTACATTTCAAATTGACAAAAGCTTTTGTATAATAATAATTTCTTTTGTTATTATCATAATTTGTGCTATTTTCAGATTAATGTAAAGCAGACTGGTACGTTGAGCGACAACATTACTTACATAGTAGGTCTAGTTCTTTAGACACATTTACAAATTAAACTTTATTTAAACTAGATATAATTTCGTATATAGCCAAACATATCTCAAATATTTAAAATTAATTATTAAATTGAAGTTTATATCTTGAAAATATGAAAAAGTTAAAAACTAAGTTTAAATATATACTAAAAAAAAACTGAACCTTTGTAAGGCCTGATTAAGATACAGTCAAATTTATTAATTATTAGCATTTCGTTGAACTTTTTTTTGGAAACTCTTATCAAGACTATATTATTTTTTTATGTACCCATGTGAAGTGCAAACTTAAGTTAGTCTCGTTGCAAATAGTCATCAACTATAGAGTTGATTAGATAACATTCTTAGTAAGTATGTCGTTGATTCGTTTCCATGACATGATACAGCGACGAAGAGACATTCAAGCGTAAATTGCTTAATTTTCTATATGAAGATTGTAAACCAAAAATTAGGTTACAACAAAAATACACAGACTCTTACTTAAGTCCATAACTAAAGTCAAACCAAACTTGGAGCTTAAATTTAATTATGATTATTTTTTTTTTCAATTTATCTTATAATATGAAAAATTACATATAAAATATTTTTAAATATAAAGGGTTTTTCAACAGGGACGCTACAAAAGTAGAGCGACAGGCACAGCAAACGACGCCATATTTCTTGCCGCTCTTTTGACATTTCTCTTCAGTAAGGTTTGCCATTTCATGATGGAAAGATATACGAGCCAACAACAAGTCGAAATTATTAAAATTTACTACCGAAATTCGGAGTCAATGGCCTCAACGTTAAAAGCGCTACGTCCAATTTATGGTCGTCATAATCGTCCTAGCAGATCAACAATTGAGCGTCTAGTGGAAAAATTTGAATGTTCCCGTGCCAGTGAGACAAAGAAGATGATATGGACTTGGAGGTTCCAACAGGACGGCGCCACAAGCCACACAGCGAATGTCACAATCAATTTATTGGAAACCAAGTTTGGAGAACGTGTTATCTCACGAAAAGAGTTTCTAAAAGAGTTACTGATTTTTTTCGTAGAATTGAAATTCATATTTTAAAAAATAATGATACATGAAAGAATTGTTCTACACGCATATGGTACTATTTTTCGTATTGTCGGGACAAATCTAACGCCGCTCCTGTCTTTAGTGTGTAAATGCAACAAATTTGCACTTAGAACTACTAGTAGATATTATCTTACCGCCCTAGTTTTTCGTTTTACATAAATCTGACTTCACTTTGAACACGTTTAGCGTATTGACTGTTCATCGTATTTTAGTATGGTATTCGTACCATGTTGTATATATACGATACAATAACACAGAAACGTCAATTTGTTGTTGCATTTCTTATAAAAGTTGAATACCACAAGTGTTGTATTTGAGAGTAGCCCTGTGGCATGTTTTTTGATGTCGTATTTTGTGAAACGAAGAAAAATTGTAAAATTGAAGACAAATCGTGCACATAAAATGTTAATTTATTTGTTTTTCTTTTCAAATCGAGGAATATTTATGATAATTTCAAAAGTCCGAATTGTATAGGAATCAGTTGCGTTTATTTGACGAAATATTTTAACAAGCAGAAAAGTGATGCTCACAGTTCAATTGCCGTACTGTCGTATTCTTACAATGTCGTATCAATACCATGAAACTGTGAATACGCTAGTTGTTTATTAAAAAAAAAATATTTTTTTTTATTTTTTGTGTCAGTGTCAATAAGATTTTCTTGTGATCTCAGTCGTAAAGCCACCGGAGTACTTTGGAAATTATCGATGAGTTCGTAGATATGTTGTCATCTTAGATCAAAGGACTCCTCATGTAATGTGTCAATAATCTGATTTCAACTTTCAAATTTCCCATGGAAATAGAATTCGGGCTCATCCCACTAAATATTTACTTTGTAAGTTAAAGAATGGATGAGACCTATTCCAAATTCCCAATTTTATTGTAATCTACATGTCATGGACTCTGCGTTGTTATCCAGTTCTAGGCTATGTTGGAAATCCCGAGTGAAAATTTAGTTCAGGAAGCGATCATTGATCAGACAGCCTCATTTTAAATCAGGCAATGATCAGTGGTTTTCATCAGTGCCTGATGCAAAACGTGACGCTATTCGAAGTTGCTATCCTGATCAGGCTTTACCTTATATAATTCAATGTATATTTAAATTCTTCTACAAAAAATAGTTTTGTGAACATTGCAATAACTTTTGCAATGACAAAAAGTCAACGTTTTGAGTCTAATGAAATATTTCAAATTTTTAAAAATGTTGAGAATTTTTATTTCTTTTTTGCATTTGAGTTTAACATTTATTTATTACAATATTTTATTTTATTAGAATTATTTTTCTATCCAAATTTATTATAAAGTGTTTTTAATAACACATTTATCATATTATATTAATACGATATCTAATCAGGTTTTTTTTTTTTTCATAAGTGTCACATCAGGTTTCATGAAGTAGACTTTGGATCAGTATTTTTTTATGAAAGTTGGATCAGGTTGCCTTACGTGGATTTGAAATTAGGATTACTCTAATCGACCCTGATCATTATCATTTCTGGTGGCCTTAGGTACGGATGCCTTATCGTATTCTGATCAGGGACGAATGCAATATAAGGCTAACCTTAAGCAATTTCCACTCGGGATATCATCGGGAATTTAGTTTAAAATAAATTACAAAGTGTATGACGAACGGACAGACAAGAAAGCAAGCTGATCAAAATTTAAATTGCGAAAGTCAACTTCTACATTTTATTCATAAACCTAAATGCTATATATTTTATTTTTTATCAGTTTCATTTCATGATTAAACTAAAGTAACTTAGGGAAAGTAATCTAAAAAATAAAAAAAGCAATCGCACAACTGATTAAAAACGATTTCGTATCTATGTTTACATCACTTTTAATTTTTACTTTGCCACGGTTATTTAGGGTTTAACTAAAAAGTGCGACCTTCAGTTGTTATCAATTGATAGTCGAATAATTATAAAACAGCATTGCATTCCAATATATGGTTGATTAAAATTCTATGGGATCTAGTAGAAAATCTGACAGTGAACTTTGACATTGCAAAGACTGCTCGGTGATTTCTGTCTCTCACTCTGTCCTGTCTATCGTTCCATTGTAATGCTTCTTATATTAACGTTACTGTTCGTCGTGTTTGCCATGTACTTGTTTCTATACAAGATTCTTGCGGCCAACACACCTTTCGGAGATCCACAATTCACATGCGACAGTGGCTTGAATTGCTAAACTGGTTTAACCGGCATTTCGCTTTTAGTACAACAATCGCTTGTGCTTGTCTGCGTGTTTTTCTATTATGTGTGAAGAATCACTCAAAATGAAACATTTTTGTATTTTACTTTTACACGTTTCACCAATATTTTCAATGATAATTTCTTTAAATATGCCACTTGTTTCACACACAACACTTTTCGTTTTTTTAAGTCTGTTTCGTTTTAAATAAGGCAATTATTTCATATTTTTCACTCACTTTATTTCATTTTTTTCATGCGAATATAATTTACACAACTTGAGTACACCCGAATTATAACAACCATCCATAACTTATTTCTTCTTTAATGTATTCTGTATGCATTTTCGCAATTGCACTGTTTTAATTATTTCAATACAAATTACCGCTGGCTGTGCCACGCTACGAACGACATTGATTACTACAGTGAAGAATGAAGAAAACACTTCAGCAGGCCTGAAAAACCCTGCTGTACTCTCATTCACTCACTTACTCAAAAATTCTGTGCTCTCGTTCTACTACAACAAAGATCAGAACAATACACCTGATCGCAGTGCTACACTGTGAAAAAATATCTAGTACCTGCAATAAAATAGTGTGTACGGTACACGGTTGACAGATATTTAATACGAATGATTGCCAAAAAGTGTTTTTGAAAATGGCATTAGTACCAAACAATAGTTGCATCTGTCTGCCTAATAGATTTTCATTGACCAATATGATCTAGTTATACATTAAACTGAACTATTTTGATAATACATTTGAAAAGTTTGTTTTAAATATTTGAGGCATTGGGAATTAAAATGGTTAAATCCATGATATGTTGTTTTGAGAAGAACACGAATAATTTTGGTACAGTGAAAATTGCAGCATTGATTCCGAAAATGGCTCTAGTTTTTGAGATATAGCCCATTTTTATGTTCTCATAGTTTTGTTATTGTATTATTTTTTATATTCCAACCAATGACATTAGACACGGATAAACAAGAATGAAAAAATCTTTACTGCATTAGATATGGACAACCATGCGATATAATAAAATGTTTATGCGAAAAAAAAATGGTTTGCGAGATATAAGCAAATATAAATTAAAACCAAATATTACAAAATAAAAAAATTATAACTTGGTAAAAAATATTGTAAAAAATAACTGTTATGCTTTATTATGTGGCACCATTTATAAAATGGTCTGATTTATTTGATACTGGAGCTAATTCCGAAAATGGTTTTGTTAAATAGGGTCCAGTTTTTCAGATTTTTAACTTTTAATTATTTTTCTCTCCGTTTATTTTTAATAATCGAATCAAAAACAATAATGTAATTTTCTTTTCGGTGTTAGACGTACAAAACTATGTGCCACCATATATTTTTATATATGCCGGCGAAATATATTCAACGGAAATACAAAACTTTACAATAAATTTTAAATTTTATGAATAAAAAACAATATTACTACTTGATGAAATAAATGTAAAAATTATTGTTATGCCATTTTGCAATTTCATGTATAATATTTAAAATGACAATTAGGAAAATAAATGAAGACTCTGTTTCAAAAATTTATTAATATCTAATTATTAAATTATTGAAAATAATGTACCTACAAAAATATTGATTTTTTTAATAAACTAATAAGTTTTTAACCAAGATTAGTAATTTAATTTCATGGCGCTGCACAAAAATGCACAACAATACAGAATAATCATTTTAACACCTGAAAAAAAATATATTTAATATTATTAAATACATTAATAATATTTAAAAAGTCTTAGCGGGCCGCAGATGAAAGGTTGGCGGCCGTATGTGGCCCGCGGGCCGTGTGTTTGACATGCCTGACTTAAGTGAAAAGGTTTGAGAAATCCCTAAAAAAGTGGTAAATCGTTAAGATATAAACTTAAAGTGTTCAGTGAAAAATATCCTTTAATCGCTCCTTAGATATCAGAAACGTACAATGAACCATTTCGCTACAAAATGACGATAAACATGGGATATCCTTTGAACCCTTTCGGGCCCCATAGCGCCTAACCCAGACGTGTAGGGGTAAAAGTATATACTACATTTTTGATCCACTGACTATAGCGAACTTGTAAAAAAAATGGAGTTCAAATTTTAGTGCAGTTCTTATTTATATTTATTTAGAATACGGAATATTTGCTAATAACTTAAATTATAATTTTTAGCAATCAGAACAGTGCCGAATCGATATCCAATACTTAAAAAATATATTTTGTGAATATTTGATTTTTAATTATGAAAAATATACAAAAACTCTATAACTCTAATTTTGTTTCATAACATCTTTTGGATTCATAACATCTATTTATAACTACATCAGTTTTTATACCCTGCACTAATGCCCGTAACTTCAACGGATGGATATCTACTGGTGCTTAGTTATCCATCGTGTAAACAAAATTTCGTAACTTCAACGCATAGTTAAGAAGGAAAAACACCGGATAGGTAAGAGATATCTGTTCGGTACGAACACCAATAGATATCTACTCGTTGAAGTTACGGGCATAAGAGTGAAAGGGTATATTCAATTTGGTACGCCGTTGTAACACCCAGAAGTATGGAAAAGTATATATATTCTTGATCAGCATGACCTCCTGAGTCGATTTAGCGATGTCCGTTTGTCTGTCTACTACTTAAAAATTTGAGGAGTTAGATGAATGAAACTCATAATTTAGATTACTTGTATATTTACGCTGTATGATAGATCGGTCCATTGTGACCTGTGATCTGACCATTTATATTCAAATACTTCATTTAAAATTTACATATACAGATCGATTTTACTGTATACGTGCTTAGGAAATCTTTTCGGTCAAATATATATTGACTTCATGCTCAAATTCGCGTATATAATGTTTTCCCACGAAACGATTTGTGGGTCCCAAAAAAAATCGAAATTCGGTACACCTACCCATTTGTAAATATGGGTACCAAATGAATGGACATTCTTCAGCGATTGAAAGTTTGTAGTTATTTTCAAGATTCGTATACCCTGGTGACCTATATACCACTTTGAATGGTAACCACACATATGTGTAGGGTATTTATAGTCGGCTTAGACCGACTATAATTTTGATAATCCTAACTATTATAATAACACCTACTATAAAATGGTTCATCCTGATATCGCTGCCACACAATTCATTTCTAAATATTTATTTTAATAAGTAAAAGTGCAAATTTAAATCAAACTCTTTTTTTATTCCCTTGGTATATAAATATTTAGTATGCAATACAGGATTATTTTGTTCACGAGTTTAGAGAGATTTTTATTATATTGATATAGTATTATTTTATTTTAATATTTAAATTTAAAAGATGTTATTGCAAAGTTCTATATATAGATTTTTTGCTGAAACATGTTTTGTGCCAATATTTTTTGTCTTGATAATCAGTTTTTTTTTTAATTATTACATTAAACCAAAAATATGCATACACAACTTTAAATTGTGTCTTTGAAGACTTACATTTTAGTGTACTACAAAGTTTAAACTAAATTTAATAGGGATAGGAATATAATTGAAATACATTACTCCCAATAGCAAATTGTGTCCTTAAGTATCAAATTAAGTAGCTGCTTGAACGGTTTCTGGAAAATTTGTATCGAATAACGAATTACAGACAATTGCGGCTGTATTGCGTTTGGCAATCTTTTTCGACCGACCTTCGCCGACAAATTCCTTATCATCAGTGATGACACTAAAACGTTGGATGTTGTTAGGATTATCACCTACTACACCCTGATGAGTATATGTAAGTCCAGGACGCATCTGAAAGTTGTGAATCTTGTATACAACAAACTGTATTATGAAATTGTATAGTACGATTTACCATGCATAGTAATGTAGCTGGATGAATCAGTTCCCAATTTGGCGGCAATTCAGTACGTATAGTTGGCTTTTTCGGTTCCTTTGCCGGCCCGTTGTCCGATTCATTTGCATTGGGTTGCGCTGCCGATGGATGGAATTCTGGTATTTCATAACCCTCACTCTCCCACTCAGAGAAAAGCTTATATAGAGCAAATGATGCCAAATTAATCATTGGTACATCGTCAATGTCATCATCATCTGATTTAGCGGATCCATTCTTTACTACCGCATTATCATCTGAATACATAAAACAAAATTTATATAAATCAAGGATTAAAATCGAAACGAATAACGGTTTTCTATCTCATTTCAATACTTCCTATTACTTTAATTTTTTTTATTACTTTTTTTGTAATGTTTTGAACCAAAACAAAAACATAATACAGCCGAAATCGGTTGTATTCAGTTTTAAAAATTAAACGGATTTCGATTACGGTTCAAATCTCAGATTATAATATAATTTGTATATATGAGCATTTCCAGAAAAATGTCAACCACGACCGAAAAATGCAAAATACTCAAATTAAATTTGAAATTTTATGATCTCTTTTGTATTAGTAATAATAACAAGATCGAGCTTTTTCAATTAAAAAAACATCAGGGATTTCTATCATCAGTTTTCATTTTCATCGTCAGTTTTTACTTCTATGTATAAAAAAAGTAAGAACAAATACAAAAAAATTTAAAATTATAGTATGAAGTGTAAATATTATTTCTTTTTTTTCTCAAATTTCACAATTCTCAAATAAACATTTTTAATCAGTTTTTATTAAGACAAAAAAAAAGTTTTAGAAAAATCGTACTTAAAATTTCCATTCGGAATATTATGAAAAACTATAATTTAAGGAACAAAGTGTAAATATACAAATAAAGTACATTATCTAAGCTATTTTTTGAATTAATTAAAAAAAAATAATCAGCCTAAGAAATAAACGAAATAAAGTCGACTTAAGAAATAGATCATATTTTTTGACGAATAAATATATGAGAATATACTGTTATTATTGTTAAAATCGACTTTATATCGTTTATTGGTTAGGCTGATTAATTGTACGCAAAATTCGCTGAATTTTAGAAATTCCGTTTTCTGTCCTGCCCGGTTCGAGTAGTATTTAATTTATATCTTTTGATCTAGCATATAGAATTTTACAGGTGTTTGGTTTAATTTAAATACTAACTTTACAAACAAACAAAAATTAAGTAAATTCATTAATTTTCTTTGGAGATTTTATGGAAATGCTCATATTAAACGGGATTTAATACCAGTCGTATCCATGGCATCGTCAGCCGCAACAGATTGTGTACGACCGACCAGTCTTGGTTTTTGACGCATCTTAGCTAAAACGAAGTCTCGCAACGCTTTTTCACATGCGTTATTCTTGGCAAACACTTTGGATGGCCCTTTGCCCTCGTACTGGTTGTCGTTTACGGAAACCACTGCAGTAAAGCCTCCACCCACGTTGCTGTTAATCAAAAAATCACTAATGGTTATGCCTTTGACTTCGTTGAGCGCCATTAAAGCATTTTTGGGCAAAATTACTTTTCGCAATGCACGATTTTGACGAATTTTCTTCTCTTTTGCACGAACTATAATCAAAATTTGGGAATATCAGACCTTTTTTTTACAAAAATTAAAATATTTACCTGACGACTTCTTGCGCGTGAGAAAAATTTTCTTGAACAGAGCTTTACCCTTATTCTGACTTTCATTTTCGTCTTCCAGGACCATATCTTCACCTTCGTTATTTTCAACTGGTGCCTCTTCTATGGGAAAATGATTTGGGACTGCAGTCTGAGACACTGATTTCTTTGGCGTATTTTGATAAGAGTAGTTCCTGGGTTGAGCTGCAGGAACTTGGTTTGTTGTCACAGCGGAAGATGCTTTGACCACCGAAGGATCCTATTTGAAGAATTTTGTATGAAAACAGAAAATAATACAATTATCATCTTTTAATTTATGTTTGGTATTTTTAAGAGAATTGCGTAAACTGTATACGATTTGTGTCACTCTTATACAAACCATTGTACGCCATACATAGTTTTCAGTATCAACATTATCTTCACTTATCGGACATCGCTGTATGTGCCATGAAACTGACCAGTACGCATGTGCTCAGTCGCAAAGCGCTTGTTTTCCCAAAATGTATGTAGGTACAACATTTTATTTGAAATCATTTCAAAAACATTAGTTAAGGCGAAGTTATGAACATTCGAACAACTTGGCCCCAAACGACATTTTTGCTACTGCTTTTGATAATGGTCACAAAGTTTGTCCCACGAGCCAAAACGACGGCGGAAAGTAACATTTTAAGTATATTTTACATATTTATAATAATTTTGTAAAATACGCTTGAAAAACATATACATACATATTTATAGTATATATGTAAAAAAACATTACAAACATTTTTTTAAGACTTTAGAATTTAATTTTTTTTTTATGATTACAATACTCAATAAAACGAGAAAAAAATTTTCCAACAACATCTCATACAAAAATTCTTCATTATTCGCGATTGCTGCTTTTGACTCTGTTTTTTCTATTACCTAACGTTTTTAAGAAAATCGCAATAAAGAAAATACTATCACTTACAAAACTATAATATACCAACAAATACTAATATTCCGATATGTTTATAATATAAATGAAAATTTTTGATTTTTTTTAAGCCCTTTTCTGAAATTTTTTAGCATTTAAGATCTAATGATAAATAAGAAAATAATGTATAGTTACCCTACAGTGAAATCTAAACTAGTAGCTTAAATATGTAGTATTCATATTAGTAACCATGTTCCTAGTTCGCTAGCTAGTTAAAATGGATTCAGAGAAAAACAGTTCAAAAATTTGTTCGAAGAGGAACGTGTCAAAATTGTCAAAAACAAAATAAATTTTGAAATACAAATTATATTTCATTTATTTATTTTGTCGGAAACATCTTTCTTTTTAATTTTGTGTTGGGTTCCATCGTGTGACTTGTTTTATTTGTTTCCGCTCATAAAATTTTACAAATAACCTATTTGAAAGTCATTTAAATATTTGATGGGGTTACTACCGTGCCTTGACAAAAAGCCGCACCAGTCTTTCTTCCTACGCAGTCCACCATCAAGTCTCATTTCAAGACATTTCTTGACTGGAGCAATTTCATCCATTTGTCCCACATGACCTAGACAGCAAAACTGTAAGATCTTGATGCGCTTGACTATATCAATTGTCGTCGAACACCTTACAGCTCTAGTGTTCCAATTGGTAAATAGTAACCAGTTTAAAGGAGGATTTAAATAACTAGTTTATAGAATGACTGTAAAAAATTAGTCTATAGACTGGTTACAAGAAACTAGTTTAAAAACTACTCAAATGTAATGCAAGAGGGGACAATTGACACATCGTAGGACATGAGCATTGAAAAAAATTACAGTTCATTGTATGAAAATGGGGTCGAAATTGGGCTAATTGAGTGTCTACGGAGAACTAAACCAATATTAGTATACAACTAGTCCTTTACACTGCAGGGTATAAAGAGCATAGTTCAAACTTATGATTAGAATTACTAAATGTTTTCCTCGGTTCTAATTTTTAAATTGTATACTATCAAAACTTTTCAAATTTATAATTTATAAAACTTTTCAAAATGCATGTATTTTATAAACTCCTGAAAAACAGCTGTTTTTATCAGAATTTTTACGTAATAGAAAAAACTGAGTATGCAATAAGAATAAGCAAACTTTATATATGAAGTAATGATATTTTTAGATTACATGAATATTGAAAATAGATTATATTAAAGAGTACCAATATTATTTTCATAGGGCATATTTTAAAAATTAGATAAAGTAAGTAATTTTAATCAGTGTGGTTTATACTCTTGATAACCATTAAAACTATCTTGTTTATTAGATCCTAAATGCTAAGAAATTAATTAAGAAATTACAATATTCCTAGTTTAGTCCAATTATCTTAAAAACGTTTGGAATATTAGCATTCATGAGTATTTTAAAATTTTGAAAATTTAAAGAAAAATGTATTTAAATCTGTTTTTGTAGAACTATTTTTGAATAGTACTATATATATATTTTTTTATTTGAAATAGTGGGTGAATATTACGATAGAAAAAGGTAAGGCAAAAGAAAAAAAAAACAGTATGCAGTCAAAATCAGCACCAGAGAATTATTAATGAATGGGATGAGATATTAAATGATCGTTTTTGTACTGGTAATAATTATAAGATCGATCGAGCTTCCTCTACAGCAATTAACTTCGTTTTGTATTTGTGTGTTATGTGCCAAAAACTTTATTTTTACAGCTATAATTAATTATGTATATATATGTGTAAGTGATTTTACGGTGTGTTACTGATTCTTTGACTTGGTCCAAACACATTAGTCCACTATATATGACTATACCAATTATTTACCTATTGAATGGAGCTGCGGAAGCTTTTCATCAAGTTTTGTTCACAAAACAATTTAAATATACAATAGTAATTTGATCAAAATTTTAAAATAAGTCTTAAATATTACTCATTGCAAAAAGTGTCAAAATAGCTTGGTTTAATTCAAGAAAATATTGATGACAGTGCCTCCATTATTAGGTAAATAACAACATATAGTTATACATGTCAATTTAGAAGGAATCATCGTTTAAATCGTGCAAAATGTTTCGTTTGTTCGAGGATAAAGCTTACCAAATGAACATAACTCATTTTCGCAAAACTAATTTTTATGCAAAGTAATAAGATGTATTTGCAGCAACCTCATAAAATGATAAACCTATACACTCACAAGTCTTTGAACACAAAATACATAAACCAGCATGAAATTAAATAACGATTTCATGGGTTCATATAATTTAATTTGTTCTCATTAGTTTTCGATTTAATCAAATTATTAGATTTTACAAATATATCCAATTTAAAATATACTGACTTGTTCCTCTGCAAATTATAAATAAAGAATAAAAAAAAATAAATTAATATGCATTTTTGGAATAGGCCTTGGTGTGTTCTGCATGTTTATTAGAATAGAACGACAATAAATTTATTCTATGAATTACATTTTTACGTACTTATTTTTGCATAATCTCAAAATTTATTGGTGAATTAATTTCTCTCTATTAGGATTACCAGAAGTCTCCCTTTGAGGGGAACTGTTCTTCTTTTAGATCTTTCCAGCCATGTAGAATTTTTAATGCCTCAATTTTAAATTTCATCAATATTTTAATTGGAGTTGTATGAAAAGTGTTTCCACGCACTAATTTATCGTTTCAGATTTTCTGAATTTATGAAATAAATACCTACAATTCTTACGATTTTAAAATATTTCGTCGTTGTAGAACTAAAAGTCACCAAATATATTTTTAAGAAAATCTTAAATTTCAACTTTGTTGGTAATTATTACGAAAAGTAATTGATACATTTATAAGGTTGAAAAACCAATTGATAGATTCTCTTTTTCTTATTATTTGGTATAAATATTGAGCTCATCTATCAAAAATTAAAAGATATATAAAGGTTTTTGTAAATGAACAATTGGCATTTTGAAAATGTAGTTGGTGACTTTTAGGTCTACAACGACGATTTAGTATTTTATAAATTATTGCATACCACTGAAAAATAATGTGTACGAAAATATAAGTACAACGATATCGATTAATTTAATTTAGAATGAATATAGAGAAAAAACATGTAGAGAAAAAATATGTACCTACATTTATTTAAAAAATTATATAAATATTTTTTGTAAATCGAAATATTTGTATGTTAAATAATGTAAAAAAAAGTAAAATTTTATACGGATTGCATCAGTGGTTCTGACTAATTGCAATAAAGCAAATAGATACAAATGTATATACTAGAAATACTTTTTGTACCCATTCATATAGTATAAGGGCGGGCGTATATAATAGATAGAAACTAGCAACAGAAAATATTAGAAATTCTTATTAAATATGTTAAAATGTAATTGCAAGAATAATTTTATCGTGAACCCCTGACCAGTAATGAAAGAATTACATATTTTTATGATTACGAGTCATTTAATCGTATTTAAATGCATCTGAAATTAACTATTAATAAGCAAATGTATGTTTTAGTTGAAAATTTCAAAACTTACATAGACTTCTCCAGCTGCAGATGACTTAGGTGCTGGTGGACGCCGTGTGCGATTCATTTTGCAATTCGTTTATAATATTAAAAACAATATGTTCAATATTTTATACTTTCTCTTTTCACGAACTATGTAATGCTAATGGCGGACGGACGAACGCACCAGTGTTGTAAGTTGAGAAAATAAATTTCAACAGTGTTGCATACACAAACATGTTGAAAAGGGAACGTCAGAAGTACCGGTTTTATTCTTCGTAATAATTAACGCAAACATAATTGTTCAGTATTCCTATTTAATTGTTCATTGCAATGATCTGACACATGCCAGAGTACGTAAACATAACCTTATTCGTAGTTTTCGTAAATCAATTCAGAACAGTGCTCTGAACAAAACCTGATAATCCCCAGGATTATCAGAGAAACATTCTGAATTCAACCTGAAAACTCAGATTTGATTTTAAAACAACTTGAGCTTCAACTGTCAATTGTGAATATAAAAAAATTGCTTTCAAATTTATTTAATTATTAAATTTTAATTATTTCTTGTTTTTCATTTCTGGCGGCTGCCAGATGGGTTAGCTTCTCGACAAATTAAAATCGATCATGTCGAGTGTGCTCTGAACAACCGACTTCGATAATCTGAACGAATAAACAAACACAAATTTCTGACTCTGACTCTGAATGTTCAGAGTTAAAAAACACATGCAAATCTCTTTTTGACAGTTCGAGCTCAGGTCAGAGCTAATAAACGAAAACGACAATTGAGAATAGTCGTCGTTTCCTTCGGTTTCGTAACTCTTTAAGAAGGAACGGTTTGAATCGCACATTCCGTACGGAATCAGCTGTGCTACATTACGCCACATTCGAGTTGATGTTAATTGTTTATAATTTCAGTTGTTCTGTGTTTTTTAAATTAAACCCAGTTTTTACAAATATTTGAATCTTTAAAAAATAAAATATGGCAATTATTTTTCTAATGTGACAGTTTTTAATTTTTATACATGTTCAGAATAGTGAATTCTGGTTGCCATAAACATTTGGCGACTTTTCGATCATTTTTGACATTAGCCCATGCTTGGCTCTGTTGATTATAGTTAGGTCTTAAGTCAGGTTTATCATCCTGAATTTTACCTTGGAAAAAAATGTCTTTTTGTTAGAAAAATAATTTTAATTCAGTATATTTTTGTTAGTAGAGGAATAATTTCATGATAGTGCTGATTATTTAATATAAAACACATTTTATTTCCATATATTAAATTTGTATATTCATATTTTTCTAATTTTTTCATTCACCCAAAGATGGCGTATGGTGCAAACCAATTCTCAAATACTTATAATTTTTACCTTTACAGACCGGATGATTTGGCACTGGGTAATACACGCGGCATGTGTATGCAAGCCTGTGTTGGCGAGAAACACACACACAGCCGCAACTAGCAGAATGGATAAATAGTTGTTGCACACAAACATACAGAGGCCAGAAGAACACAAAAAAAAAACAACGAAGAAAAGAAAGTATATAAAACTTACGACTGCAAAGTACAGTCATACGACAGAATGAAAAGGTAGATAATATTGCTGATGAGCGAGAATGAATATGCTGCGATGATGAGCTACAGTGATGGCCAAATTAATATAAACTATTATTGTGTTATATGTTATGTAGCATTAATTATTAAAACATATTTTTGTATGAAAATTAATTATATATGATAAAATTTAATATTTTTTGTATGTACCCTACAAAAGATATGACGCTAATTTTGAATTCGACGAAATATCGATCTGAAACTCAAATTGTTTTAAAACTGAAAGGTGTGCTCTTTAGATTTGTTTCAATACAACAAAATTTTAAGAAATTATAAATTTAATTTGTCGAAAATGAAAACTATTTCGATTTCAACTCGATATATATAACCTATTCTTGATAAATTCGTTTATACCGAACTTCCTATCATTTTCGTAACATTAGAGATAATCTAAAATGTCCATTTGAGCCTATTGTTTGCGATGTTGTTTGATTGGCTGGGTAATAATTAATTTAATATCGAAATGCAGAGAATAAGTAATGAAGCAAATTAAAATCAATGATCTTATTATTAAATTTTTACTTTATAATATGTAATAAAACGGAGAGAACACAATAAACACTTAATTTAAATTCCTATAAATCGGATAAACTAAGTCTTTTGATGGCAATTATGAATTGTTCATTGGTACAACGCTGGCGCACGGCAACTTACTCGTAGACGAGTATGTTACAAATTAAATTGTAAAACCATTTTAAAAAGAACATTCTAACACATTCACTGTAATATTCAAAGTGTCATCAATCATCCTCTGCATATGCTCTGCAAAAAACGCGAAAAATATCGATGAGAATAAACGAGACTGTTCGGCTGGACATGACTCTCTAACAGAGATGCCAACTTCTTGATATTTTAGTATTAAACGAGGAACGTAATTTTGAATTATTTACTCAATTGAATTCGTAAAGTTAATTTCACACGAACAATAAAAAAATAGACCGTTGTTATTTTTATAAATGCTGATTTATAGTGAAGAGAAAATTAATACCATAATAAATGCAATATAAGAAAATAAATTGTTAACTATTTTTTTTTTAAATACTTGGCTACTCTACGCGTAAGTAAGAGATATTCGTGGCTCTCTCGCAGCAGAGCCATTCGTGAACACGACGTTTACAAGCTGCAGATGGCTGGCATATATAGTATTTACAATGGTAGAGTGAGCAACACCTTTGTTGGTTTTCGATATGTGTGCGAGCAGCACAGAGAACCATATACAAAAATGGTTGATTTGTGAGGGGCTTGTGGGGGACTAGGGGAGTCATATGAACAACGGCAAAAAGCGCAAAGCGTCCAAAAAGTAAAAAGATTCTCTACTTTATATAGTGGCATACAGATACATTGCAACAACAACACATCCACGGAGAGCGAAATGTGAAGTGCGCGAGAGCGAGAGCACGTGACGCAATTGCGAACATTGCGCGGGCGAGAGTGAGCGCGCTGCCTGTGTTCGTTCGTGGCGTCGTCGTAGCCACGGCCAGCGAGCCAAGCCAAGCCAGGCATCGGCATCAATTCAATTCAATAGCCTTTGCAAAGGCAATTGTCGTAGCATTCGTTGTTGGTACGCTGTGTGTTTTTAATATAGCAGCGCGAGTAGCAGCATTCAACTGAATTTGAATTGTGTTGAAGTGAATCAGACGGACGGACGGACATACAAGCAGCAGACGGACATACAGTGAGACAGACAGACATACAGTTGGACGGACGGACGGTAAGAGCAACAACGGCGATTACTCCACACACTCGAAGCAGGCGACTTCTGCCAGCGACGCCAAATCCATCCACTGTGCGCTCGCTATACTAGATACAGATTCGCGACTACGGGTCTCCACGGGCGATAGATATAGCGATCCGCAAGCTTAGCCAGACAGCAGCAGCAGGCAGCGTGTGAGCGAGCATAGTAGGCCAGACCAGGCCAAGACGCAGCAAGCAGAGTGAATAGCAGAGCAGCAGCGCTTCTAGGCTCTACTCTACCCAAGCGAGCACCATGGAGCATTTTCATCAGATTCAGGTAAGTTTTGTATTATTCGGATTTCGTTGTTGTTGTTGTTGCTGCAGCTATTGTACTTTGATAGTCTTGTTGTTGCTGTTGTGGTTTTTTCTGCATTTTGTTTGCTGTGGTTGTTTTTGTTTTCGTTTTTCGTCATTCGTAGTACGTACTACGTGCGCGACTTGTTTTTACAATATTTTCCGCAATATCAATTGAATTCGCACACCAAAAACGAAACGCATCGCAATGTAACGTAACGTAATGAAACGCTAGGTAACGCGTAACGTAAGTGTGAAGTGTTGTTTTTATTTTGTTTTTCATTTTGCTGATTTGATTAATGCCATAATGAACTTGTTTATTGCGTTGCGATACGAAGCGCTGTGATGAACGTGACGCGTTGGTCGGCTGCTCGGCCGGTCGGTTCTTCCGTCGATTGGATGTTAGCGGGCGCATCGGGTCGGTGCCATGGGTCTGCCTGGGGGCACTACAGGCAGGCGCCAAATACGTAGTCGCAGGCAAACCGACTGATAACAGCAAACATCATATGCAGCAGTAGAAAATTTGTGAACAAATTATTATGGTTTAATATTTGTAAACGCGTCGCGTTGATCGCGTGTCGTGCCGCGGTTTTTGCATTTGCGATTTTCGAATAAATTTTTATATAGTTCGTCTTTTTAAATTCAAGTGGCCTCTTTCTGCTGCATCAGAAGAAATGATTTTCAACACAATGTACAGCATCAACAATATTGCAAGTCACTGGCGGCAATAACAATGAAAATTGCTGCAGGAAAAAAACATATTTTGTATATTTATTACATACAATTTTGTTAATTGTTTGTGAGAATCAGTTCAATGATATAATTCGCACATTCAATGTTTTTTCTGCCTGCTGCGCAATATTAACTATGTATGTAGCAGCAACACAACTTGTATCTAAGCACTATTTACTTTAATATACACATATAATAAGTTATATTTCCACTTGCCACGCCCAGAGTTCTGACATTTTGCGGACTAACCAAGGAAAAACTTGAAAAAGCAGAGTTAAAATGGAGTTGGCAAAAAAAAAGAAATAATAAATTTAAAAATACTTTAAAGTCGACGTTTTTTTAAAACTGTTCAATATCTGGCAAATTGGCAAAAAATATTTTGTTGCGCATAGGAGGGTACATACAAAATGCCTCAAGGGTGACTTTGTGTATTGCGTAATATTTTAAATATACCCAGACCTATTTCAATTGGAAACATTTTAATTTTGTTAAACAAAATTTTGCAATTTCTTACAATTTGACATATACTTGTCGTTGTTTCTTGTTTTATTTCATAACATTTTTGTTTTTCATCTTCAAAATTGGCAGTACACGGCGTCATGCCACCATTTTATGTGCTCATTTTTAATTGTTTTTTTTTTTGCAATATTCGTCTTATTTCTCTACGAGCGCGTAGTGTTGCCATAACATGTTTTGTATTCCCGCCAAATATTTTTGAAATTTGTTCGTTTTTAACATGTGTTCCAAAATTACATAATTATGATATAAAAATTAGGTGACCTTTGATCTTCACCAAAGCTCTGTAATGCAACACACTCTCGATGTCAATGTTTTGGCGGCAAAATTAAACCCAAGCGTTGCTAACAATAACATGCTATAAATAAATAAAATTGTTCGCATACAAATACAACACATAAACAAACCATACTAAACAAACGGTTTGTTTTTTAAAGTTCCATCAAAATTGATTAAGCTTTGAGAAGAGGTGGCAACACTACATGACGGAATAATTCGATTGCATTGCATAAAAATAAAATGAAAAAAAAAAAAAACAACGAGAGTACGTATATTTATTTTCCATTCAATTGCGCAGTTTTTCGGTTTAGATACTGTCGGAAAGAGATGCATATATCTTTCGGGTGAGATAGGAAGAGTGTCCGCGCAAGAGAGCGTAACGAGAGAAACGAAGTCATATAAAGAAATATAATAAAATAAATTACAGTGTTGTGCATATAATGCACACAAAGAGAGAAACATTGATTAAAAAGCGGTTTGTGTGCAGCCCTATATATATAAAATTTTGAACGCTTGAGTGCACCTATATGTGTGTGTGTGTGGCGTCAATTCTCCGTCACTTGCATATATAAAGGACGACGGAGCAAAGTAACGAATGTTTTTTTTATTTTTGTTTTTAGTCGCAAACGAGTATAAACGAAATACATTTGACTGCTTCGGGTTTCGATCGTTGCGGTTGAGCTGTATGTGTTTGTTTCTGTTCACTTTAAAACTGCGAGGAATGGCTGGCGACTGTGTGAAAGCGACTGGCGTCCCTCTTATTAGATTTTTCGATGCGAAGAAAACCGGTTCTCGTTGTCAGGTCACATATTTTTTTCCGTCTACTTTTTCAACGATGTGGTCCGCTGCCGAACGTAAGACAAACTGAGGTCCGAGCAGATTTTTTTAGGTTGTCTCAAGTCATGAAAATCACATTGGCAATCTATAATTTTACTTTATGTCAGTTTTTTTTTAAATATAATCATAGTCAACATTCAACGTATCCTAAATTTAAAAACGCCTTTTTAACCAACTACCAGTTGTCTTTCATGCTTTTAGCATTAAGCTGGAGTTATAATAGACGTAACCGTAACCTGCTCAAATGTCATCAGAACGGGACGTACCGTTTCGATAACTGCATACATCTATAAATGGTTATAATGAACGTAGCGTACGTGGCCGAGACGTACAGATCCTTGTTCCTTGAGAATTACAATTTCAGACATTTTTCAAATGTATACACAGAAGACTAATCTTTTGGCATGGGGTTGGAAGAATGAAAAAAAATAGTTGTTACAACCAACTTCATTTGGTTAAAACGAATTTTCTACAAATTGATGGAACAGCATTAATCGGTTGACAATTGAACTATTACCGTATACCCACATAATTTCAAAATTGTATGTAGTCAATACCAGTGTAGGGCATTATTCAAAGAAATTTGTATTCTAATAACAATTCAAAAAAATTTTATTCATTAGTTTTTCAATCAGTATTCAAAAAAACAATTTTCAATCATTTATTCGTTATTTGAACTTTCAATCAAATTTTTTATTTGTGAATAAAAATGTATTCTAATTAAAAATTTATGTTGTATTCCATATTTTAATTTTTCTTATTTTTTTTTTGTCAGTTAGATTTTCGTCTGACAAAATTCGAAAGGCCTAATATTATTAAAATGAAAAATATTAATGTTTCAAAGTGTTATTAATATGGAACCATGGTGGCGATAGAACCATGATGAACTGGATGGCAAGACAACTATAATATTGCATTGTTATCCAGTTCGAGGAAATATTTAAAATCTCAAGTCTGTAGCTCATCGCGAAGTTAGTTTAAAATCAATTACAAAATTTGTACCGAACAGACAGAGAAGAAAGCAAAATAATAAAAACGTTTTAAAAATGACGAATAAGCAAATCGAGCTTTTTATTCTGAATAAACAAATAAAACAATTTATTCATTATTTGGAAAGAATATTCGTTAGTTTTTATTTTTTTTTTTTATAAAAAGTACCCTACACTGGTCAATACGGTTAGAACAAGTTGGTTGGAGCAATAAACGTGTACCCTGGGTCGGTAAGTAATTTTAAGTTAGATCCTCGGAATACCATTGAAGTATTTTATCGAGGTAAAAAAAATAATGCTTACTAGTTTAAATAATTATATAAAACGCAGTAGGTAAAGAAATGCGAGAAATTACACCGACGGTCTATTAACAATATTTGTCTGTTCATCTGTTGCCTCTTTCTGATGTAGTCTATATTTTGATTAGACCGACTCGATCACAAAAATATAACAAATATCCAACTTGTGTTATTCAAGAAATTTAATGGCTATTGAAATTGTTCCTAAAAATAAGCAGTTCAAAAACATATATTTTCTATATTTATTAAATTCCTTCCTTTCGTAGTAGTTGTCATTATTTGCCGTATTTGATCTAACGCTCAACGTTGACATTGATAGAATGCATGCACTGTAAGAAAAAATTCGTGTATCTTTTCACTGAAGTTAATAATTTCTAAATAGTACAGAAAAAAATAAAAAATCGTGTTACATAAATATTTTCCGAAAATTTGATAAATAAATATTGAATTTAGATTTCATATTCAAAAAGTTCTAATTTAATTTAGCCACAGGTTCTTTTTATTTGTAGTTATCTTTTACCTACTTAAATCATTGTGGCGATATTACAAATTATAAAGCAGATTTTTAAACCGCTGATTTTAGTTTTGTAACTTAGTAACGACCGGTTGCAGCCTATTTAACTATCAGTTAAGACCATTTTTTTTTTGTTTATATTACACTATTGAAATTGTTGCTTTAACCGATTTCTATAATTTAACGTTAACTGATAGTAAAATTTTATATATGTTTGTCTTAATATTTATTTAAATACAAATATAACAAATTCCCCATAAATCGGGTGATTTGTTAAACAACCCATTGTTTGGACATCATTTTTTTATTAAAATTTAAACAAATTGTTCATGCAATGCAAAAGACTTCGAAAACATAAGACTTATTATTGGAGGCTACTTTTCCACCTGATTTTGATATTGTTTTTAGTAAAAATTACAATAAAATTAAAATGTGCATCGTAGATTCTGTTTTCGCTATTCGATGGAATATTTGTAAAGCCAGCTGTCTGTCTGGCTTGACGTGCGTGCGCTCGCCCATCCATCATTCTCAGATGTTCTTCTGCAGTAGCAGAGCATTTCAGTTTTGCTCGGTTTCACTTCAATTACTGAATCCAGGGATGACAAGTCTTGTAAAATTGCAACTGAAGATTAAAAATATTTACATGCAATAAAATCAACGGTTGGCATTAATATGATTTTCTATTACTCCTCTCTTTCAAAAGTAAACGTGGAAATAATATTTATCATAAATGGGAGAATTGCATTTACCGGTCAAAATGAAAACAAAAAAAATTGGTCCAGAGTGCGTTAGGGTTAACCGGTCTGGAAAATAAGGACATATTTGTAATCATTTGAGTATCCATATGTACTTTAAGTAGGTGCACTGGTTATTGATTTTCACGGTCACAAGTGATCCATGCGACTTTTTTCAAAGTAATGCGCTACAATTTTTCTTCGGTCGGTAAAATGCAATTCAGCCTCATAAATATATATTTTGTAAAATGTACTTTTACAATAAATATATATATATGTGTATATAATTTAAAGGATTTGAATTTATAAGGATCTTCATGTTGTCTAAATTAAAATAATTATCCCCTTAGTTTGTTTGAAGACTCCATGACTGAATGAATTTTTTTTATAAAAATATTATTTTTATATAGGGCCGTGGGATTATTCAAAATCTTGATAAATCAGAAATTCTGAATAATCAATATGCTGATTACAAATTTGATTAATCAGAATCCTGATTAATTGATTAATCAATGTTCTGATTAATCCATTGAGCACATACATTAATCTTAAAATTCAAAAAGATATATAATTATTAAAAATTTGTTAAAAATTCACTGATATTATGAACTTGGCAGCCCTGCACCGAATCAACGTGTTCGTTATTCGTTGCTTTCGTATGGTCGACGAATGCTTCCCATGGCTATCGTTCCATGCCATGCTGTTTACAAACGTACAGACGAACGCTCTTCTCGTTTATTTATAACACGACGCTGGTTATTTTGTTATATGCTTTTGTGTATACAACCATGCATACATACATACAGACAGACGGACATACACATTTTTCTACATAGCTCCGCATGTACAGCCAGCCGCACGCAGATACTTATCGGTGCACAGCCACACAAACGTACGCTTTCACATATTTATATGCATACGGATTGAGATATATACACAAGCATATATATATATACATACACACGCGCACACCACTACAGCACCAAACCATGCAGCAGCAGGCAAAGACTGTGGCGCAGCACATCGCTCATTGTAGGCAGGCAGGCAAACGTATTAGTGGCCAAGGGCTGGCATCGCATAGCAGCAAGCTTCGTTTCATAAGCACCGCACCGCACATCACACAATACTACGCCGCGCCAACTTCTGTCTGTCTCTCTGTTTGTCGACGGGCTTTCGAGTGCTCGCAATAGAAAAACGAAAGAAATTACTGCCGCCTTATTTTGTTTGCATTATTTTCATTTTTTCTTGGATTTGGCTGTAGCTGGATAATAAGACAAATCAACGCAGTGGTACCGGCAGCGAAATTAAGCGCAGTCTGCAAATAGCTTTTTGTTGTTTTTGCACTGGTTTTTATTGCCCGTCCGAACGAACGAGCAACGTGTTTAATGGTACAATGCGTGCGTGCAACAACAATTGTCAAGGATTTAATTGAAAGTGGATTGAAAGCCAAGTTCTTTTGAACAGCGGACGCTTTTTTGTGATTTCGCGCTCTATTGTGAATAGTGGTTTGTGCGTAACGTAACGCGTGTGTGTAGTCGATAAAACCCCATCGAAAGAAAGAACGAACGAACGGCAACGCTGTGCAAAGTGACGCCGCATGATCAGCCAAGCACTCAAATAACAACAACAACTGCAAATAAAACACTATTGTGAACTCTTTTACTCGTTGGTTAGTTTCTTTTTTTTTTTGCAATTCCGCTTTGTTTTAATGGCGGCTTTATTTTCCAACACCACGTTTGCTCTGCCTCTCTAAAGTAACGCGGATTTCTTCAAGAATATCAGTGAACCTATTTGCTTTTCAAATAAATATAAATTATTAAAACAGCTCAAGTACGCAATATTGGTCTTCCACATTGAAAACGTCGACGATTACCAAATCGTTCCACTGAATTCCGTGGCTGTGAAAAATTGATAAAAAAAAAAATATTTTTGTTATTCACAAGCAAATGCCTTGAAAATCCGTAAAAGTATAACAGACGCACTGCATCCAACGTACGCCATAACATACTCTCACATACTCAGACACTCCATCCATACATCCGCCCTCAACCCTCAGTCAAAAATGTCAGAACACGGTGCATGGGGAAACCGGCAAGCGACAGCCGCCGAAGCCGCACTTTGGTGGCCAGGCGCTCTTGCTGCCGCCGCATCACAACAACAGCAACAACAAATTGACCAACAAACTCTCCAACATTACCAACAGCAATTGGCCGCGCAGCAACAAGCGGCGGCCGTGCAGCAGCAACAACTGCAACAGCAGCAACACCAGGTTGTAGTCCAACAGAATCAGCAGCAAGCGCATCAGAACGATGGCCGCAACAACATCAACACAACCTCCGGCGTCGGCACACAGCAGCTCTTCACCTACAAAATGGCCAGCAGCTTTCCTAATCCAGCTACAACAATGGCCCAGGTGGTTGCCACTTCGAATGCGGCCGGCACTACTGGCTATGACTATCGTTTGAATATGGCGCAGGCGGCAGCAGCCGCAGCGGTGCCCGGTTCTCAGTGGTGGTACTCGGCTGCCAATCAAGGTCAAATCGATGCAAATGCCGCTGCACTGCAACAACAGCAGCAGCAACAACAACAGCAGCAGCAACAACAGCAGCAACAACAGCAACAGCAGCAACAACAACAGCAGCAACAACAACAGCAGCAACAACAGCAGCAGCAACAGCAGTTGCAACAACAGCAGTCGAACGTAAATGCAGCAGCGGTGAGTTCAAATTTTATTTATTTAAATATATATGTCCTATATCATATAATGGAGGCTTTAATCTATGTTGTAAATGCTTCCATTCTTTTTTTATAAAAATAGTCGTTAATGCATTCGAGAGAATTAAACAGATTGCAGATGGTATTTAAAACCATTGCTGTTCAGGTCTCTTAAAAGACTAAAAAAATAAAATACTAATATAAAAAACCATCTTTAATAATCGGACAATATTGAATAATATACTTTACTAGATAACTTGAAAAAAAAAAAAACTTCTGGAAAAAAAATAATCTATTTAAATAATTTTACAAAACAATTTATTTAACTATCGTTTGATATAAACAACTAAAGGGTTTGGTGCATAATTGAGTTTTTAATAACATGACAGATTTATAAATTACGCTTCGTTTGGTACCAAAACCATATCCGATGTATATACACTGAGAAAATATATAAAGGGTATTCATTTCACTTCGTATCTACTGGGTATATGCGTATGTATCATAGCTTATAGTGTACAATTTTTACGAAATACGCTTAGGCGATACGAAGTGAAATGAATACCCTTATTGTTTGTTATTTTTACCACATACTAAAACACCCAGGGTCACAGCGATAATTGGTACCTCATCTGAAGGTTAAAACAGCGAAGTTTTACTATTTTTTAAATTAATCAAATTAAAAGAAATCTGAAACCATGTTACATGCTACCTTTCTTCTTTCCAAACTCGACAATAAAATCGTATTTTGTACGATCATCTTTTTTTGGTATTGGTGGCTCAATGATTCAAAAGCTCTCACCCGCCGTTCGGATTCGGCAATAAACTGTAGGTCCCATCACTTTGAGTACAAATATAACACGCACAGCAAATGTTGTGAGAGCTCGGCCAAAGATCTTATGGGACCGTAGTGCCAAACTATTATTATTATTATTATTATTATTATTATTGGTGGCTCAGTATTTAGAGCATAGGACAGCGAGCCGAAATTCCGTAACACAGATTCAAATCTGGACAGGGACCCTCAACAACTTTACATAGACACATAGAAGCTAATCTGAAATCCCTCAAAAAATTATTATGCTTTTTTCAAATAAAATACCTCGGCAATAAAAAAAATACCTCGGGCATAAAAAAATCGTCAATAAATCCCATATTTACAACAAAAATAAGAAAATACGTCGTAAAAAAAAAAAAAATAATTATTATACACAAAAATTTCCAAAATTGGGTTATTTATGTTAAAGATAAACATTTGCAATGTATAAGTTTACCAAAAAATACATGAAAATGACTGCAGAATAAAATATTTCTGCATGCAAAAACATTTTATAAATTTCTGCACGTGTTTATTCTACAATGTAACTATAATAATTCTAAAAATTTTGGCTAAAACAAAAAAAAAAAAACAAACAAACTAAATTTAAAATATATGTATTAAATACGAAATCCAAAAATTCTTCTTTGACTTTGACTAACTGCATCTATAATTTCTATAGCTAATGAAACAATTTCAAATTCTTGTTGGCAAAGCTGGTTGGGTAAACATAAGGAGCTGGTTCAGTTCAGCTCGCTCTTCAACATTTAAATTTTGTACTCGTTTTGTAAGGAGGTCAACGACATGTTTGTATTTCGTTATATAAAATAAAATAAAAAATACTAGTCAAAGCACGTTTCCGCTATAACTGCGCTTATTAATTATTTTTAATTTAATTTTTAAATTTTACTTTCTCTATTAAATTTTAAATAATAATAATAAAAATTATCAGAAATTGTATTGGATACCGTTGATATTTATATTTTGTTTAATACCCCATTTTGGGATACGTAAAAAGAACTAAAATAGAAATAAGTTTAATACGGTTTTTAAAATACATTTGTATTGAAGTAAAATTAAATTTTTCATTTACATCGAACTTCACCAACACACATCCGCCTCAAAAGGTTATTAAAGCCTTCAAGGCATTCGACATTGCTTCCAAGTTGGCGAGTTAATATGTTGATCGTATGTCTGTCTAGTATATAGCCAGCGCAATGCAATCAAAATATTTTTTATTTCAAGGTAAAGTGTTATTGCTTACACGTCAGATGCAGTAGGTTAATGAACAAAAACAGAAACAAAATAAACTTGTTCAACAACGAAACTGAGAATGAAACCACATTCACTTTAAAAGTATTCGCCCGTTTCGCATGCAGACCAAGCGATTTAGTAATCGAGCGTCTAAGCGAGTCAGTCCAACTACAACAACAAATACAACTACCGACGTATTAGCCATCGTCCATTCAACCGCAATGACTAACTAATTGAAGCAATTACTTTACTGGAAGAAAATGCACAAATCTAAACAGTTTTTGCACATGCCACAGCACAGACCTGAATACACAAACACTTCACTGACATACATATCTCGAAATTGTCACTATTTCCACAAAATAGCCTAGCCGATCTAATGACGCCTAGATTAGTCAGGCAACTACAGCGCACAACGAACGCACGTGTTCAATGTGTTTACCATGTGATGCGATCGATGAACACATGCGTGCTAAACACAGTCGCTTCGCTGAAATACTGCGCTTGCTTGCTTGGCAATGGCTAGAAGTTGGAAATGGTGACTCAATTTTGTGTCGAACGAGAGAGATGCCGTAATTATTATAATTTTTTGTTTTTAACTATGTATACTAGCGGTTTTAACGAACGCCTTTTGTACAGTAAGAACACTTTAAAATTCTTTTTTCAAAATTGTTAATACAATTTTTCACATTAAAATCTTAACCTTTATAGTTTATTTTAATCATATACATTCCGGCTTTGCGGCATTAAACCGGTTTCGACTTTTCATGGGAAATCAGATACCGTCGATGGTGGTGGTAGCATAGTCGGAATGTGTTTTTACTGATCCTTCTTGTTTTTCATGTATGTATATGCTTTGTATACCTACGGTTCTCGTTAGTTCTTTTCGTTGTACGTATGTCTGCATTTTCAATGAGAACCTTGTATCGTCGTTCAAAATGTGTTATTTTCTAAGTTTTATTACACTATATAAATCGAAAAAAAACTTCTGATATAAATTTGTGTTAAATTTGACTATAGCCATTTTTTTTTAATATTATATAATGTCAGAACAAAAATTATATGAAACAAATTTTATTATATTATTTGGATTATTTTTGGATTATGTTTCAATTTTCACATAATGTTTGAATTTATTGATAAAAGTGGCAGAGAAACCACCTGCAATCGAACTCGATATAAAATATTCAACTTTTGTCATCTTTTTGCAGGTCTGGATTTTTTTTTAAATCCACACAGAAAAAAATATTGTTTATATATATTACAATTGATATTAATAGCACACAGAATCGTATTCCAATTAAAAATATGAATGTATTTATTAATTAATTAATTGTATTTACACATTTTTTAATTAAAATATTAATAGGAATAAATTTAATATAATTTCAATTCAACTAAATCTTTAATAGTATTAACTACTTTTATTTGTTACTTTTGATTTATTCATTTTCTTAAATTGCAACACTGTTTTTCTTCTTCTGGATTTCATTTTGTATTTTGTTTGTGCGTCGTCGTCGTTCAGTTTCTTCAAACATTATTTTCTTCTACGTTGCTATTTTAAAACAGGATATTGTATTATTTAGTGTATATTATGTTATTAAAGCATTAAATGGCTCAATTTATTTTTGCTGTCAAGAATTTGAACAAACAGCTTCTGATGCTCATTTTGTTGCATATTGAATCATTAAAAAGCGATTATCATATTTTATGTTTGACTCAATTAATTGGCCCACCTGTAGAAGTTGTAAAAACTGACTTCGGTAAAACATTCGTTACGTTGAAAGAATTTTACAAGGCATATCAAACATTTGTTTAATATTTATTTTATGTTATATATTGAATTAAATTATTTTTATTTTCATGTTTCTATTCGACAAATATTTTCTTCAATTTAATTGATCCAATTTCTATCGAATGAAATTTTTAATTGATGTTACTAGTTAATTAATTAATTAATGATTTAAAAATTCCCAATAAAAAATATAATATATATATAACAACTTTAATATCAATATGACAAAAAAATTAATTAAAATTTCTCCAATTAACACTTTCTCATTATTACGAATATGGAATTCAATGCTACTAAAAGTTACATCGGCTGAGTTTCAATTAAAAATTAATTGGATTGATTAACATTTTAGTTATATTTACACACTTTTTTTCTGTGTGCAATCTACTATTTTTTTTTGTATTTATTGGATTTCTTATAAATACTTTTAATATGATTTATCGGTTTTTTACGCGATTACTTCCCACTCTTTCGCTGCCGAGAACTGTTAAATAACCTTTTGTTGAATTTACCGTCTTGGATTTGGAAGTGGATCAGATATGGATGATGATATTCTGGGTTTGGATTTCATAACCAAAGATTTGCATGTTATTCGTTTTAATATTTACGCCGTTTTAGCATTTTGAAGGTCTACTACATTGGCGAATATGTTGTTGACTGCTAAAAATATTTATTATAATAATAATAATAGTTTGGCGCTACAGTCCAGTATAGAACTTCGGCCGAGCTCTCTCACCATTTTGAGCTGTGCGTGTTATATTTGTACTCAAAGTGGTGGGACCTACAGTTTATTGCCGAATCCGAACGGCGGGTGAGAGCTTTTTCATAGGCAATGGTTTTACTCTCGTAGGTTTGCCATTCACTGACGAGAGGTAGCGCGGTATAGAAAAATGTTTCTATGAAAAGATGTTGTTAGCCCCAGTCCAGACTTGAACCGGGGACCTTTCGGCTCGCAGTCCAACAAAAAAATATTTATTGCTGACACTAAATAAATACATTTTTTAATCATACGATTTCCATTGATAATGTGAACATTTTCATTCATATTTACTTTTAAATTTGTGTATCATTTCATATTCGATGTTTTCAAAGATTTCATTCAGGCATTCATGGCCCAATTCTTAAATTTTCAAAAAACAAATATCGTACTCTGAAAAACACAAATATATTTCCAAAATTATAATTCGTAAATATTGCTGAAAAAAGTATGGAATTAAAAAAAAATCACGAATATTTTTAATTGGATAAAAACAAAAAAAAAAAAACGGTTGGATGTATTTTTTTGGACTGGATATTAATATACCAGCCATGTTTTTGGAAAAAAGGATAAAAATTACCATTTAAAACTTTTATGTAGTTTAAGTTTTTTTGGAAAACTATTTGAAGGGTCTAGTTTAAATTGGAATTTTCTTATCCCTGAACCCTAAACAAATGCGTCTTGACTATGAGCTCATAGAAGCTCATCATTTAAAACGCACTGACAAAATTGGAAATTCAAATAGATCTGAATCATAAATTAAATTAGGTTATTTTTTAAAGACTGAGTTAATTTGAGTTAATGATGTAAATATAATGAGTTAAATAATGATAAAATAATAAAAATCTCATTAAAATAATAAAGGTTCCAGTTTTAGTTTTGTAATTTCTGTTTCCGTTCTAAATTTAAAATAATGTTGGATTCATTTCTGCTCAACCCGAGCGCTGATTAATAGATATCTCTTCGGTGCCATATCTTTTCAATATGATTTTGAACTAAGTTATACCGACTAGATGAAAATAGATAAATCAGAAACATGTTTAGGATAGCGAACCTAGAATCACTTAATATCATTCATTAGTCGAATTGTTTTGGTATAAACAGGTATCAGGAGTTGGACGTATGGTGATGATGATGATGACGACGATAAACATTCAGAATTCGTCAACGATTTCGTTTGTGTTTTTATTGTTGCTTGGAGCAGTGTAGTCTACGGTGGTATGTGATATTATTTAATTTTGTTTACGTCGGCGTCTGAAGCAACAATCACTGATTGTCGTCATCGTATTTATATTATTTTTTTTTTGTCTTATACTCTGCTGTGGCGTTTTGTTGTTTTGGTTCAGTTTGCTCCGATTTTGTTAATAAAAACTTAGTACATACTTTCGTTCTGTGGAAAAAATGCCGGCAGTGCGTTTGCAGTATTGCTGTTGTTTGTGTTGCTACTGTTGCTCTTGATGAGGTTGTTGCTGTGTTTGGGTTTAGATTTTTTTCTGCTGATGATTTGCCGAGTATGCTCTGCTTTTGTGCGACGACACATACTAGCGCACATAGACACACACAGATATACGTATTCCTCACGTGTGTGAGAAGAGTTTTATTTTTGCCCAGAACGTAAAACCATCTAAAAACATGAACATGTTGTCGGTTTTATTGGTTGCTGCCGTTCATTCATGCATTTATACACTGATTTCAGTATGATCAGGAGCAGCAAAAAAAAATAAAAAAAAAAACAAATAAAAAAACAATTTTCTTTTATGAATGAATGTATTGCAAATGTTGGCGCCAAATGCTGTCGTCGCCTCCATCAAAGCCTGCCGATAAATTGTTTTGAATTTTGTTGTTGCTGCCGGTGGTTGTTGGCATTTTTTATAATGTTTTTTGTTTTTGTTTTTTTTTACCATATTTGTGTTGTTTTCAGTGGATGAGTCTGTGGTTATTGCTGACTGGGCGACAACTTGTCTGCCGTGTTCACAGCGATTGTCACCTCGAAATAGCAACAGTTGCTCGATTTATTTTTGCTATTTGACTTGCATTTTCTACGAAGTAGATTTTGTAAGATTTAACAGTTTGTGACCACGTAACACGTGACGATATAATCGAGAAACAAGTTGGATTTAGTGAGGTCGTTTTATGATATTTTTATTTTAAGAAGATTTGAATTAAACACAAAAATGTAAAAGCTCTAACTGAAACTGTTAACAGTTACAACAAAATTAGATGTAATATGAGTGACCTGTTTGGGGACAATCAAAGGGTTAACAAAGTCGACTTTCAGTACGATGAAAATATGATTTTTTGTAATATAGATTTTAGATTAATATTACCACTGCCGTATTACAAAATAATCTTTAAGATAGTTGGATGTTTAAAATACCTATGCGTCGAAGTACATTCAAAAATTTAACAGTAGGTACTACTATAGAAAAATAGCAAGAACTGTTTAATCACTCTCACTCGAATGCATTATTAAGCTATTTATATAAAAAGCCCATTATATTTTTTAATAACAAAACCAATTATAATTTGTGTGTGTGTTTTTGGTGTTGAAAAAAGCATTGTCGTGCTGTATGTAATATTGGATCACATAACAATTGAAAACTGATTTGTAATATCTAAAATATTGTCAATGGTTATCGGTTATCGACGAGAACGCGCCCACAATAATATGGTATAACAGTGATAATGGTTCATTCAGCTACATTTCAACGTCATTTCATAAGCAAACCCCTTTTGTTTGTTGGACTCATTCTCATTTTGTTTGTATGCGTGTTATTCGTATTCACCATTTTTGTATTGGCAACCGGTAAATCAAGAGAGTTAATGCCTGGTCTGGTCCGGTTTGTTCTGACCTCCGACACTTATTCACTTGCATAATATATGTATATATCGTATATGTTTTTGCCACCCAACATAATCTACAACATAATGGTGTTTGGTTTGATGTTGTAGTCATCGTTGTCATCAGCAGCACACAGCAACATGTTGCTTCATTGTTTCGGAGGTTTCTAATTGTTTTATAATTTTGAATAATCTCTATTTAACTTTTCGTCGTCGGCACTTGTTGTTGGCAACTGTTACTTGTTGTTTTCCACAATTTGTTGGTTCGTTGGCGCGATTCAATGACAACAGAATTCACCTCAACAACAAGCAACGACCACGCAATCCAGCAGTCCGAATGTTGCGTCGAATGTTGCTGCAACATCTGCTGTTCCTGTAGCAACGCTTTCACCTGCATCACAGCAGCAACAGCAACAAAAATTAACAATAATAACCACAGAAGGTGCAGCTGCTAAAACTGCGACGACTTTAACATCGGCAACTACTGTGCAGCAACAACAACAAATAATGTTACTTCAGCAACATTCACAACAGACCCAAATTACAAATGTTCAAGTGGCTGACCAACAGCTGCAACAACAGCAACAACAACAACTTACTTCACACACACAAATGCCCCAAGTCGAACATTTTATTGATCTCCATCGTTTGCAGAAACAGAGCACAATGATCCGCGGTGCAAAAGCAGACGCCAAACCGCGAGGCCGCATGACTGCTTACGCCTACTTCGTGCAGACATGCCGTGAGGAGCACAAGAAGAAGCATCCCGACGAGACAGTCATCTTTGCCGAATTCTCCAGAAAATGCGCAGAACGATGGAAGGTAATTAATTTTTTTTAGTTTCTATTTTAATCAAAAATTCAGTTATGGATAAATTTAACATAGTTTTTCAATAATTTTGTTTAAAAGTACTATTTTATGTTGAAGGTAATGTAATGAAAAATGTAATTCGGAATTTATTAGTAATATTTTTATATAAGATACTAGATGGACCCCTGCAAAGCTAAGCCCGAAGTTTTTGTAAATGCAAACAAACGGTGAGATTGTATGGGAGGAGGTACCAAGCCCCATTTCCAATCACGACCAAATTTGGTAGAAAATAAACAACCACAATATACTTTACTGGGCCAAATTTGTGGCTATCTTATATACGCAGATATTTTGAATTTAAAGTTCAGTTTTGGCACTCTCAATTTCTTAGATGGCGGTGATGAACACCCTGTCCAAAATACATGTGTCTAGAACTAACGGCTCGAATACACGATACAGAAACTAGCTAAAGATAAAACGTAGAGCTCTGTGTAGTGTTTACACAACTCTATGAGATTTTTTCTCTATTTCTGGTTAATTTCTCTATCGTGTGAACAAGCCTTAAGGGTTTTGGATGAGTCTTGGTCACATTAAAATCGCTGACATTAGATCTTAGAAGTTTTTGGATGTATAGCGGATGGCAATCCCCTTCGTCCAATCTAGTTTAGAGTATAGAAATGCAAATTATCAGGAAAATACGCAGTTTTGAATGAGAGTTGGCTCCATTAAAATCGCTGATTTGTTATTCGATTTTCGGTTCAATACTTTTCAACCACAGATTATGCTTAGTGTTAGTGCCAATAAATGATTGACATTACTGATCCAATGCACCGTATGCAGTTATTGGAGTCACTATCGCGGGCTAGTGAATCAAAATGCCCATTGGGTCAGATATATTGGTTGACGAAATTCCACACATCAACGCTGCAACCACGTGAAATCATCGTTTGGTTGCTGCATTTTATACATTTTGCAGCACTAGCAGGCGAGTCTTTTGAGAACCAGTACAATATTTGTTCAAATGTTTGCTGGCTTTTTATGAGGTCGTTCGGTTCGTTTGGTTTGAGACGATGCGAAGAGGAGAGACAGGCGGGCGGGTTGGCGGCATGCTTTTTTGTTGTCGCGTAGGGTGGAATTGTGTGTGTTTTAAGTGGTGGGTTTTGGTATGTACCTCATACAAAAGTATGTACAATGGATATGTATAGGGTGGCTAATTGTTAGCGGGTTAAAAAAGGAATGCGGATAGTCAGCAATTTTAAATCGTTTCGTAGGGGTTGTTGGTTGATTGGCGAAAAATCAATGCAAACAATGGAGAAAGCGAAATAGTGAAAATGGGCTGGGTGGGCTGTCAGAGGGAAGTTGTTAATTCACAATAGTTTGATTATTTTCATGTTTAAAAAAATTAAGTCCGATGAATTCAATTAAGATTATCACAGTATTGAGTATATAAACTTTTCTCACCTCCCAGACAATGGTTGACAAGGAAAAAAAACGTTTCCATGAGATGGCTGAAAAAGACAAACAGAGATACGAGATGGAAATGTCGAATTACGTGCCACCCAAGGGTGTTGTCGTTGGACGTGGCAAGAAGAGGAAACAAATCAAGGATCCGAACGCGCCCAAAAGATCATTGTGAGTTCGTAGCTAACAATTCTTGCGATACAATCTACGTTTTGATTGAAACATTTGGAGTGTTATCTAAAACGCTATTTCTTATTTCAGGTCCGCATTCTTTTGGTTCTGCAATGATGAACGCAACAAAGTTAAGGCCCTTAATCCAGAGTACGGTGTAGGCGATATTGCCAAGGAACTTGGCCGCAAGTGGTCCGACGTAGAACCCGAGGTGAAGCAGAAATATGAACAAATGGCCGAGAAAGACAAAGCGCGTTATGAAAGAGTGAGTCGTCGCTTTACATAACGAAAATAGTTGCAAGTTTTTACAATATATATTTTGTTTGTCTTTTTAGGAAATGACAGATTACAAAACCAGCGGGAAAATTGCCATGTCTGCACCGTCGATGGTGGCTCAGGCGCAGGCAGCGCAAAAGGCCGCGTTACTAGCCGCCGCCGCGCAACAGCATCATGATGAGCATGATGACGACGATGGCGATGGAGACGACGATGAGAATCAGTAGGCTTAAGTTTAAACACATTTTCCAGTTAGTAGTGTGCGTGCGCGCGTGCGTAATTTATAAGTAAATTACAATATTTAGCAAGGAGAAAACTAAAACAAACAGCAGATTAAGAAAAGCTCCACACAATACTCCCCATTCCCCTACCCCCAACGGAATAACAACACATACAAACAAACATAGAAATTATACTGAAAATTATTTTTTTTTATTTCTTATATTTACAAATACGAAAAATTGAATAAATTGCAGATTATAATTTTGTAAAATAGTTATTGTTAAGCCACATTATTTACACATAAAATGAAAAAAAAAGAACAAAAACTAAACTACTATTTCATTACAAAACTAAAATAATGTACTATATACATAGAATCAAAATTAAAACAGCAGCAATTACAATTTCATTTCGTTTCTGTTTTCAATTTTTTAAAAGTTCAATGCTCCTTTTTGCTTTATTTAGTTTTTAACTTTAAATTTTTCATTTGCAATAATTTTTTGACTTCTGTGAGGGGTGTATCAACTGAAATCATAACAAAAGTACCCAAAAAACCCACAAAAATAAAACAACTCTATGTTCATAAGTACAAGTACAGAATATTATTAAATATATTATAATGAAAATATATTCCTAAGTTAATTTTCCTTAATAAAAAAAACTTGTTTTTATTTAGTGATTTCCGAAATTTGGCTTTCAGAAAGGCAGATGGATAAAATGGAAAGCATTAGTTACAGACATCGTTAATGGTTTTGGCCTGCTGCCACTTTTTATCCATATCAACTAATGTATGGTATGAAATGTTGTTTTTTATAATGTGTGTAAATATGGTGAACAATTTGTAAACTCAAGTAAATGAAGTAGATTGAGTTAAGTATATAATTGCTTGTAAGTTGTAAATACGTAAATCAATTATCTACTTAATTAAAAAATCCAGCAATATTTTTAAATATCCAAATTGCAGTAAGGCACTCTGAACAAAGAAGTGTCTGCCTTCAAGGAGTTATATTTTGAGACGGACAAGAGGAACTAATTAAGACAATAACTTTATTTTGAATTACTTTTACATTAAATTAAAAATGCGCAATATCATATACACAATTTTGTATAATTATATATTATTTTGCATATTTTTACATATTTGCTTCATGTGCTTTAATTATAGTGATCTCCGCAGAAGAGTTGCTAGCATGAATTAACGTTTAAAGCACATCAAAGCATTTTTCTTGAATATAGATTATAAAAATAAAAAATTAAATAAAACTGAAAGAAATGCTTGATTAGTTCCATATTTTTTGTTTTCTTTTTTGTACAAAGTTATGAAGAAGTAACATCATTAAGGCTCAACAACATATTCCTATTAAGATTTAGCAGGAGCTGCAATCGAAAAATATGAAAATTTTAAATCAACTCATTGGAATTAAAATTTATATAATATAACGTAACAAAAATGACTACCTTAAATTTGTTTTACAGCTTTTGTCGTATAGAATTCTTGTTATTTGAAAAGACTTAATAATAATATGTTTGTCCCTATAGCGAGATAAATGATAAACACTTGGTTTTTGTTTATCGCACACGCACCATTTATTCTTTTGAGCGAGTGTGGGGAACGGTATGGGATGGAGTCGAAACACCAATTAACATTTTAAAGAATGTACACAAATTTTGATAAATTAAAACTAGCAGTAAAATGTGAATAACTAGCATAAACAAAGGCATCAGCATTTGTGTGTGCTGTCGCAGCAAATTTGCAACAATCTAATAACTTACAACAAATTCTTTATGAAACAACACAATGTAAAGGCGTGGCTGGCTATGTTAAGTAATGACGGATGACCATCAGAGCTTAGCACAACCTAAGCCTAGCATATTTTCTTACAAAATGTAAAACATGAGATACATACATGTAGTAATTATTGCTAAGTTTATTTTTATTTTCCATTATGATTATAATTGTACGTTAAATTAGTTGATATATTCATTTGCTGTATTTTTAATTATCATTATCATAAATTTAATAAAATAATCAAGAAAATAGCTGAAAAACTAACGTTACTAGTTGTTTGAAATATCGTTTTAATTAAATTTACAAAATAAACATTTACCAAGTATACAAAATTTAAAATTCGTTGATTTCATTGAACAATATAATTAATAATTAAGAGAAAGTTTAACTAAAATGTATTCGCAATGTGCGCTCTTGTTTTGAATCAATTGAGATATGTTATATTTAATTACATTATTTTAACTTAAATACAAACTTGAAGTACATAAGTAGGTACAATCGTTGCCTTAATTGTGAAAAGTCATATTCCATTTTTTCCATATGCGATTTGTGTGATTTATTAAGCAGTTTTTACCAGTCTTAGACTTGGAGATATGAGCTATGATTTTTCTAAATTAAGGGCACGGTATAAAATAATATAAAATAGTATGTTGAAGTATTAAAAACTAAGCCTGATGTGTATGAAATGAGAAATAAAGTAACTTAATACATAACAATTAAAATACACAATATATGTATGGCTGGAATTAATAAAGTACATATATGGAAAATTAACATACGACTTGTTTTTAAATGTACCAAAACCCAAAAAAGGATATCGTATTTTTTCTTTAATTAGAGTTAATTGTGCACTACAATTCTTCATTCCACCGAGTGTTTAATTCGATATAAAGTGTTTTATTTGTACGCGCAGTTATATTTCAAAAGTCATAAATTCCAAATAAATGGCAAGAGAACCATTTTTAAAATTTGTTGCTAGTACTAAGTTTTTGTAAATACAAATAGTGGATATAGAAAAGGTGAGTTTGTATGGGAGGTACCAAGCCTCTATGTCCAATCATGTCCGAAAAATGAGATAAATGACGATGATCTGCATCTTTGGGCCAAATAATATTACTGTAAGTACATATGTATATATATTGTGTTGAAAATACAGTTTTGCCAAGTCCTTAGGGACGAATTTTTAAAATCCCTTAGTGGGGAGGTGCATCTGTCCAAATTTCGTGCCTTCGGCTGTACGTTGATCGATCAGTCAGTTAATCAGGACTTGTTATATGTACAGATTAATTAGATTAATTAGAATGGAATTAGAAGAAAAACCGGATTAGTCCCGGGTAGAAATTTCTCATAGTTGTAATAAGTCTTAAATTTACATTCTGCTGCTAGTATTTAAAACAAAATATTTTAGTAGGAAAAACATGTCCTGAAGTTGATTAAGTTGAAAAACATTTTAAATCCATATATTACTATCTAAATAAAAATATTTTAATCAAATCAAAATAATATGAGGATCATCAGTAAAGTGAAATGTTTTGTTTGATGAAAATAAAATCGGTTTTGTATAGTGTGATTTAACATTGCAAGGAAAACCCTGGAATTTAACGGAATTAAATTTTAGCAAACTCCCGTATTCACATACCTCAATATTCTAAATTTGGCTGCTGCCTTGGGATTTTTCTCAACATTTAGCGTATTCACAGTTTGATGGCATTGGTACGACTTTGGCTGCATTAAGCGAGCTGAACTGTTGTGCAACTGTTGAGTAATTTGTGCCTTAATTCTTACGCTACATTTGCGATACCTTTGTTATCGATAACATTCGATGACACTCAATCACATTTTAACTCAAATATATATAAACAAAAACTGCAATTTTGCAACTGTTGAGATCGCTGAAAGCAGCCATTTTATGAAAACGACAGTAGAGCAATTGAACTGTGAGCACCGTGAAATAAATGCAGATGATTCTAATAAAATTTGTATTTTTTAAAATTATCATAAATATTCCTCGATTTGAAAAGAAAAATAAATTAACATTTTATGAGCACTATTTGTCTTCAATTTCACTATTTTTTTTCATTTCACAAAATACGACATTAAAAAACATGCCTCAGGGCTACTTTCAACACTTGTGGTATTTGTGGTATTTCACAACTAATTGACGTTTCTGTATTATTATATCATGGTACGAATACCATACCAAAATACGATGAACTGCAAATTTTTTTTTGTGTAAACTTTTAATTCATGTGATAATTTCTGTGGGATTTTGTTAATAAACCAAATTTACCAGATGTGTAATAAGTAAAATGGGAAATAATAAAATAATGTTTCGTAAAAATGTGTGTTGGCAACTATGGCCTAAACAAAATCACGATCATTCGATTACTTGTAGATCGATAACTAAAAATTATCGAAGTGCATTGATGCATTGTTTTACTTGTAAACTTGCAAGTTAATTTTATTGTGGTCAATAAAATGTATTTCATGAAATAGAACATGGAATACATTTTACAGCGTTTCCTAATAATTACAACAACGCTGTAGCCGAAAAAGGAAGACTACAGCAGTGTAGTTCCACATACTATTACGATGGAAGATGTCTACAGCAGTCCAGTCGCCAGCGAGAACAAGTTGGAAATGCCCTGCAACTATCAGCTCATTAAACGGCACAACTCCAAAGATTGGTCCGAGGTGGATGCTGCCTCCAGCAGCAGTGACTACAGCGTTAAATACTATGAGATTTTGTCAAGTACAATTTCGATTTTGATGCGTGCGTTCACAGTGTTCATTAACATAAGGCTGGCCTACGAATATTATGATCATGGGCAGAGGCAGTATTTTGTATGGACAACTACTTGCATCGTGCTGCCCATTTGTGTAACTGCCCTGATACATGCAAATATGTGAGATGGAAAATTGCACTTTGTTTCTGCATGCGATACAATTTTGCTTTATTTCAATACAGGTGCCATCAGGATGGCAAATTCAGCAGAGGAACTTGCAAAGCTCTGCAAACATTGTGGCTTGTCTTCCTTTCGTCTTTTATTTTTCGGTATAAAAATATCCTTGACAATTCGCAACCTCAATTAACATATACTATATTGTAGCTACTGGACATCATTGTGCTATGCTGTTAAGTGCAAGTACGCGGAGTTGCAAGGAAATAGAACCACGCAAATAAAGTGAAATACTTGTAATTAATGGTTTTAAGTTAATTTATGTATTATTCAAATTGAAGGTTTTATAAACTGATGGTGCGTGAGGAGTCTGATGTTGCATTTATACGTCTATTTGAATGTTTTCTGGAAGCTGCACCACAAAAAATACTTCAAATATCCATAGTATTGGGAAATGTACAAAAAATTACAGGTATTTATTGACCTTAAGATTAAAAAAAAATTACAAATTTTTTCTTTTATTCGAAGATTATCAAATTGTAGCTATTTGCTCATACTTTAGCAGCATGGCATGGTGCTTGGCTGCTTACCATCGATGCAACAGATATTCGCAAATTGATAAAAACAATATCAATACAAATGGAATGATCTTGCAAATTTGTTGGAATTTCTGTATTACAGGTATTACAAATCATGCAAATTTTTAAATGTGATGGAATTTAAATTGTATTTAAAATACTTGCAGTTTCGCGCACATTGTGCATTGCCTTTGTGGCCAGTATATTTCCATTCTGGACGATGATCGCATGTCTATGGCATGCTCTATTATTGGGATTTGTTACCTTCATTGTCGATAGGCCCGTTCTGACGTCCATAGTATTTTTTAATTATGTGTTTTGCTTAATTTTAGGCATAGTTTATTTATTTACATATATTCCAGTTAAAGATGGACCAACAAATGTTAAGTACTCGCTTTATTATTTACTGTGTTCAGCTGAGAACATAGCATGTGTTGCTTTATTTATGTTGTATGCACCGGACGATTTAAGTTCCAGTTCATATCTCTTTTATCCACTGTGTTTAATGGGTATCTCATTTTACTACATTGGCATTGTATTTATGATTACTTATTATCTTCATTTTCATCCGAAAATAACTGCCAGAACATCAGATCGCATTATCAATAACAATTAATTCATTTGAATTTTGTTGGTTATAAATTATAGTCCAGATACACATAATTCTTACAGATCTCTACTGTATGTTCTATGTCGAATCTCATAAGAGAAGATAGAAAGTAAACAGTTTTTGAGCTGTAGTATTTTTTATGTACTTTTGATTTTTAAAACCGGTTTACATACTGAATGTGAACTCATTTCAGACATAACTTTTGCAAATTATTAGTTTTCAATACAGGAACAGTACTAAATACTTTGAATATTATTTGAAAATTAAAAAATATATATCATCATGTATATATTTCTTTTTCATTGGATTTAGGGTACGGGTTAAGGGTTATCAATCTAAATATCATAGTTTATTAATATACTCTGCAATTATGTTAGCATCCAATAAATATAAACAATTATTAAGATATAAGACCAATTTCTGAACCAAAACTATTGATCAAAGTTATATTTACTTTATATTTATAATGTGTTTTATTGCTATTTTGTTATATCTGAATAAAACAATTATCTTAGTCATATTTTTAATAAATATTATATATTTGTAAAATGTCACGAAGGGTGAGAAGTAACTATTATATCTTTAAATAATATTACTAATATTCTTATTTCCATCATCGTGAAACTAATTTAATAAGCAGTTTTTCAAAAGCCAAATATTTAGATCAGTGATTTAATAATCATTTCAGTGGAAATACCACATTGACATTGCGATTGTAAGACATTACAATTATCTTGTAGATGTCTAGAATGTGCCAAAATTACGCCAATTGAAATGTAAAAACGTTGAAAATGTCACGTGAGTCAGATCCCTTGCCTGAAACCACGTACAAAACCTGAGACCACTACTACGTCTGGTACAAAGGATGTATATCCAAATTATTATCTTGATATTAACAAAATTATAATTTATAGATAACCACGGTTAGGTCGAACTTATATCTTGTTTTTATTTTAAAATACAAGTGTATATGCTTCAACTAAATAACCTTTGATAACAATAACTATGCTAGTATTTCAATTAAATATTTTGCTGTCATCATTGCTGTACATTATCGACATTATTATTATCAGCTGTATGGACAGCATTTGCGTTGGGGTCTTCTAATTGATCTTCTTCCCTCTGCTGTTGCTGTACCTGCAACTTAAGTCTCTTCTTTGCCTGAATATCAGCCAATGTCTGCTCTATGGAGCGCATGTCCTTCTTATTCTTACTGGGCACAAAACCATAACTTTTGTTCGTCTCAGTTTTACGTGCAGCCTCTAGTGCAGCTTCCTGTCCAATTAAATGAACGTATTTATCCTTATAGTTACTCGTGGGTTTTATATCAGACTCTTTAGGCTTTTGTTCGGCAGAAGCACGTGCTAATTTATTTTGTTCCAACTCATGCTCCTGCAGTCTTCTCATCTCTGCGTACTCCTTGGCGACTTCTTCGTTCCATCCGTCACCATTGCGGCGCGCAGCTATCTCGTCCTCCGACGGCGCGTGCTCCTTCTTGTACACGACCGAGTGTCTGTCGATGTCTTCGCGGCCGAAACTCATAGCAATGAATCCACCGAAATCGGACACTTCGTGAATGAGGGCGCGGTGCACTTTATCGAGTGGCTGAAACTCAATGGAAGGACGATCGTCGCCAGCAAACCGTTCCAAACGCTGCTCCACGAACGTACGAAATCTCTGCATCTCCTCCCTGTGCTTGACCTTGAGGCGTTCAGCCATTTCCTTTTGCCTTTTGATCAGTTTTTTCTCCTCCTCATTGGCTGCCGGAGGTTTGTCCATCGCGTTTAAAATGGAATTTAAAAAATCCATATTTTTTTAATTCGATCAAGTTGTTCCGTGCTTCTTGAAAAATATTTTTTTTTACAAATACAGCATAAGAGGAGAAAAAGACAAGTTTGTTTACTATGATTTTAATGTGTGATTGGTGTTTTTTTTTACTGTTGTGAAGAGGAGGAGGTTATGAAACTTCAAAAGTCCACTACGAATTTTCGAAACTTCAAAAGTTCACTTCGAAAATATTTCGATGTATCGTTATCGATACCCGATATTCCGAAAAATTATTTTTTGTCTGTCTGAATTTATCTGTCAAATTTTAACTATTTAAAAAAACCTAATGTGGAAAATGTTGCAAATTTATTATTTCCCTTTTGGCAAACATGAGTTTATTTCAGATAAAAATTTGCATATTAAATAAGCATAAAAGGCTTTAAGATTATGAATTGAATAAAAATAAATAAATAAAAGAATTACTAAATATCGAACGTGTTATAAATTTTCAAAACTAACAACATTAATTGGCATGACAATTCAGCAAGAAATTTTGAACGGCTTAAAAATTGTAGCAACTGAAATTAAAGAGAAGAAACAGACTAAAAAAAGAGTTACTAGCTAATATAATTAATCCAGTTGTTTACATGACAACCAAACGCCACGATAACAGTTAGTAATATAAAAAAAATAAAATTAATTACTTACATGTCCTATTTTTTAATTTTTGTTTGGTTAATTTATTAATTAATATAATTGAGTATTTTATCAATACAATTAATATCATAAGGACGGTGACACAATTAAAAATGAATTCAAGTCAACTCAACATTTTTTCGAAATTGGGGTTTTGATGACATATGATATATTTTTAAATTACGCGTCGTTAAATACCAATCCATATACGAAGTATATACACTGAGAAGCCACGATTTAAATACACAAAATATCAGAATTAAAAACTAATGAAATATAGTACATGGTTATACTATCAAGTTGTGTTTCAAATATAACCATTGCCAATCAAGAAAAATAAAACCAGACATCTGCTACCTTTGAAAAATAAATATGTTACTATGTATGTTACTATGATGCATTTGTAATAATAAAAACACGCAAATACCATTGGTATGAGAATAACACCGAAAAGTGGAAATACATCTGAAGCTTAAAACAACGAATTTTAATAAAAATTCAATTTTTCATAGAATAACATGTTACACAACATTTTTTTTATATAATTAAAGAACAATTAACTATCAACGCCAATGATACATATTTACCAACTTTCCTTCCTTACTGGTTTTAATTAAATTAGTTTTAAATGCATTTTTAATTGGATTGTAATAGCATTGTTATTAATTAACTATTAAAATTAACATTTAACGACTTTGATTGCTTTTGACGAAGACGTGGAACATCTTTTGCTATATCCATATAGCGCTTTGGACGTATATATTCTAATAAAACAAGAATAAGATGACACATAGATACAACTAGTAGAAATGACCAAACACCACTTTTTAGATAAGCATGCAACTGTTCGCCAAGCTTGGCATGTGGTTCGGCGAGCACTCGTTTATATACTTTTTCTGTACGCTGTGTTACATTCTCCCAATTATAAAGTCTGGCCACAATTTCATTGCACTTAAACGGGCACAAAACCGCATTGGTTGGACTACCGGATGACTTATTTGAAAGCGAATTTTCATATCTTTTAATAGCATGTAGTAATCCGCTGTAAATGGAATCAATGTCCGGTTCTGTGAGAATTATAAGATTTGATGGCAGCACTTCTGGTATGCCTCCAACACATGTTGACACCACTTGTAAACCGCACGAAGCCGCCTCCACAATCGCCATACAATAGGCCTCCGTAAGAGAAGTATTTAAAAATATGTGTCCGCGAACGAGTACGTCGCGGACTTTGGAATGTTCGACTGCTCCAACGATTTCAACACGATCCTGCATATTTGCCTTCTCACGAATTTCTTCGAGCAGGTCTCGTTTGGGTCCATCACCAACGATAATAAAGTTTATGTTGGACTTATGTTCAAATCGTGGAATAATACCCGCCAGCAGATCAATTCCTTTTCGGTAAACCAGTCGAGAAGCTACAATGATATTAACTGAAATTTAAAATGATGAATTAAGTAGGTAAATTCAATTTAAAATTTTAATTCAAATACTTGTGCTGTTCTTTGGTCGTTTGGAAATATCGGGTGTAAACAAAATGGTATCCACTGCGTTCGGAATGACTGATACCTTATCTTTGGATACGCGAGCACGTAGCACAGTGTTTTCTTTGCCTACAAAAGAACAATATCTTGATATACAGGATGAATGCCATTAAAGTAACTTGCCAATATTTGAAACACAAATGCAATGATTCACAGTAGACAAGTCAATCTCCAGCATTTTGTTTGTAAACACAGCTGAAAGATCCGCAAAACCAAATAAGCTGTGGTCCGTAAATACTGTCTGATATAAGAATAATATATAGCAATCTATATTAAATTGTTTTCGCCTTACCTTAAGGCCAAGCAACTTGGCTATAATTAAAGCCTCATGCGCCAGAGCGCTGAATGCCGAATGTCCGTGAACAATGTCTATGCGCTCCCTCAGCAAAACACTCCGCACAAGTGGAACATTGCAAAGCACTGTTGGAAGAATGCATTGATTATAGAAGACTTTAATCGGCAGATAGTAGACCTTGAGCCCGTTTGTCAGATAGCGTACACCTTTACAATCACCATAGCAGTGCGTCAGAATAACTACCTGTTTTAATATATTTTGCAAGGATTCAAGTGGATATATTAATTGCAAGTACTCAAGTGGCGGTGGTAAGAATTTACCTTATGTCCATGTGTAAGCAGTATTTGCGTCAGGTTAAAGATATGCTCTTCTACTCCACCAATGCTAGGGTAAAAGAAGTCTGATACCATACTGCAGGAGATAATCGTTTAGGGTTTTAGGTCTTAGTTATTGTTTAGGTCTTAGTTATTTACCATATTCGCATTGTCTTGTGTTTGATGATGATGATGATAAAAATAAATAAAATAAAACTGAACAGCTGTCGAGTTGCTGACCAGGGTTACCAATAAGAAATGCCGGCCATAGTTGCCAGGTCTTTATTCCACAGAAAATATCTTCCCACGTCAGAAAAAAAACATGAAAATACCATGGTATTTTCTCTCGATGAATTGTGATACGATGAATTGTGACACTATGAATTGTGATACGATGCATACAATAAATTGTGCATACGATGAATTGTGCATACTATGAATTGTGCATACGATGAATTGTGCAAACGATGAATTGTGCATACGATGAATTGTGATACGATGAATTGTCCGGTTCCCCGAAATGGCCGATAACAAAATTAATTTACGATAAAATGTAGTGTATTCCCATAATAATTTTGAAGTTTAGTACTTTGATAAATAAATTTTATTCAGTGGCAGCTCTGGCTATTAATTGATAAATTTTTCGTTGTCGGATGCAAAGTGAAATTGTGAATTGTGATACGATGAATTGTGCATACGATGAATTGAGTTCAATAAATTGTGATACGATTAAGTGTCCAAAATGGTCGATAACAAAATTAATTTCCGATAAAATATGGTGTATTCCGATATTTCCGAATCATTTTTATGTTTATTACTTTTTTTTTAATTTAAAGTTTTTGCCTGAAGCATAAATGCATTCATATTGCCAGGGTAATCACTCAAAGTATAGTTTAAAAACTATGTATAATGCCCGATTTACATTGGGCCATATTAATAAAAAAAGTATTTACTTTTAAACAACCCAGCAGATTTTAGAAGCACTTTGCAACCACTTTGGCAATTTATAATGTATTAAGGGAGTCGCTCTAAAAATGGTTCCAGAAGTCGTTATTTTCGCAGGCGATGTCTACACGAGCAAGTACTTTTCCGTCAGCTTCTAAGAGAAGCGAACGGAGAAGTACATCTCCATTCGCTTCTACTGCAATGTGTTGTGGAACCACTTTAAGTACTCTTTTTAAATTTCTCTCTTTACTAGTTGAACAACTTCTCTCTCGGTTCCAAAAGACGTAGTTATGGAATAACGTCCGATGAAATGACTTTTAGAACTACTTCTTAAAATAGTTCCCATGGAATGACTTTTGGAACTACTTCCTAAAATGGTTCCCATGGAATGACTTTTGGAACTACTTCTTAAAATGGTTCCCATGGAATGACTTTTGGAACTACTTCTTAAAATGGTTCCCATGGAATGACTTTTGGAACACCTTCCACATACAGTTTCCATAGAATACAAATAAAATAAATAAAATTGTTCATTTAATTTTTATAAAACTAGTATAATCAGAAATATTTAAACTTTAAGGTATATTAACAAATTATATATTTTCATGGACATTTTGCTCCTGAACTTATTATATTTTTGAGGTTGATATTCTCCAGCTATTATATGGACTTCCTGCGCTCCAACCATCTGAGCCATCGACACTACCTGTAGTATTAACATGTTAAATTATATTTTTAATTTAAATAAAAAAAGTACTTACTAAATATGTTTTATATCCTATGACACACATGTTTTTAATTGAATTGTTGATTTAGAATACGCAGCTAACTTTTTTTTTTTAAATAAAATATTTCAAAGAGGTTTGATACGTTTTTGTATATTCTCAATTACATTCTAAAAGAAGCGAACGTGGAACGAATTTTTATCGGAACCCAATGTGAAGTTGTTCTCGTTGGTTTACCGTCAGTACCAAGAGGGAAGTTATTCTAGAATCAGTTGTTGTAGAATTGGATAAAGAAACATATCTCCATTTGCTTCTACGCTCTCATTAGATGCTCAAAAACTGCATTCGCTTCTCGTATACGTTCCGCTAGAAGCGAACGTTGAATGACTTTTTATCGGAACCCAATGGGAAGTGGTTCTCGTTGTTGTGCCGTCAGTACCAAGAGTGAAGTTATTCTAGAATCAGTTGTTGTAGAATTGGATAAAGAAACATATTACTTTACTTCTACGCTCTCATTAGATGCTCAAAAACTGTATTCGCTTCTCGTATACGTTCCGCTAGAAGCGAACGTAGAATGACTTTTCATCGGAACCAAATGTGAAGTTGTTCTCTTTGCTGTGCCGTCAGTACCAATAGAGAAGTTATTCTAGAATAGCTTGCTATAGAATTGGATGGATATACAGAACTTGGTTAAATTCTCTCTCATATTTTCATATTCAACCGATAAATTTAAATTTGTGTGCTCTTTATAACTCTCAAATATAAAGTGATTCCTAAAATGATTTCACTAGAAGCGAACGTGGAACGACTTTTTATCTTTGCATTCCAAATAAATGTAGTTCTAGAAGTTGTTCTTTTCGGAACAACTTGCGATAAAATCTGCTGGGAAGCTGAGATATTTTTGAGCAAATTTTTTAATTAATTTCAGAATTTTAATAGTAAATGGTCAGTTTAACGTTTTTATTAATACCTACCAATTGAAAATTTTATATTTTTGAACATTAGCAAATAGTTTTTATTATTTTAATTCAATGAAATGCGAAACATTTTGACAGTTCGGAGCATTTGCTTCAAGTTTTGAGTAAAGTCGATTTTTATTAATATGAGCCATTGTATCTTCTGTGAGTCTCAAAATTTTCATATAAAAATAGCAGTTTTTTGAAAAAATGCAACCCTAGGAGATACTTAGATACAGTGAGACTCACAGAAGATACAATATAAATCGGGCATAATTAATAATTAATCTTTCTTCACTTTATGCGCCTTGGCATGGAAGCCACGTCGTTCGCGACACAAAATGGAGATATAACTGTCTTAGCTAACGGAATTTCTCCCATACACTCTAATTGACTGCGCCGAACACGCACCAGTCGAACAACAACCGACCGGTTTGAGTTCTAAATTTTAAACAGTGGCAGCTCTGTATATTAGTTGGTAAATTTTTCGTTGTCTGATGCAAAGTAAAATGCAACATCACAGAGTAAAAATGGATGAAATAAAAACAAAGTTCTTGGATTTATTGCATAAACAGGTAAATATTATACAAAGTAATGAAACTTATTCATAATATCTCAATGTCTGCACAGACAAATCGACAGATGAAAATTCCAGCGATGGGTTTCTCGGATTATTTCATTCAAAATGTCACTTCAGACAGTACCACAGAGGTTGGCAAATCACAAGAGGATACACAATTAGAGGAGGCATCCAAGAACGGAAACGCACAAAAATCAGACCAAGAAATACTGGAAGGTATTGAGGACATTTACTTCGATGCACAAAGCTATCCGCAAATGTATGAATTACAGGTGAGAGAGACATGAATTCAATATTGCAGGATGTGTGTTTATGAGATAACAATTTTATTTAGAAAGTACTCAGCAACGGTGTGAACTTCCAGTTGATCGATGAAACAATCGCTCAATTGCGCCTGCAACACAAGGTGCTTTCCAAACAAGTACTGCAGAACATATTGGAGCAGCGAAGTGCCTGCAACGAGGAGTTCGCTGCGATAAATAACATTCAAAAGGAGTTGGAAAAATCGCTGTGGACATGCCGGAAAGTGCGTTCATATTTAAATTATGCCAAGACGAACCTGACGACTACCAGTTTAGAAATATTAGCTTCTTATCGTAAAAGAGAAATACTGAAGGAACTGCTAGGCAGTTTAAATTCCATAAAGATTCTGGTACGTGCAAAATGTTTATGTTGAATTGTGTATTATTAAAATTGCCGAGTTTATACAGAAATCGACTGACGTGGAAGTGCAAAAATTACTAGCCGAATATAACTACTCAGGTGCCATAGAACTGTTGCTGAAATGCAAAGATTCCGCCGAACATTACATGGAATATAATTGTGTCCAATCATTGATTAAGAAATTGCAGGAGACGTTGCTCTTTACTGAATTTCAGCTAGATACGGTTTTGAATGAGGTGAGTGTAGACAAATTAATTTTATTTTATTGGAATTTAACATTCATCGATTTAGATGGTTCTGAACTTTGATGTGCGCAAATATGCTAAATTGCAAGAGGCATATAAATTACTCAATAAGTCTTTAATGGCTATGGATCAGGTGAGCATTTAAAATCGGCCATATTTTCAAATTATGTATTCCAATAAGTAAAGTTTGTTTACAAAACCATGGGTACCCACTAGGGATGTCGTTCCCGGAACGTTTTACAATCCCGGGATTTTAAAATAACAATTTATCTTTTCCAGTACTAGTTACTTACAGTAGTGCATCCCACTTTAGTGCACACTGCTTTATCGACTAATGTAATTGAAGGAGAGAAGGCCAAGAAACTGAATTTAATGCAACGAGTGCAGTTCACAATTTTGAAAGTACCCTTTGTATACTAGCAGTGCTTGGTGCACTCGCTGTACTGCAGCCCAAGCCCTTTTCTTTTACTATACAAATGTTTTGCGAGTACACTGCAGTAATGCTTTGGTTCTGTTTTGTTTTGAATTCATTTGTGAAACGAATGATCAAAGCATGCATATATTTGATTATGAAGCGGTTAGTACAAGACAGTAAATATTCGAAAAACAAGTGAATGGCTTGAAACGCGGAAATTGTGGGTGTTGTTGAACAAAAAAATGTGGGGGTAGGGACGGCTAATCTATTTGTTACTTTTGAGAAGCGGTTTTTGCTATTTTCTATCTATTTAATTTTACATTTCAGGAAGAAAATTAAAATTATTTTAAAATCAAAATTCTTCGAAATAATTGTTCTTCGTGTTTTTTTTAGCTGCATATAAATTTCATATCTTCAATTCACTCTTCAGTAAACTCTGTGTTGCGAAGTTACAGTGATCCAAACATTGAGGAGAACATCAAGTTCTTATATGAACAACTTTGTGAGCAAATAACGGCCGACAAATACATTCCATGCCTGATTAGTTTGTGCAAAACATTTTGGACTATTTTGGCTTCTTATTACCAAATTGTTATCTGGCATCAAAATCATAAACTATATCCGCTGGATTTGGAAGATTCTCCCGACTCATATATTAACGAGAAACTGAAAAAGGGTCAGTCGCGAATTTGGAACGATATACAGTCAAAAATTTGTGTCTATCTGCAGAGTACAAAATTGAAGTTATTGAAATATGAACAGTTCATACAAGTCCTTTCGATAATACAGCGACTGAAAAAGGTAGGCATTGAGTTTTGCGGCGAACACTCGGAGAAAGTGATCAGCACGATGCAAATGCAAAGCGAAGAATTTTTCCATCGATATCACATATCGTGTTTGGAAGAAATCTGTTTGTTCTTAGACAATGAATCATGGACAGTGGTGGACTCATTCGCGAATATTTTGCAGTTACAGGTACACAATGAATTTGACGCAACACTATTTTCAATGCATTATTCTATGTTCTAGGAATTCCGTGCTATGCGCAATACATTGCGTCATAAGTATTCACCAAATACGTTGGTAGTCTCAACCGCTATTCACAATTCTCCCACAAGCAACAACAATTGCGATGAACTGGTGTCGGTGCATTCGCAAGACGGTGCCGGCAGCTCAATTTATGGTTCCTGTGGTTATTTTGTGCGCTTTTCGGAAAAGAGTTCGCCGTTCGATGGTGGTCTAGATGCTACAATGTTGGAAGAAGATATTCTCTCAGGTATTGTAGATGAAGCTTCCTGTTACTTCTCCGAGGAAAGTGATGACGATCAGAAAAGTGTTCAATGCAAAGATGCCATTGATGGTGTTAATGTGGAAAATATGTAAATATAAAGCTGTATTAAAATTGACCACAATATATCGAGTTCTATTGCAGCCAAATAATCGTAAATAATACTTCTCTCAATGTGTTACGATGCATTGGTCGCTATTTGCAAATGTGTAAATTATTGCACTGTATTTCACCAAAGATCGTCAGCAGTATGATGGAGTTATTGGATTTTTATGCATATGCAGTGCACGAAATATTTTCAAAAGATGCTGTAAGTTGTCTGCTTTAACGAAGCGAAGTCCATTAATTTTTCGTCACATTTTAGCCGGTGCAAATGGAAAAGTTCTACACCACTAAAATTGAACAAAAGGTTCAAAGTGTTGCAAACAAAATTATTCCGAATATAAAGATTTGGCCGCTCAATTTTTCATCTTTAGTAAGTACTTTTTAAGCATTATTTATAGAAATATTTATAGAAATATTCATGTTTGTACAGATTAACAACGAATTGGCCAATCCGGATACACTGTACGGTTTAGCACAGCGCATAGTCGCTGTGGAAAGTGGGCATTGTATGCTGCAGCAGTTTCGAACGTTGCAAAATTATTTAAATCATTTGCTACCCGCAAACGAGAGATCATTGCTGACCGAATATTTAAATTATACAGACATCATGTCAGATATTGCACGCCCAGTTTACACATGTGTCACATCGCGCATAATCGATTTACCAGCAATTCTAGCACTAATGGCGAAAGTCAAATGGGATGTAAATCATGTGAGCTTTCAACACAACAGCTACATTGACATAATGAATAGGGTTAGTTATATTCAAGCAATTTGCATGTGCCATTTAAAGATATCTTTACTCTAGAATGTACAACACTTTGCAATGCTTTTGGAAGAAACTGGCAAGGAAATAGCCATACCCTCGGTGCATGTATGGAATTCTATGGCACATGTAGCCACGCATTTGCTAGTGGAGGGGTACGTCATATAGCTAAGGTTCTTCCAGTGCTTTTTTTGATGCATTTCTCTCTAGCTTTTCTAATGTGAAGAAGTGTTCAGCTGGCGGTCGTGCTCTCATGCAGTTGGACTTCACAAATTTTATGTCTATTTTCGAGTTAATCTCGAACCAAAAGTTTCCTGAGCACCGCTCCTTCGTGGACATGTACATCAAGGCTTACTATTTCGCAATTGACCAATTCGAAGAATGGATCGAAACCGAAAACAACTTCCAGCAATATTCAACAAAACAATTGAGCAATTTGATAAATTGTGTGTGTTTAAGTGACAAACGCAGTCGACAAAAGTTGCAAACACTTCTAGGTAATGCGCACAATCTAAATGCAAGCACAAGCACGTAATTGTATCGATCTGATAATGGACGTTTCACAATATTTCGATGTTTGTTTATTAACATTTTTTACTTTATATATTTTTCTATTATCTCATTTCATTTGCAATAATTGCACTTTTACGCATTCGTATTTCATTTTCTTATTTAAGTAATGAGCATTCCATGATTTAATAGTATTTTGAACATATTATTACCACTTTCTAATTATTATTATTATTTTGATCTAATTTCGTATTTAAAAGACAAACATTTTTTATGGAAAGTAATATTTCTAAAAATGTTTTATTTGTATTTAGTATTAATGGTCGAATCCATTTGTAATCGAATTCGTGTTGAATGCGCTTTAAGGTTACTTAATACTAGATCTCTCAACTCTTCAGAAATCTCTAATTATTTTATACTGCAGACATTCAACTCAAATATTATGCAATCTCTTTTATTATCATGTACCTTATTTAAAATTTATTTTTATGTAGTTTAATTAATACGAAACAAACATATATTTTACAAAAGAAAGTATAAACTAATATATGACTAAATATAAATTATTCAAATATATATTTGCAATTGTATTTCTACATTTCTTTCAAATAAACATTGGAAGAAAAATATGTGTTTTTTTTACACGGCACTACGTCCGACAGACACTGACTGAATATTCGTTTTGAGCAAGGATTGAAACCGTAACGGATATCAGTTTAAAACCGTTTCATTTTTAAAACCGTAACCGAAACCGTTATACGAAAATCAGAAATAAACCGATATCCAAAACCGAAATAAACGGTTTCGGTTTTATACCGGGTTAAAACGGTTTTTATAAAAAGGATAAAAAAAAAACTGAACAAATTATTTTAAATGTCATTTAATACCCAAGAAACAAAACGGTCCGTTAACGGTGCCGTATACGGAACAGCAATACGGAATACGATTCCGTAAACGTTCCGTTTTCTGGATACGAAAACAGTCCAGTGAACGGATAAAGAGGAACATCGAAACGGATTTCGAATCCGTTGAGAGTACGTTTCGACGGTACGTTAACGGACCGTCATACTGGATTACAAACGGAGTGAGTCCGTCGAGAGTACGTTTCGGCGGTACGTTTACGGACCGTCATACTGTATTTCATCCAGAGTGCATCCGTTGATATTTTGGACAAATTACGGAGTGAGTCCGTTGGGATGTGTTACGACGGTCCGTTAACGTACCGTAGATCTGTATGAAAAACGGAATGAATAGATTAAAAACACCGTTTTCATACCATACAATGTATACTAAATGACCTCTTGCATATTTTTATTTTACAAGAAACAAACTTTTTGTGAATAAAGTTGAATATGAAACATACAAGTTTTACCAAACAACATAATTGGTGTTAATAATTTTGTAATCTACTGAAATTCCACATGGTATTTCCATCATCGATTTCGTGTCAACAAAGACCAAAACAATAATCATTTTATCACTTTAACTGGATTGCAGTTGTCATAGGGCTTGAATGAGTCTCTTTGTAGGGTGCAATGTTTAGTGATGGACGTTTATCAGCAAACTTTATACCACATTTTCAGGAGCTCTTAGATATAGTCCTTTTTGAATTGAAAGACGTTGGAAGCCATCGAAGATTCTCAAAATATGGAACTGAAAATATATGTAAATTCTGCAAAGATGTTTTGAATAAATGTGTATTTCATTTATATTTTATTCACTTATCTTGTTTGGTCTTCGAGAGAGGCATTCACCAACTGTAATCCTCCGAGCTTATTATTCATATTCACAAAGTCAAATGAATTGAAATGTACACAAATAACGGAAGAAAATCTGTGCCGTTGAGTTGGAGTATAAACGGAAAATTTACGGAGTACTCCGTTTTAACGGAAATATTTAGAAATACGGAGCAAAACGGAATTCTAACGGAGTCGTCCGATTTGACGGTACGTTAACGGTGCGTAATCGTATATGCTACGACGGATACAAGCTCAATGATCCGTAAACATGCCGTCAATGACGGTATTATATTTTCGTGTGTGTCGTATGCTCCGTATATATGTTTCTTGGGTATAATTTGGAGTACCCGAAATAAAAATGTTTCTTTGTACACAAATATTCAGATGTTTTTTTTTTTTTTGAGAAAGAATATTTCCAAAACAACGGTCTTTGGTATACAATTTGTTTTTTTCATTAATTCATGTAGCGGTAATTCGAAAAACAACAAAACACCAGGAACTCTAAGCAATTTTTTTTTTTTTGTTAAAAAATGATTCAAATTTTAATGATATTGGTTTTTTATTTATTGTATTAGTAAATTATATAGGGGAGCCTGAGGTAAAGTGGGACAAGTTTTGAAAAGTTTATTTGAATAATTTTTAAATTCTTTTAAAGAATCTATTCAATAGAATTGTGGCAATCAGAACTTACTGTGCTAAAAATACTTTAATATTTTTGTTTTAATTTTTTAAGCATTCTGTTTTTAAAAATTTTAACAAAAATATTAAAGTATTTTTAGCACAGTAAGTGCTGATTACCACATACTCCCCGTCCATTTAAAAACCACTCTTCGTCCGGAACGCAAACATTTTTTATTGGCTGTGTTCTTCACTGGGGATTCTTCACTGGATTCAACATCTTGATCAGAGTCATTGGAAAAATTTAAAAACAGTCTATATCTCAAAAAATCATATCTTGATATCCTCTATCAGTTGCCTCAATTTCATTGAACTCGAAGATTTAAACATCTTTTTTTTATTTGTTTTGATGTGGAATGGCTCATATGACTCATTCCTAATGTACAATGCTGTCCATTAATTGCATACGAATTGTGCGCCCTTGTGGATTCTGCTCAGCGCCTTTCAATGTCGTCGACAGTGGTTGGGCCGTAGCTCTGTTCTCCTGCATTCGGACAACATAGCAATCATTATGTTCAACGCATAAGTTGTGCAACGAACAGACTGTCTCCAACACTTTCCGCACTTCGGACATGTTCTTTGCCTCCAATGCATAAAGGGTGTGGAAACGCTGCGCCATTGTGTCCAAAACATGCTGACCGATGGTCAGTGCTGGCTGCAACATGCTGTTAAAAATGGTTTCATTGCGAAAGCAAGCAATTTCAAAGGGACGCATCAAAAAACTCTTGAGTGGAAAACTGGAATCGCCGATCACATAGCATCCGGCTGGCATAGCCTCAGCATTCAAGTCCAGCGTCTGACCAATGGGAGTATTTTCAAATGAGTACTCATTGGATAGTTCCACAAAGCAATCAATTATCTTCTCTTTGGCATTGCAAACTATTTGCAGCGTGACCGAGACCTCTTCGTCCTCACTCTCAAGAAATATGTCTAAACGTCTAGCGGAAATAATGCCGAACAGATTTTTGAAAGATTTGAGCGCTGGAACAGTCTGAAAGTCGTTAAGTGTAGTATGTTGGCTTTTCTTTGAATTGGGCCACTTGATGAAGCTTTCGTAATTTTCAGACAGAAGGTGCCAAAATTTGCGTATCACTAAGTTACAGCATTGCAGTCGTATGCGAAATCGGCGAGATATTTCCTCAAAGTGCTCGTCGGTGGCGAGTTTCCATAGAGCAATCGAAAAAACAGTTTGCGGTGACACATCCGGATTTCTATTTCCGACCAGCAGGTGACGCAAGGATTGAAATATTTTCTGAAAATAATCGGTTAATTTGTTAATACATAAAATACAGCAACTTACCAAAAATGTAGCTTTGCTCATATGCAAATTATTTTCAAATAAGGTGTTATTGAAATCATTCAGCAAATTTACTTCCAAAACGGGTTCTTCGCATACTACCGCAGACGAAGCTGGAATTTCAACTTCGGCGGGAGCATTCCTTGTATTTCGCGGTACTTTGTGTTTTAAATTTTTATGGCCAGCAGGTTTGGTCCGTTTTAGTGGATGGATGCTCCGCTGTCTGGCATAAAATGTGAATAATTCGTCGTCCTCACTATCAAGTTCAAGTAGCGGAGGATATGAACTACACCCATCACTTTCTAAATTTTGTTTTAAGTTTTTTGATTGCATTTCATTCACATCATTCATTAAATCTTCAGTTAATAAAGTTGCAATGTTAAGTATTAGCTCCATCGTCAAATTTGTAATTACTATTTACTATTTATTTTTGTAATCATTGTATGAATCCATCATCCCTTAATTCCTTGCAAATGGTTGTTTATCAATAAAAAAAATCAGTATGGCAACACTGCAAAATTAGTTGGGATTTGCGATGGTTCTGCAAAATTAATTTTCCCGTTTTGTTTTAAAATGTGGTAATTATGTTGATAGTAAATTTAATCATAGATATATAATCATGATTTTAAAATTGAGTACTACAACCTAAAGCTAAAAAAAATGTTTCTTAGGGCCGGTTTTACAGTGCTAGTTTTAACCAAGTTTACCCTTTGTTTAATTAAACGTCTCATAAATTTAAACGACGTCTAACTTTCATAGCTGTTTTACAGTAGCCGTGTTTTTGGTATCGCTATCAACGCTTTAAAATATTTTTCCAAAAAAACGCTATCGGCGCTTAATATATTTGTACCAAAACTTGGCATCATTTATTTTAATTGTCATAATTGTCAATTTTTGTAAATTATTAATTCGCAAAATAATTTCGTTTCGCAACTTTTTACGATTGTAGACCAGGATTTAAAATCTGTCCAAATAAGCGTTTGCCACTGCTTCCTGGTAGTACAAAATCTTGAAGATCCTTCCAGGAAGCAGCGGCAGTAGTTTAGGACTGCATTTCATCCTGCAGAAAGATCTGCTTATCTAAACAAAATATTGACAAACTTTCCTTAAGTGCGGCCAAATACTTCAAAAATTCAGCATTTTTTTGGTATGGTAAATAGTTTTTCTATTGACGCTTATGAGCTATTCCAAAAAAACACGACTAGTGAAAGTTTAAAATGAACTGAGTCAAGTCGGATAAATATGGCATCACTGGCAAATGTCAACAAATTATCGATTATTTCACTCATTTGGAACAGCTGATAATTTTATGCAAACATTTTGTAAATCTAGATATTGAAAATAGATTTTAGATTAATAAAATAACTGAAATATACAAAAGATCACGGAACTTCAGTACATATGAGGATAGAAGTTTGATTTATAAAATTCTGAAATACAAGAAAACAAACAGAACAGAAACATGCCGAAAGACAATGCGGGAACAAGCAACAGAGAGCGTAAACGGACAGCTCAAAAAGAGTGCAACTCTCATTCTTGTGGATAGTATCTGTCAAAAACATTTAGATTTTAAACGTAGTTTAAACGGCCAACGTAAGACGTTTAAACTGATTTTAAACGACGATTTACTGCCCTTATTCTGGCACGTGTCACAAATTAAAATCGGTCACAATAGTGCGCTTTGTCACAATTCTCACTATTTCGTATTCTGTCATTTTCATTTTCTATGTATATTGACGTAAAAGTCTGAATCAATTGTCATTTGTATCAATTGTTATTGATTACAATTATCATTGCTTACTAGAATAGGGCTGTTAAAGTCATTGTAAAACTGATTTCTGAGATTAAACTACGTTTAACCCACAAATCTAGTTAAACTACCACTGTAAAACCAGCCCTTAAAGAGAAAATTAAAAATCTACAAACATATATTTTCATTTATAAAATCTGAGAATCTAAATTTCCCAAAAAATATAAGAATAAATAAATATTTAATATATATTTTTTTTTAATGCTGAAAAAATTGATAACATTCTGTTACACTATATAATGCAATTATCAATTATTTTGATATTAAAATAATAAAAATCCGTAATATTTAATAAATTATACAAAAAAATGTATGTAAAACAATATTTTATTTAAGAATTCAAAACTGATACGATTTATTTTTTTACTGCCGGATTAAATATTTCGCGTTGAATAAATGGCAGCACTGTCAACATGGGTATTCGAAACATACGATATTGGGTACTCGAAAAAAACATCCCTAATTATATGTTCTGCCAGACTTTGTTATTATCGTTTACACGTGCGACGTTGTTTTCGTGTGTTGCTTTTGAAATAATTCTTTAATTACTCGTTTTAAATGGATGCTCACGATCTTTTTCACCAATTAACCAGAGGAGCTCGGTTTAATAAAAGAAAACCAAAGGAAAATAAGGTGTATATTATGCATTCCATCTTTCGAGTTAAACGCTAATTCATTATTTAGATAAATGAAAAAGGTGCTGTCAAGTTGGAAGAACTAAATACTGAAGATCCAATAACTGTAGATGATGACAGTGCCGTGATATTCAGTGATGTTGAAGCCAAAGATGAACCACCAGATAATACAGCTCACATGGATTCGGATGATCTGGCAGAACCAAATAAGTTTCAATTCATAGATGGCTTTTGCGCCAGTGAGTCCAAGAAAAAGAAAAAAACTAATCGAAGCGCTGCAGATACGGAAAAGCAAACGGAGGAAGAACGGGTTCGATTTTCATAGATTCATTTATAGAATCGGAAAATTAAATTATTAACTTTTCAGATTTCAGATCTACGTCGGCAACAACGCATAAGTGTTTTGGGAAAAAACATACCTGCGCCAATTTCCACATTCGAGGAGTTGCAAACTAAATACGGCGTTTCTGATAAACTTATCAAAAACTTAGTTTCTTGCAATTACCCACAGCCGACAGCCATTCAAATGCAAGCAATACCAATTTTGTTAAAGGTTTGTTAGTTCAATTATTCCCTGTCAGTTCACTAGTATGAACTTTTTTTTTTTTTTTAGGGTCGTTCATTAATGGCCTGCGCTCCTACTGGTTCAGGAAAAACAATAGCTTTTCTTACACCGATTATAAATGATTTGCGTGGTCCTAAAAAAGATGGATTTCGTGCAATCGTTCTGGCTCCTACACGTGAATTGGCTCAACAAATTTATCGGGAATGTGTGCGTCTATCGGAGAAGACGGCGCTCAAAATACATATTATAAGCAAAGTAAATCAGGCAGAGCATAAATTCGGACCCAAAAGTAGCAAGAAATTCGATATACTTATATCCACTCCAAATCGTGTGCGGTTCCTTCTGCAACAGGAGCCACCTTTACTGGACTTGAAGAGGTAAATGTTTGGATTGTACCAAATTGGTTAATTGCATTGTTGAATTTATTTAAAAATTTAGTAAGAAATATTTATTGGATGTGTATGAATCGCGATATATTTCGATTATTTGTGACTTTTTAGAAAGCTCGGTAAAAAGTACATAAACCTATTTGGACCAACTGCATAAACATTTTTCTAATTTTTGTTTTTGTGCAGTGTTATTTGTAGTCTGATAATAATCAGCAATGTACAATGAATCATTTCTTTTTTTTTTTGTAAAAGTGTTGAACAATAAAATATTTCTGATTTGTAGCATTGAGTGGATAGTCATTGATGAAGCTGATCGTCTGATGGAGGAAGGACAGAACAATTTCAAGGATCAACTGGACGATATTATTGCGGCGTGCAGCAATTCCTCCAAAAAATTGGCATTATTTAGTGCTACGTACACAGTACCCGTGGCAAAGTGGGCTCTGAAGAATCTAAAAAATTTAGCACGAGTAAATATTGGTCAGCAAAACTCGGCAACTGAGCTCGTGAATCAGGAACTGCTTTTCGTAGGTTCGGAGAGTGGCAAATTGCTGGCGATACGAGATTTGGTGCGCAATGGTTTGAAACCTCCAGTTTTGGTGTTCGTTCAAAGCAAAGTAAGAAGCCATTTGTTTTTTGTTTTCCTTTTCTATAACTTGTCTGTTTTTCAAGGATCGTGCCAAACAACTTTTTGATGAACTCCTGTATGACGGTATCAATGTCGATGTCATACATGCAGATCGCACACAACAACAACGTGACAATTGTGTGCGTGCGTTTCGCGAAGGCAATATTTGGGTATTGATTTGTACTGAGTTGATGGGACGAGGAATTGATTTCAAGGGTGTAAATCTTGTCATCAATTATGATTTTCCGCCATCGAGCATATCGTATATTCACCGCATTGGACGTACGGGTCGTGCGGGCAGACCTGGAAAAGCGATAACGTTCTTCACGCAGAACGATACGCCAAATTTAAGAAGCATCGCTCAGATAATAAAAAATTCTGGTGGAAAAGTACCCGATTTCATGCTCAAGATGAAAAAACCACGCAAGACAGAAACAAAGAAATTGGCAAATTTCGCTCCAAATCGCGACGACATCTCCACCAAGTTGAGGCCGGAAGGGGAACGTCAAGATAAACTGAAAAAAGTTGGAACATTTGTAAAACGACAAGTGGAAAAAGAGGAAAAGAACCAGAAAATTGGTAAAGGTACGACCAACAAAAGCGAAAAGAAATTAAAAAAAGTTAATAAATTACTCAACACACAAAAGAAAAACGTGGCGAGTAATAAGAACACAAACAAAAAAAAGTCGAAAAAGTAGTAGACATTATTTATATATATATAGTATATATTTCAATATTATAATAAATGGATTTCCAACTATTTTTTTTATAAAAAAAGACACTTTGTGAGTTACACTTTAAAGCAACATTAAATTCTAGAATAATGATGCAACGGTTACTACGTTTGTAAAAAAAAACAATTCTATGATATAAATTTAATGGACATTTTTTATAATTTCTCCATATTCATTGTTGCTAAAAGTTATACGAAAATCGTTCTCGAAGTAAAACTAAAAATTTTTCCAATGCACTTTTATAAATTATAAAATTTGGAATCTTATAATTCAAATATTGGCCTCATTGATTAGAAATTGACAAATATATAAAAAAAAATATAACATCAATTATTTATATTTTTGAAATTGATCTTGGTGAGTAGTTTTACCAAATGGATTGGGGCTTATTCTCTAGAAGGTGGCTGTACGTATACTAGCATCAGTGATGGCCATCTGCCGGCAAGACCTAAACAATTTTACACCTGCTATAATTTTTTGTTTTTCAAACAGCATACAGATTTTAGAAAATATATAAATTAAAATATAACGTCGTTGTAGAACTAAAAGTCACCAAGTACATTTTCAAAATGCCAATTGTTCATTTACAAATATCTTTATGTATCTTTCAATTTTTGATAGATGAGCTCAATATTTATACCAAATGATTAGAAAATGTGAATCTATCAATTGGTATTTGAACTTTAAAAATGTATCAATTACTTTTTGTAATAATTACCAACAATGTTGAAATTTAAGATTTTCATAAAACGGTAGTTGGTGACTTTTAGTTCTACAACGACGATATATTTTATAATAAGGCACTTTATCTATATAAGGTCACTGTACTAGTAACTGATATGACACTGATCATGGCACGGATTTAGATGACACGTATTTTTTTTTAGGTTATTTTTTATACAACATCCAACATTCAATATAATTTTTCGTGATATTAAGCAACTCAACCGTAGATTTGAAACAATAATATGGCTTATTATTTCTTCTTATAAGTACATAGAAAAACTTATTTCCGACGGCCATAATTGCTACCAAAATTAAAACCCGACATCCAAAATTCATTTTTTTATGTATTTGTCGTTTTTTTATGATCCCGGAGATTTTTTAGTTGTCATATTTTGAGATCCCTATTTTAGGGATCTCTGGATGATTTAAGTGTCTAGACTTTTGGATGAATTTTAAATTTAACAAGTCAATTTTTACAAATTTATATATGTAGTCATAAAAAACGGTCTAATATATATGGCCGAATATAATTTCTATATGAAATCAAAAATATTTTAATATTATATTGTATTCAATGGTATTTACCGATTAAAACAATAATTTATAATATAGCAAAAATAATATCGAAATACTAGGGCTGTGCGATTAATCAGAATCTTGATTAATCAGAATCTTGATTAATCAGAATCTTGATTAATTGTTTTAGATAAGAACCCTTATTAATATGAATGAATAATAAGAATTTTGTCCGTCGGAAATATTCTTTTGCTGATCTTGTCCTGTTTTCAGATACGCGCCGGTCCTTTTAATTTCGACGTGGAACGATATTTATATATAAAAATAAATTGTCACGATTCTCATTTACCTTCGATAACTTAAGTATGTTCGTTATTTCGATTTCTAGTTTTCGCATTGATTCGTTGCATCAATAATGTAGGAAAATAGCTGTTGCACTTAGAAGCTATAAATATTTTAAAAATATATCCTAATTAACTACAAACAAAACTATTGTTTTTAAATTCACGATTCACAGAGCCAATCACAGGGTAGTTTGGGCATTTTACTCGCTGGCCATGGTAAATAGCCCGCAGTCTTAAATACCCAATAATCATAAGACACTTTTGTGATTAAGGCAAAAAGAAGTATCACCTCAGTAGCAATTAAATAGTAGATATAATCAGTCCAGTCATGTGGCGACTGGCACAATTTTATTTCCTGTAGATCCATGACACGCAGCGGCAGGTTACGACATACCACTTCATTGTAATCGGGGATTTCAAGAAAGTTTTCGTTAAGCCAAACCTATGAATTAAAATATAGAAATAGTTCACTTAAACAGAGAGGTATTATACCTTTAATATCTTGGCAGAATTGCAGTCACATTCCAACTTGTTTCCGCCCAAAAATATTCTGCGATCAGTTACACGCAAAACGTTGGAAAGAAAGTAAACCGGTAGCTGCATAAAAACAGAAAACTATTTAATGAGCTCAGATATAAATATTAAAATGCCAATTTACTCTACTCAGCGCATTATTCTTCAAGGATAAGCGCTGAAAATGGTCCATAAATGCAGTGCCTTCCAGTTCGAATAACGACGAAATCTGATTGTTGTCAGCGTACAGCTTAACAATGTCCTTATAAGTGGGATTGTTGTGAAAGTGTTTTCCAATGTTGCTTATCTAGATTTGCACTCAATCAAATACAGTTCTGGGTAACATTGCTACCTACTTACGTTATTGTTCGTTATATTCAATATAAACGTATTCTGCGGTAGCTTTGGCGGCAATTCCGTGAGACCCATATTCGAGCAGTCCACATTGCAAAAAACAGTCGACTGGTCGCCCTAAAAAACGACAAAGGTATAAAACTGTTTATTATGCGCTTTCATTTGGGGTACCATAGCAATAAGTTGTCCCTGTGTGCAGGAACAGTTCCCAAATCCAGGTATGACCGGACATTCGGTCTTGAAGCGTGCGCTTGTCTCGACCTGCTTAATGGATACGGAGTCTGTTGTATTAAACCAGTTGTACGTAGAGTTGTGCAAGCAAAACGATGTCTCCGGATCTACAAAATGGAAGGCTTCATGGAGAATGGCGCTATGAAGTGACTCGCACAGCATGTACATGTTTCCGCTATAGAAAAGCCCATAAAACAATTAAAACAAAAATGATAAAAATAGTAAAGTTAAGAAAATCCTACCGAACGTTCACAGTGATATTTTGGTTCTGGTTCCAATTCGGAATACGCGTCAAGTTGTTCTTGGATATGTCAAGATATTTCAAGGTTGGCACGCTGCTTAATGCACGCATTGATATGTTTGCAATATGGTTATTCGATATGTTGAGACACTTGAGAGGCGAGACGCGAGAGAAGGAGTTGACGACACGGCTGATATTGCCGTCGGTTATGGCCAGAGAATGCAGGTTCTGGTAGAGTGAATTGGAGAGGTTCAACTCGGTAAGGGACATGTTGTGTATGTGAAGGTTTGTCCAGTTATTGTTGTTGCCGCAACTGGATATCATGGCCATGTGTGTAATGTTGCAACAATAGAAATAGTTGACGTTGTGTGGGTGCTCTCGACAGTGACAGGTATTTATATCGTGTTGCAGGCTTAATGGGCCAGTCCCATTGTCATTTGTAGAATAGAACTGTTGGCATAGGTCAGGATTGCTGTAGAAACAGTTTTTGAGATAGTCTGGCAATTCAGTTTCCGTTGTAAAGGGCTTTGACGTCGTTAGGCGGGTTTTTTGCTCGAGCTGTTTCACGGCAATTAGAGGAGGTGGGTTGGTAATGAGAGACACATCGTTGACTTTAGTCTCCTGGGGAGCGCTGCTCTCTTCTCGCTCTTCTGCGCAAACAGTAGTGGGTGCGGCAACGAAATGTGTGACAAAAAGCAGAAACAAGACGCGGCCGCCAAGCTATAAAGAGACATAACAACGAAAGGGTGCATAAAATGTTAGTCGTAACCGTAGTTAAATTGTATGCTGATCAATATTTGCACAAGTCTTTAAAGCAATTGGTAAACGTTTTATTATCAGTTTGCTCGTTTAATTAACGCCGTTTGATGGGGGTTTATTGTTGGCTTTTTACGCTATTATTCGTAAATACCGCAAACGAGTGTTTTCCGAGAGGCAATTATCTTTAATATATAAACGAGGCGATTTCCATGTTTCGAATAAATTGTGATAAACACGAATTCGTATTCTAAAGCTGCCGTTAAATATTGTATTTTCAATATTTTCAGAATTTTTCATATTTAAACATTAAATTGCATATAAAAGTAACATCGCAAATCCAAAATTGACAAGGCGCAAAATTATTGATACGAGTTCAGAATTTCGTATCACAAAGCTCTAATTTCTATAATTTATATATAATATTGGACTTTTATTGCACTTTACTAACATTTCCTTAGTGTGTATTTTTCTATGTCGCATTTTTTACCCAATAAATAAATATTCATATGTTTTTTAATAATTTTTTTCATATTGTATACATAATAATAATAATAGTTTGGCGCTACAGTCCTCTGAAGAACTTAGACCTAGCTCTCTCACCATTTGAGCTGTGCGTGTTATATTTGTACTCAGTGGTGGGACCTACAGTTTAATACCGAATCCGGACGTAAGAGGTTTACATAGATAATGTTTACTGTCGTAAGTTTGCCATTGAATGCCGAGACGTAGCGTCGTAAAGAAAAATGTTTTCTATGAAAAAGATGGAACCGGGACCTTTCCGCTCGTAGTCATACGACTACGTATCTGGTAGTCCAACGATAAATATTAAATAAATGTGTACATTAAAATTGGCAAAAATGCCTTATTTTCGGATAAAAATTAGCTAAGTCCATATTTAAAACCATTATATCTTTTAGATTATAGGACACTGATTTGGGGAATATGTTGTTTCAAATTACCTTTTGCTTAATATGCATTGTTTGTGTTTTTTTTTTTCAAAATACCATAGCATGGACTTAGCCAGTTTTGATTACCAACGTCACGAGTTTTATAAACAAAGTAATCGAATTAAAAAAAAAAAACAGTTTTACTTGAAAATAGACGTCATATATTTTTTAATTTATATCGCATATACAGTAAAGTAAAAATTTAAAGTATGTATTTATTTTCAAAAACAGGTAATTTATATCAATATTTTATTTATAGATCAAAGATTGATATATAGAGCTAATTAATTATTAAAATTATGGAGGCTGGTTTTACTAAAAAATTACGAAATTTTTGTGGGAGGACTGCTTCGCACACTGCGTAATTTATTTTATGATCAATACCAATATTGGGGGACACATGTTAATATCTTGATTCGCATTTCCATTTCAGAAGTATATCAACTGCTATTTGTAACATTACACTTGATACTACAAAATATGATAAACCTACATCCGATTATTATTTGGTATTGTTTCAATTATAAGAAATTCACAAATTCTTAAATAATTCAATGTTTTTACGATGCCTTGTAATTGCAATGTAAAAACATTCATAAAAGTAACACAAAGTATACAAAATGAAATAACATAAAAAATAATTATAAACGATCCTTTTAACAGTTTTCTAGAATATCTACAATGAGAAAGATATTCTAAAAATAGGCTGCGCTACGCTGCTGATTTAATAATCGAGTTCAATACCATATTGGCGATAAACAAGGGGCTATAAACACCATTTAATTATTGTAACTTGTTGCTTGTTGAATAAAGACACTCACATTTTTCTTAAAGCTCATTTTGTAATGGCTATGAACAAATAAAAGGAAATTATATCACGTCTTCTAATTTTAACGAAGTTGTCACAATTGTTTCATTTTATTAGATCCAAAGGCAAGCACAATTTTAGTCTATTAATGATCATAATAAATGTTTTTATACACAACCACAGAACTTCATCAAGTGATAACAAATATTACAATAAAAAAAAGTTCAAAAGAATTGCAATCACCAGTGTTGCTCAATCAAATGAATAATAATATAATTTGACATTAGTCAACTAAAAAGTATGATTTGCAACAATGGTGGACTCAATAACACCGTTTATACGATACGATCACAATTTTTGTGTCTACATCGCAACACCACAAAAAATAAAAATAATACGTTCTCTAAATTAATTCAATCAAATTTTGAAGTTCGCCTCCGTGGAACCACAAAAAATCATAAACTAGGGGGTACCAATTAAAGCGAAATAATGTCATTGAGCTAAAGAATATTTTTATTTAAAGAACCGTAAGAAAGTCTGGTGAGGTGGCCGGTATACTGCAATTACGAACCAGATGGATAGACTTTATTATTGCACAGCATTTAAAAATAATGAAGAAAACAAAGAAAAAATCGCCCCATTCATCGGGGCCTGCTTCTAATTTTATATCTCATTATTTTTGTAATAAGAATATATTTGTTACTTGAGATGTTTGTTTGTTAAAGACTGCACTAGAATGGAAAAGCACACATAAGTTAGACGAGGTTTGTTCTACAACTTTGCTCATAGGTGTTACTTACTTGAACCAGATCAAAAATTCCTCATTGGTTCCTTGCGGAACCAATGGGCACCCGGAAAATTGAAAAAGGTGCATTTTGTACTTAAGAATTTTTTAAGCAAAAGTCAAGAAATTTTATTATGAAAAATCGTGGAAAATATAAAAAAAGCATAATAGTATGAATATTTGTGGTTTGTTTTGATGAAACAGTTCTTTTTTCTTTCACTACGGCCATTGTTGACGTCATATTCACACCATTTATTCCAAGCACTTATTCTGTTCGAAAATCAGGAATTCTGTTGTTTGTAAACAAGAAACTTAAAAAAAATATATTAAAAAATGTTTCTATAGAATTTCACATATGTACAATTTTGATCTCCCGGTGCCTGGTGGTTCCGCAAAGAACCAACCAAAAATTCAAAAAAATCCACTAAAATAAAAAAAATCCATTTATTTTGAGCACTTACATTGGCTTCTAGATACTACAGCGATCACGACAATATTTTTTTCAGCTCCGATTTCGACAAATTTACCACAATAATATTTTTTTGAAAGTACGCAATTTTACAAAAGTTAATTTTGTTCAGGTTGGTTGCCCTTACTTGACATACAGTCGGAAAATGAAGTTTGTTTTAAACGGGAATCGGCGCAAACGGTGGCGCTTGGATCAATAAACAGTTTTAAAGTCAAAGGGGGAAGATTAAATAAAAATCGTTGAACAAAGTTTTGATTTTTATTCGTTGGTTCCTGGCGGAACCAGTGAGCATTTAAGGGTTAATACACTGTGAATGAGCAGCAAAATATCAAACTATTTTGACTTCATCCAACTTGTCAAATCTGTCGTTTGTAGAATCTACAAATAGTACATTAGGGGTTCCAATCCCGGGACTTTCGGAATTAGCCAAAGAAATTCCAGCATTAGTCTCGACATTTTTATTTGAGACAGGTCGTATCGTATAAACGTAGTTAATTTGAAAAATGGCAACAAGGGAATCAGACTAAAAGATAAAACAAATCGTCACTATCAGAAACCGAAACAATAAAGATTGAGAAAAGTAAAGTTCCAAGGAACGCAGTAGTAGACACTTTGAACTAAACTAAATAAATATTAAAAATGCCTATCGACGGTCGCGAATTATTGTCAGCTATTTCCATTATTGCCGACGAACGAAATGTTCGAGTTACCGTGAAGCAATCCGGAAAAGGAGCTCTAGTTTGTGGCGCATGTTGTTTCGCAGGAGGTGTACTTCTGGGACCAGTTGGAATGGCCATTGGAGGAGCGGCCGGAGGAGTAGCAGCCTACAAAATGACTCGAGGTTGGTGAATCACAATTATAAATGTGATTATTTTTCAAATTTTTATTTCGTAGGCACTTTCCGCCCACTTGGTGAAGTGATACTGAATGATTTGACCGATACGCAGCGCGAGCTATTGGTGCAGCATGTGTCCACAGCTGTTGCAGAATTTCATCCCACTGATTTAGCTATCTTGCTGCCACTTATTATGAACAATGCATCCATACAGCAAGCAGTACTGAAGACGGTAATTTCATTTGTTTCCAACGAACTGCGGTTGCAAGTCATTGACTGACAAGAGCGTTATTGGGTGCGCTGCATCGTTTAATATAGTCTAAAATAAGTGATGCTATTGCACAAACAATGTAAATATAAAATGCAAGCAATCACATTCAGATGTTTTTTTTTTGTACATTTTAACCTTTTGTTCTCTATAGTTTAAATAAATGTTTATTACTGATTAAATTAAATATATCTTATTCTAAGTGCACATATTGAACATAAATTGGATTTAAGACATGATTATAAATTACAATAATTTAAAGCACATTATTAATTGGTGCCAGCCTGGGTACTAGGCTCCTTCATTACTCCCAATCGACATTCACCTGGTCCCAATCTTCGCAAAAGGGCTGATCAATGGTATCGATCATATGTTCACAATAAAGGCAGTTCGATGCAAGAATTTGCTCAACCTCGGATTTAATTTTTTTACGCTTTTCCTGAGAGCCATAAACGGCAGCCATTGCTACCGATTGCGTTAACATTGATTCAAGTTGTTGTTTCAACATGGTTAGGTTACGACTTTTATCAGAACTGAGCATCGGGGTAATTTGCTTTTCAAGACAATCGCTGTGGAATTTGTGTCCGCAGGGAAACACAAAAAATGGCTTCACAAGTAAATATGACTCACATATGGCACACGGTTCCTGCGCTGCAATGCGAACACATCCGTCGCGTATCGACTGCAGTTCGGAGCGCACGCGATCTGCCTGTTTAGATGACTCTTCCATATCATGCTGCAACTCTTGTATTTTTTGATTGTATTCCTTAAGAAAGCCAATTAAAAAAGATCGCAGTTGTACAATCAAGATTGTTAAAACCTACCTTTAAAGCAAAACAAATTGGCTGTTTAAAATCGTCAATTTTCTCGAAATCTGAGAACAAAGGCAAAAGATCCTCAATACTCAGCAAATCACATTGCTTGAGCATATCGAGTGCTTTGCTTACGTCATTAGTATCTTTAATGTCGTGGTGAGCTAAACAGAAATTGTGATTAAAGTCATAAACAAGTGTTTGTGATGTATCTACTACCAATTCGTAGCCAGAGTTTTCGCCTCAGATCCGAATCTTTGGGCTTGGACGCTGTTTCTTTGGCCAGTTGCACATTGAAACTCAAGGCCAACTCCACTGCCGATGACCACATTTCAAGTAGACACTGTAGAAATACGCAGGCAGCATTCGCTTTCAATTCCATACAAACGCTGAGTGCGTAGTTGATTTCATAATGTACCAGCGAGACATCCTGTCCCTCATTCACTAGATAAGCTATGAGTTTGTCTGGCTTGTGCTCGGCATAAAGACGCAGCAAAAAGTTATGAGCCGCCTGGTTGCGTTCGTCCAGGTTGTAAATGGCATGTTCCAAATATTTCATTATCTCTTCAATGTGTTTTGGGCTCTCAATGGCTATGAGTGTAGGCACGAGGCGATCGACGCGCAGTTTCCGTCCCTGTGACTTCAATAGTTCTGCTGTTTCATGTGGCATTTCCTCCATGAGAATGGGGCAGTACTTGTAGAATAGTTCGGGATCCTTTTGGGATCCGAGTGCGGCAAGTGCTGCTGCATAGTTTTTGTTGTTGAAATGTTGCTCCACAACTGCTTCATAGTCATTGTTTGCAATAGCAATTTGCGAAAGGTTATGCGTGTCGGCATGTTCAGAAATAAGCTCGTATACCATTTCATAATTAGTCCGTACACAAGAGCTGACCTGTGGCAGTTGCATGAATTCGTCAAACTCGCTCTGCCAGAGTAAGCGCTGCTCTTTTGAAGATCCGGGTGAATTAATTTCGGTCATATATAGATCCAAGAGCCACAAAACGAGCACTGTTATTCGCTCTGGATCTTTTAATAATTCTAAACGCTTTTTAATATATAGTATAATTGGATGCTTGTCATCTAGCGTAATAAATTTCAAACATATCTCTTCGAATGATTTCTCCGTACTCGCATATGTTGTTGCGGCAAGCTCGTAGTTCTTCTCTATAAACGCCATGTCCGCCTTCTTCTCAAGCACAGTGTCCAGCAGAAATGGATTATCGGAAGCGAATCTCTCGGCCATGTCGAAATCTCCCTTCTGTAAATAAATATTCCAAATATTGCGTTTTTCTTCGTTCACCGATAGGGTGAATATGGCCTTTTCGGCTAGGACATAGATGGAGCCCGTATATACATCGCGTACAATGTTCAAAAACCTGCCAAATCGCTCGTGAAAATGCTCTTGATAGACAATTTCGTGATTAAGGAGACAAATTCCCGTGATGTGATCGGAGTAAAGCAGCAACGCATGATACTCGGTCAGTACGAAACTATGCGGCACATTAAGTCGACGTTCTTCATATGAAAGGTGAGTTTTTTGATCAAAGTCAAGTGATATCAAGTTTCTGCTTACTAAAACTTGATCATCATTGCCAGCCGTGTAGCAAATCTAAAAAAATAACTAAATATTCCTAATATGCATTAATTATTTCAGAAAATACCTCTCCGGTTAAAATGCCGGTGCCACAGAGCCATCCCCATTGCGTGGGTTGCTTTTCATTGGGTTGGCCGAAGCAACATAATACTGAATGATTCAAATCACTCCTCTCCTCGATGACCAAAGGAATACGTAGGCCATTTACGTACGGAGCAAATATGTTTTGCAGTGAGAACTTATCCTCCGGTTTGAATGACTCCTGGAATGTGTAGATGCAATCGATTGCTGCTGCAACCACAATATATTTATTTGTACTGGATGAGTGTAACAGTTCTATGCCTATAATGGGGTATTTGGGACGTCCAAGTCCTAAATCATATACCTAAATGAAAGATTTTCAAAACGTAGTTTTAAAATATAAAAATAAATAAAAATATATTTTATAATAGCATAGTGTTGCTTCAATAATGGATTTACTGTTATTCCTTATACACAGTTATGAGTATATCTTGCCTTGCCAATAACACAGACAATACTATGGTAATACGAGAATACTATTCTCGAATCTGAAGTTCGTTTTGCTCCAACACGTCTGCGTTACTCACAATTTGCAGTCAAACATGAACAAATTAGGGTGTTTAAAGATAGTACAAACCATATTTTAATTTCAAGATACAGATTTGGTAATTTCAGTTGTTGTTCATGAACAGGCGCATTTTTTTACTTCGACACTATCGTCTTAACGCTTTCTCTAACCTTCTTTTTTGCGAATTTTAATACTAATTGAACAAATCTATCAAACTCCCTCAAATGTTCCCCATAAAATATATAGTGTGTTTTCAAACAATACACTTTTATCTGATCCACGAATTAAACAGGTCAATAAAAGAACATAACAAGTATCAGATGCTATAACTTCTATATCTTATAATGAAATATTTTACATAATACTAAAACGTAGTAAATTCTAAGTATTGAACCATTACAATTTATAGAGAAAGGTCTCACGAAAATATTACTTGGTATTAAATTATTTTGTATGAAACAATTTTCGATATTCACCTGTTTCCGATACAAGGGTTTTTCCGCATCTTGTGTTAACTCTGTTTCGAAAATTAAACCTCGACTAGTGGCCAGAAGTATGGGCGCGGTCGATGTTTCTGTTCCCGCGAATCTATTGAAAGCGACTGACGTAATTTCATGATCCTTGAATTTCTCAATACGCCTCATCTTGATACTACTGCCATTAACATATAGGAAATCTGCAGATAATCCGGGAGTTTTTGGAACCAGTGAGACCAGCAGATGATGGCCTGTGTGATCGACAAACAGCTTTGATATCCTATAGCCAGGCAAGTACTTTTCCAATGCAATTTCTAAAAGCACAAAAGTGATTTTAAAAGATGAAATAAATGCGAGTGGATAGGTAGTTACCTGTAGGTACAATGGCTGCTCTGGGCAAAAATTGTCGATACAATGTGGTATGTGCAGGAGAGGAGCGCACACAAAACAACCACCTATTGGACACAGTTGAATGGATTATATCTTCGGTATGTTGTTGAGAGATTCTGTCCATTTTGTGTGTCTTAAATATGGGCGTTTCATCATTCGATCGTGATTCTGTGTTAGGAGTTTCGATGGCATTTAGAAATTTTGGGGTTCTCTTCGCTTGTGGCTCTTCCTCAAATATTTCCTGCAACGATGCCATTTTAATGCTTTTGAACGATTTTTACGAGAATATTTTGACAAATTAATTCAACAACACGAAAATTGTATATTGTATATTCATCTTCATTTTATCAGCTGTATTTAGTTAGTGATATTAGATTTTTGGTTACCAAATATACCCTAATGATTTATATCGGGTACATTGCCAGTTTTGTAGGAAAAATACTGTTTATGAGAATTTTTAGCATTTGCGGGATATGAGAATTCTCACACTATATTGAGATTCTTTTCCCCTTGAGAATTTTTTTCTCTCGAAAGAGAAAAATCCCTCGCGTGAGAAAAAATTCTCACAAAAGCGATATTTCCTGCACGAGAAAACACACTGCTGGTAAAAATGGAAGACAGAAATAACGGAATCTCATTCTCATTCACTTGAAAATAGATTTATAAAAATATTATTTATTTTTAATTGAGGTACTGTGAGAATTTAATGGATTTTGCGGAAAATTGTGAGAATTCGGGAAATTGTGAGAATTTGAGGAATTTGTGAGAATTTTGAGAGAATTTGTGAGAATTTTCCTACGAGAGATTTTGTGAGAATTTCATGAGGGAAAAAGGAATTTCGTGTGAGAATTTCATCTGACGACACTGGTTCTGTGAGATATTCCCATTTGTGGTATTTATTATAAAAAAGTAAATAACGACTGAATTTTGAAAAATGTATAAATATACATCAACAATGCAAAAATGTATAAGTATGATAAAATCAAACGACTTCCTAAATTTTATAAATTTCAGTTAGCAACAACACAAAAATTGATGTTGTTGATGCTCGAGTCATTCACAAAAATCGACGCTGGATCATTCCACGTCAGCAATATCAATCTTGGCACGATGTCTTCCGATTTTGATGAAATTTTGTGGATTGATAGTGACCGAAAAGTAAATAATAACTGTATACTTAGTTTTTTTGATTTCTCAACTCCAACCAAGTTATGCGAATCGAAACATCAAAGTACTATATTAGATATTTATTTATATCACTGTAACTAATTAACATATTTTAATGAAACTAATGGTTTATATAAGCTTTATAATCACGCATTCAAATAAAAATAACAATTTAAAAAATAAAATACATTAAACTTAGAAAAAGTTAAAAATATTTTTCAAATCACTGTTACGTATACGCCCCACTATTTTAAAAATCAAAAACAATTTTGTTTTCAAAGTCGATTAAAATAATTTCGATGGAGTCTCCCATACTTTCTGAACTAATAATAATAATAGTTTGGCACTACAGTCCTATAAGAACATAGGCCGAGCTCTCTTACCATTTTAAGCTGTGCGTGTTATATTTGTACTCAAAGTGGTAGGACCTACAGTTTATTGCCGAATCCGAACGGCTGGTGAGAGCTTTTCATAGGTTTCCTCGTAGGTTTGCCATTTACTGACGAGAGGTAGCGCGGTATAGAAAAATGTTTCTATGAAAAGATGTTGTTAGCCCCAGTCCAGGCTTGAACCGGGACCTTTCGGCTCGCAGTCCAACGCACTAACCACTGAGCTACCGCGGCTACTATCAAGTTTTAAAAATCAATCATGCTAAGATTGATAATTCTGACGTGAAATGACCCCGCTGTTTGGATGATGCTTTTAAAATTTTGTACTGAAACAAAGTTGATATTTGTTCACACAATTGTATTGATTGTCAGAATCACACGAATGATGCAAAAATCCTGATTACGGATTATAGATTTGTTGGTTAATTAAAAAAAAAAAATCAAAATGGTTACTCAACTGTGCAGGAACAATTATATTCGCGTGCAGAATTAAAATCTGCAACGAATTTAGTTTTTTGATTTTTACCATAACATTTTTTAAAATTTTTGGTCAGAAATAAAACTCTATTTTTAAATTTAAACATAAATATTTAAAGTTAATTATATTCTACATTTTTAAATTTGATTTATTTTCTTTATTTTCTAAGCAAAAATGAAAAAAAAAAATCATTACAAATTTTTAATCAAATAATATTTTTTATATTTTTTTAGTTACTCGCAATTTTTGTTTTTTTCGGACTATTCACAGACCTTGAATTCAATATTCGTAATAATGAGAAGTCGTTAATTGAAGAAAATTTAACAACTTTTTTTCAATTATTAAATTATTAAATATTAAATGTTTTATTGAGAATTAATTTATCATTAAATAATTAATAACATTAAATAAAAATTTATTTTATTTGTGACTTTTACTGCTACAACGACGGACGATATGTTGATAATCTCTTACTCATATTTATATTAATACATCTGTCACATTTTTTGTATTAATATAAAAAAACAATTTTTTTCCATGGGACTAAATGTGTATTTTTCATGAAAAGAAAAAGGTCAAAAAGGGATCCACAAGTTTTTTGGATTTTTGGGATTGAATTTCTTTTTTGTGGGGGCACAATTCTCTTTTACTCTTGTTTATTGTTTGCACAATGAAACAAATTTTAACTTTTAGTAGGTAACTAATAGGTCGAAGAAAAAGTTTGTGCCATTTGTTCACCAACATTTAAACACATATTTCTTATATTTAAAATTAACTTAATTAAACCAAATTGTGCAATTTTGATCGATAACCTCAACCATTATGCCATCACTGAAAGTAATTTTCATAGGCTTCTTAAGAAGTCAGCTTTTAAGCATTAAAAGAGTTCTGCAGAGAGCGAAACAATTCGATTCCAATTTCACCAAACTCAAGACATAAGTGGTGATAATCCGGGCTATTCCATCTTCTTTGACCACGACTTTTTTCGCAAATTATTGTCTTATCTGATCCACTTTTCCTTGCCCGTTATCAATCTCGATACCATATCGATTCGACTCAGCAGCGATTCACTGATGGAAATTCGGTCCAATAAATTGTTCACCGTTAATTCAAGATCGAAATTTCAAGAACTGAAATGGGCTCCAAATTTGATAACGCACCCTTACCATAATCCCTACACATGTTTTTACAAGCCTACGAAGCTTTATCGCCTTGGTCAGATATTGCAATATATATTTGTTCATGATTTATGAACTATACCCTTTCAAACGCTATAGTATGGCTTGACTTGGATTAGTGTTCCCAAGTTATGCGACCACATCTGTTGGGAAAAACATCACGAAATTTTTCCTCGACACAATATATTTTGAATATATTGTATAGATAAAACAAAAAGTCGGTCCTGTCATATGGCTTAATTTCCTTACTGATTTCAACATGATTTACATAATGTTTTCCAATTTGATATTGGTCTCAGGCGTTAAAATTAAAAATGTATTGACTCCCGACTACCGCTATATGATACCGCGTTAAAGCAACCTACATCACTTTTTTATTTGGTGTGAGAACGATGGGGTGGTTGGCGGCGAGGGTGTTTGGGTCTGGTGAGTCGTCGAGAGTAACTCACCATTGGTTGCAATGTGGGAGGGTTTGAGAGTGGCTGTACACGAAAACCGAAAATAGTTGAGGGCTCACAAAGATTTTGCGTTATAAATACAAATGCTACGTCTCTCTGGCTTTCATTCTCTCGCAGTGGTTAAAGTGACATGAAAGTGAAGACATTGGTGCACTCTAGCAAGTCATGTATCAGCATGCCCTTCCAAACACAACTAATTTTCTTGCCAGTGGTAAGCAAAAAAAAAAAAAATACAAATAGTTCTAAAATAATTAAGAATATTTTTAAGATGAAATAATTCAAGTGAAACTGTTTAAAAATCGGTTCAAATAAATTAAAATCAAAGTGCAAAAATTTGATGGGTTGTGTTTCGAAAATATGGGCGCGGATTACCAGATACATTTTATTTGAAGAACAGAAATTAATTTTCTTGTGCAGTTGTTTTGTGTGAATAAAAAAAAAATGAACAGTGTAATGAATAATCAAGAAAAAGACATATTTTCGATATGTATGATGCAACAATCGCATTAATTGAATTTGATGATTTGTTAAAACAAAACGATATGTATCGAGCAGCCATTTAGATACACACATGACGTAGGAAGACTTATTAATGTGCTACGGTGCTACGTATCTAGATACACGTGTTAAACATATATACACGATATCGAACATTGTGAAAATTTTTAGAGCATTTTCTCAAAATGCGTAGGTACTCCCAGACAGACACAGCGCATGCTCCTTGCTGCGGGAGCAGTCGGAAAGCGAGCGAATGTCGTCAGAAAATGAGCATTTATTTACAATACCGCCTAAAAGCGACCATTAGGACGATATGTCCCAGTGTGACCCAGCGCCTGCACACAACAGCTGTTTTGCTGTTCAGCTCGCCCATGCCTCGTCCATTACAATGACATTTGTCGTCATTGATGCAGATTATCAACCGAAGTACAAAGGTTCTATTTACCAACAGCCGGTATTACCTGATAATTTACGACCAGCTATGCAGTTATCATCGACTTGTAATGAGCTTTTTTACAAATACACATTTGTTCTTCAAACGTAACTGATATTCATAAAATCTATTTTATTTCTCTAGAATGTTTTTCGTAACCCATAACTCGAACATTGATTTTAAAATAATTCGAAGTATACATAAGCTTTATTACTTATTTCCACTATAAAATAATACTTTTTTAACCATAATATATATTTTGAAATTCTTAAAGAACCCATTTTTCTATGTGACATTGTACTGTACATATTCACTGTAAATATAATACCCAAAAAGATTATTTTCATGGACATCCCATACATCAATTCTTAAAAAAAATATAATACTGTTGAAAAATAGTTTTACAAAAAAACCATTAACGTAATTTTCCTTTTATTGTTAACACAAATTTTAATGTACAAACGAATTCCCGTAGGTTTTTAAAATGATTGGATCTACACTCGGAAATATTGATTTTTTAGACTATTTTTACATGAGTTTTTAGCATTTCGGATCTAATGATGAATAGGAAAATGATTTATGGTTAGGCACAACATAGTTGGTATATTGTAATTATTTTAATTTTGTCAGTATTTCGTCTACTGTACTGGACCGTATTTTATTAATCTCAAAAGGGCCTAAAATTTGATAGCATTTTTCAGCAAGCGTGAATTATATAAAACTAATGTATGAAATATTCATGGGAAAATTTGTCTCGAGATGTTGAGTAGTGTAATTATTCGTAGTTATAAATTTCAGATAAAATTTATTTTTGGTTTATTTGAATTTGTCAGAATTCTTATTTAGTTCATGTTTCAATAATGAAATTATTTGGTAACTAAGTATTTTTACATTTTCCACAAAAGGATGCCTAATATTCATGTATCATATTCAATTTATTATTCTGACGTAATAACGTAGCGCAATCACTTTACGACTTGCAAATACTTATTTAATTCTATTTTCGCAATCGTTGCAAATACTTTGTAGGTCATGTCTGTGAAAACATTCCGATATCTACGAATACATGTGCGCGTGTAAATAGAAAATAAATTTAAATGATAGTTTCTTCATATCTGGACGATCCTACCATTCTACAAACTATCTAAATTTGTGAATTATAAAATGCTAATAATTTCAGCAATATTTTGTACGGCAACAAAAAATATTAAAATTGGGTTTTACGAATTATAATTTCTCGAATTGTTGTTGTTTGAATTGTACCTTTCAATTGATAGGCCAAATAATGGAACAGAATTGGAGATTTGTTTAATTAAAAACTGCCACACTACGAATTACGCACTTTTTGCGACACTGTGTCACACCAAGGACATTTGCCAAAGCGTCTGCGCCGAAAATCCTTCTAAATGGTTGCTGAAGAAATATTTTTATCCTACAGCTCAGCTCATTCATGACCACAATAACAGGCGTCGAGTTTTGAATAGAGCAATGCTCTTCCACAGCGTGGGTGGGTGAAGAACTTTTGCCTTTCGCATGTTGGCCGTCTGGCTGGTCGACGGTCTACTTGGCTGGCATACAAGGTTACACGTGGAAATGGTTATTTTTGGCTCACTCAGCTCTATAGACGAGCCTCTTGATTAGTTATATAAATGACGATTGTGACTTTTGCGTTCGTGGAATTCTTGTAAATGCCGATGGTTTTATTAAAAGTTTGTTGTTGTTTTTGAGATGATATTTTCTAAATTATTATACATTTTTATTAATTCATTTAGTACAGATGAAAATATTTTCTCAGTGGATATGTTAATTGGTGATTTGTATAGACTCACAGCAATTTTTTCGATGATACTTTGTACAAATAGTGTTATGACTTAATGAATTATGTCAAATTCAATATCAGATTATAATCCGTCGAATAGCATTCTAATTTGTGAAATTCTTGTATTAGTAATATAAAATTTATAAAATATTATATGCGAAATTCTATTATATGAAAAAATTAATTATATCTGGTACGACAAATGCAGATGTCAATTAGTCGGTTAGTAACTTTAATTGAAATGTATCGTTTTTGTTTGTGGTCTGTGCAATGTGACAATAATAACGTTCCACAAATATTAAGAGATTCGTCGACATCGAGTTTTAATATGTGGCAATATACACAGTCAACCCAATGTCAATATCACACAATATGAGTAGACGTTTTAAGTACGACTTTGAGGTGTCATAAAAATTGCTTAAACGTTTTTCAAATGACCTTCAGACAGATGCAAATATCAAAGTAAATATTAAATTTCCCTGTGCGAAAAACTTAAGCCATATTCTTTGTGTTTAATTTACAAAACAAAATGAATTCCTTTATTCGTTCAGATTACACTAGCTTATTTTCAATATCTGCACTCTGCAAAAAATGGCTCTCCCAAACATAATTTTGCAGGCATTTTATGTAAACATAATATATAATTGCCTGATAAATCATTTGTAAACAGGGTTGTCTTGAGACTTGAACAGTGTTGTAATGAGCTCTGATTTACATTATGATATCATGGAAACATTTTGATGTTGCCCCTTAAAATGGTATATGTTCTAATAGAAACATAATAATTACTACATCCAAACAAAATAAATATTTGAACCGAAACATAAATATGTTTAACATATAAAAGAACCACCTGAATATAAATATGTCTCCAGAGAAACATATCAGTTGTCTCAGTTCAAAAAGTAGTATATTATCACTAAAACATATCTAAACATTTTTGGAAAGGAATCCTGAAAATAAAATAAAATATTGTTTTTTTTATTAATTTTTATTAAAAATCATTAAACATGAACAGTGGGAATTAATAATATTTGAATTCATATACAAATTTTTAAATGCATAAATAAATAATTGAATTAAAACTGCAAGTACAAGTATCAGTGCAGCTCATAGCGTTGTAAAGGAATTCGCGGAGACTTTTGTAAAAAACCATGCCGAATTATGCTTAAAAATAGAAGCACTGATTTTTCAGTGGTTGTTTTTTTTTTTGATGAAATATACGTGTCGGCTTTTCACAATATTTTTAGAAAAACATTCAAGAACAATTAAGTTATATATATTGCACTATTAAATGATATATTTGTTACTATTTGTACTTTTTATACCACAATTTGTATACTACTTCAATTTACAAATGACATCGTATTACCGATACGAATACGTTTTCTCAACAAACATCAAAAGACACTTATGCAGAAAATGGCGGTCACCGAGTGTCAATTTCGTATACAAGAAGAATATTGCAAGAATACTTTTATTTACATCTAATTTAATTTTGTTGTTTGTTTTCAAACATCACTATGTTTAAAAGGACCAATACTTCAAACGACGACAAAAGAGACGTAGATAGAAAATTCTGCTCAACGAATGCCAACTTCGTATACAAGAAGAATGTTGGAAGAATACATTTATTTAAATCCAATTTTTTTTTTTTTTTTTTTTTAAACATCAATATGTTCAATATGTTCAAACGATGGCGTCGGTAGAATATCATCACTTGGAAATAATAATTAGAGGGAAGATTTGGTATTTAAATAGTCAATGTTTATATTATTAATAAAGTAATCTCACAGATATGAATCTAGTGAAACTCGTGTAGACTATTAATAATTTATTGACAAAAATATTAATTGAAATAAATTGTGCGTTTCAATTTATTTAAATTACAAAGGCTACCAAAATAATACAATAATATGGTGGTTGGATAAATTGATTTATTAAATACCGAAAATAGAAATTAAAAAAAAAATATGGTGTACGTTGTCTCTGTAAGGATGTAAAAATTATCATTGTTCAGAAGAAAGAATACAATTTTATGTTCAATTTGTGTATCTTATACACTTGTTTATTTTCTATATGTACATTCCTAGCTTATTTGTTATTATGTTGATAAACACAAATACTGTGAATATATATATAAAAAAAAATGACGATTCTTATTTAAATCGGAAAAAATGTAATAAAATAAAAATAATGTTTGGACTAAAGCCAATGCAAAATATTTGAATATAAAGATATTTAATTTCAGACATAGTCGAGCCTCGTGATTATTATTTTTATTACACAGTGCAACAAGAAAACATAACCGCTTTAATTCGAACTGATGTTAAGGATTTTTTATTAACTTTATATTAAAAACTCAATTTGAGTTATTTACATTGGATAGTTTCAATTCTTTAGATAATGCAAAGTGCAACTTATCGGAATTTAAGGATGCAAATGATTTCTCTTACTACGGATGGCTAAAGTCTAAGTTTTTAACTCGGTGTTGCTATGTGGCCTATTAATTAATAAATTATGTCAATAATTTAAATACGCAATATGATTAATGTTAGGTATTTCGAAGGAATTTGAGTATACATTTGTGTACCGTACACTTGTCATGACGCTGAAATTTATATTTTACATTATTTCGTTAATATAGTGAAAACGCTAATACAGCAGAAATGAATCTTTTTAAAGATAACATAGAGTTATTTTGAATTTGCTTTAATCCAGCGTTTCTATTTACAAAAACCATTGTTATTTTAACAAAATATAAAATAATTTTGAACATTTTTTTGGTTCAATGCACAATTGGAAATTTGTAAGAAGCGTAACCACATATTTAGTTGACTCAACAGATAGTTTGTTATATTGACAAAATGATATACATCAGACGCACAAGCTTTTGATTTTAACTCATTTTTTGTTGTGTTGACTGTTCGTGCCATGTGCAAACAAACGTGGAATTATTTTAAGAGCCAGCTGACTACTTTGTGTAATTAAATTGGCTATCACAACTAAACAATCACCGATTATTTGGTTGTGTCAATTATAATTGTTAGTTGTGTGTACTAAATGTGATGTTGCAACAACGGAATGAGTCAAATGCTGACAGAAATAAATAAATCGGCTCGCAAAAAAACGATTGCATCAACTGATTTAATCTCTGGGTGTATTTGTCAATACAACAAGTACTGAATAATGATGACTGTTTCGTATAGAAAATGTTTTCAAAAGAATAAAATGTTTTGAAAATCGTTGTTAAAATATAGCTTGATTAATGCAGCAATGTGTAATTTGCATATTTTCATTTGTTAATATCACAGGCATTTTTTGTGTGTATCAAATTTGAAGTGCGTCATTTGAGTATACGTTACGTCATGTATGAGCCTGTGCCCATTGAAAATAGTACGAACGGTTTAAAACATTTATTAGATTTAAAATTAACGTTTCTACAATGAAGCATGTACTGTGTTGTTTACTGCAAAAAAGACATAAATAAAAAATCAATACCAAATAGTGTCCGCGTGACTCTGACTCTTGAGGCAACAACTACATGAGTTAGTTGTTTTACGTATAAGCTATATGTATTATATTTGGTACATATTTAATAAGTTATAATGTAGAATTTTTAAGAGAATATATCGCGTCGAGCGTATTTTACGATTCAAAACATTTGAGCATGTACCCATATTTCTATTTTTAATCAGCAAAGTTCTGAATGAACTCTCATCACATATGTGTACATATCTAAAATAAATATAACTGCAGATAAAAAAAATAGTTAAATATATTTTAAAATTTACAATGCAATTTAAATTTCATTTTTTTTAATTACTATTGTCTTAGACAGAATGTGATAAATGTATAATTGACCTTCAATTGAAAGGCGAGTTTCTAGAAAATGTCTTTATTTAATTGAAAACCATAAATTTATATGCTCTATATGAAAGACAAAACTAATATTGAAATATGTTCATATAACAAAAACAAAATGTATAAACAAATTAATTAATTTTCACTCAATTGGTGAACAAAGACGAACAAGTAGAGCATAAAAGATACTCAAATATAGATGGAGACAACGAGGAATTAGAAGCAAAACCAAGAAGAGGAGCCTACGAACCCTATACGAATGCTATTTGAAGCAATTATTGCAAATTTACAGCTTTAGTTGAACAGAAGATTCGAACGTCGGCGAACGCATCCGCGAGATATCATTTTTCAATCCATAAAAAAATAAAACATATATCAAGTTTACAAAATAAACATAAAAATTCTAAGAAATAAGACCTAAGACAATTTCATAAATATAACATTGAAAAATAACTGAATATACAAATTTGAAATTGTTCGAAATATTACAAAGAATAACAAAATTGAATACGCTTTGAACAAAGTTCACAATTCTTCGGGTTCTTTTTTTATATATATAACTGAGCTTTTATCGAATTAAAAACTGTATTAAAAACAAAAATAGATTTTTTATAAGAATTTGCACCGAACGAGTTCGAAATCACGTAGACATCGCGAATTGTTCTCAAGAATAAAATTTAATGAACAGCATTTTATGATAAATTGTGTGAATTTGTGTTTTCATTTTCAACTACTTTCAGTATTTAATTAATTACATTTTAATTTACTACATAAACTATTTCTAAAAATTGTATATGTTAAAAAAATAACTTTTGCCAATTTTCACAAAAAACTCATCGCAGTATCATAAACAATAAAACAATTTAGAACAGAAAGAAAAAATAAATATTTTTCTCTCCATCTGAGGAACATTATATAAAACAAATCACTCTTTGGCCAAATTTTATTCATACCTCTAGTCAACGCACGCGCAGTGGAAATGTGAATCGTGTTCGAGTAGTGTCCCTCTCGTTTTCCCACATAGCATAACATACATCCATTCCACCTCGTCGTACTTAATCGTGAGTTGTCGTAGGCGCTGTCGGTGGTGATCGGCTTTTCCTAGAATTTTCTTTTTGTGAATTTTCATCGACGTGACGGTGGAAAGCGTATCGCTTGTGAAATCGGCAAATAGTTTGCTCAAAATCGTCGTAGTCTTCGCTCGCTTTTTGTGCAAAATTTGCGGCGAAATTATTTGTAAAATTTGTCATCCGTCCATGCCATGCGCGATAAAATATCTCAACTATTTTGCTTGCAAAAAAACGCATGCAAATCTAATTCAACAGATAATCGAGGTGTGTGACTATCGAAACAAATACAAAAAAAAATATTTTTATTAAAAGCTTTTCTAGCAAAGCTTTCCGTGATTAACAAGTGCTTCGTTCGAAAACCATTACCATTTTCTAATAATGTACCTTAAAAAAATTCAACTAATTAATTAACTCGTTTTATTCTTCTCTCTATTTTCCGTTTCTTCTTTGCAATTTTAAATCGGGAATTTATATCAAATCACTACCACGTGAACCAGGACATAATGTGCCAAATAAAGCAACGAGCAACGGGACAGCGTGTGCCGATGGGTCTTTTGGGGCAGAAGGGCCCGAAGCGACAGAGACCGACTCATCAGGGACCGGGGGGATGCGGCAGTCGTTGGAGAGGAAGGGCTCAACGCCGAACGACGCTGTTCACCTCCAGAGACGGGTGGGACTCTTCAGTGGGGTGGCTTTAATTGTCGGAACTATGATAGGTAAGTAAAACCATAATATGTGTTCAATTTCGTTTCAATGCGAATATGTGTGATTAGTTTTCAGTCATACTTTCAAATTAAAATAAGTTTAAACTAAAGAATACAAATATTTAAATAGTCATATTCACTGATTACTATTGTCTTTTTGACTATAAAATTTAAAGACATTCGGCCGTTTTGATTAGAAATTATAGAAGTTTTAAAAATGTAGAATAATTCAAACTAGGTTTAAACTTACACTGAAAAACTGGACCTAAGTCATAGTTTGATCTTTGAAAAAGGTTTTTTAGTTTTACAAGCACCTAGTATTCATAGTATATTTGGTACAGACAAATCAGAAAAATTAAAAAACCTTAACTTAATTTATTATTTTATTAAAGAACAATTGATATATATTTTTGATTTTTAACTCCATTTTATAAATCTCAAATACTATTGACGATTTCAGAATTTTAACTTACATTTTGAACTAGAATTTTGCGAAATACATTCTGAGTTACAATTAACAACTTTTCAGTTAACATTCATGCTTTTACAATATGGAAAGTTGACTGAGTCTGGAACAAATTGATGTAGTTTTGAGATATAAATAGTTTAAATAAATACAAAAATCATAATTTAAAGTTATTTTATGTTAAAAACAATAAATTAAAGAATTAGATCGCTGAAAAATTGTATATGAAGACTGAATAAAAAACAAAACAATTTATTTATACTTGAAACCTTGACAGACTAAACATAAATGTTGTAATAAATACCTCAGCGGTAGGAAAGAACGAAATTTATATACGACAACCACTTGTTAACATGTAAACATCTTGAAGGCCTATGAAACGTATATATTTAGTAAACTATTGTAAGATTACAATTGCGTGGGAGGCACATAGATATTCAAAACCATTGGAAATATAATGAAAAAGATATATGCAAAACATTTATAATTTTAATGAAGTTTTAAATAAATCGTACACAAAATAATTCAATTTTTAAAAACTTTCCAAATTATCATAATACAGTCATATTTGAGGCGCTCAGCGCCAAAACGGCCTAACCCACAAAATTTTCGAACTTCAGAAAACAGAAAAATACTAATAATAGTAACAAGAACACTTATATTTAAAAAATAATCCTTAAAATACATACTGTTTCCAACTGCCTCTTAGGCCAAATATGTAATTTCTACTTATTATGTATTATTTTACAATTTCATTCATCTAGCATCATCTTGAGAATTTGTTTTCAATTAATTATTAAATGAATGATTGATATATAGGATATAGGAAAAAAATATATTTTAATTCTTGCAGATCTTAATATTTATTTTCATCAATATGTCTTCTGTTTGGGTACAGTGAATCCAAGTCAATTTAGATGAATTTCTTTTTGAACTGTCCAATTCTTTGAACAAGTCCTCTTCCTTACTGGAATACTTAAATTTTATAATATATGGATTTTCGATTTCAAATCGAAGCCATTGAATATTCATCCATTCTATTTTTTCTTTTTTTTTGTCCGATAATGTTTTTCTATTGGTAATATATTTTTTTTAAGTTTAAAATTTTCACATTGTTTTTTATTTTTTTGTAAAAATTGCACTTTTATATTTAAATATTATTGAATTGAGCGTTAAAATGTATTTGCAGATAAAAAATGTATTATGCAGATGAGCTCTTCAATTCAAAATATTTTTATTTGAGCACTTATTTCATTATTAATAAAAAAAAAACAACCAATTGAGATTAGCGAAATGTAATGGTTACAATTTTTTTACTGTCCTAACTATAAAATGTTTTGATGCCTTGCTAGGGATTCAAGGAACTGAAGGGGAAGGACTGTAAAATCAATAAAATATATAATTGCATCATTTTGACTGATTTTTCAATTTTTTTTCTTTTAATAAAATAAAAATATGCAATTTACTTACATAGATGGCCTTTACAACTGTGTTTGTCTTGCCCGCAGCTAAAAACTTACGCCTGTCGTTTCTGCAGTGCGACGGACTGGATATTCTTAACCTAAACTTTCCAACGCAGTTTTGGGCGTCCTTTCCAACGTGTCCATCGAGTTAAGTCCCATTTCTAACATCTTTTCATCAATTTCTACGATTTAGTTAGTGCAGCCGTTCATTCTCCTGATTCAATACTCGTTAGCAACGCTGAGTTTGCGGATTTACGAAGTACTCTCTCATCGATAAATCCCAATTTTCTGCATCATTAAAATGAACGGGCATGGTGAGACCGAGGGAGGAGGTTCTGTTTTTCAATTGTCTACTGAACGCAAAGTAGCACCTTTTCGCAATATTTCCCTATATAAATGACGTCATTTAAAATGTCAAATTTATCGGTGTTAAAATCAGCTTTTTGTCCATGACGAAGGAGTCTTCTTGATTCTTGACACATGCCTTCGTTATCGATAGACCCACTTGATTTCTTCTCCATCTGGAGAAAGCTGCATGTGTATTTCTAAAAATGATAATGCTATTTAAATGAACAATAAAACCCAGTAAAAAAGGTTATGTCACATGGGAAATTTTGAAGTCGGAAAAATTTCATAGCTGGTATCACAGAAAAAAAGATTCTTAGTATATATGTATTTGAACATTTATTTTATGTATTTTTTCGAGTACCTCAACTAAGGACCAATTTCATAGAATTAATTTTAATTATTTTTACACACATTCTATATATATCTCATATCCTATATATATCTCATGTATTTATTTTGAGCTTGGACCGATTATAATATAACATTCATAATTCGTACTCCTTGAATTATGAATGTTATATCATAATTGGTCCAAGCCCAATATAAATACATGATATATGGGATAATGTATGTAAAAATAAAAAGCAAATCTAGAAAGTATCTGTAATATCCTTTAATTTGAGTACGAATTTATAATTTTTTGTACCTACACACCGAAACTACGTTAGTGAGCAAAACATTAGTTTACATGTTTGACTATAAAATAAAGGGTTTTATTAGTGCTATATGAGGTAGAAGAACTCTTCGTGTTTTCCTGTAATCGTGATTTCACCAGAGATATACCGGCCACACCTTCTTTAGGCTGTTACAAACGGATGATCAAATTGAATATAAGTTTCCACTTTTTCTGTATGGTATAAATATGAAAAGGGCTGTTAAACTTAAAACAATGTTATAAAATTATTTTAAAAAATTACAAAATTATTTAAATTTATTAACCCCCATATAACGTTTAACGAAAACGACGAATTTTCCAATTTTCATCAAATAAGATATACAAAATAAAATAGGTTTTCAAATTCAGTGTCATATCTATTATAAATGGTAGACCTCAATAATTTTAAACTATTTCTAAAAAAATGTAAATAAAGGTCTCCCAAAAATATATTTGTATTTTATTTAATAATGTTTGGTTTCATTTAAACAATTTCATGAATAGTCAATATTATGGTTTTAATCTCTTGATGTGAAACATTAATATATATATAATGCTATATGGCAACTACAAATTGGCGCGTGTTTTTATCATAATATAAAAATAGACAATACGATTTTATGTAGTGGAGTTATATAACATATAACATTAGCATATTTATTTGTATTAGACTTGTATATAGAAACCATATATATATGTCATTAATAGTTTATAAATAAAAGTGGGTGTGCGTGTTTTTATTTGACAGGTATATTCATAAATTATATTGATTTTATTTATATAAAGTTCGTTGTCGAATAAAAACCTCGCAAGTTGATTTTTATTTACGATGATTACCCACGATGTGTAATACAGGGTGTTTGGTTCAACTATTTCAATAATTCAAACAAAATAAGAAAATATAAATAAAAACATGTCTAATTTTGCACCCAGTTTAAGTTACAGGGTGTTTAAGAAATTAAGACTAATAACTAATTTATGCTCGTAACTTCAACGAGTAGATATCTATTGGTGTTCGTACCTAACATCTCCTTATCTATACGTTAAAATTACGAAATTTTGCTTACACGATAGATAACTAAGCACCAGTAGATACCTATTCGTTGAAATTATGGCCATTAGTCGAGAAAATTGATTATAAAGTATGTGTAATCTTTGAAACACATTACTTTAAATTTACAAAAATAAGAATTTTTACTTTGTCAGTGATTTTAAAATTTCGGAAGTTTAAACGCAACTATTCTTATAATTGTCAAGACAAATTTTAATATACTAATGAATGTCAATAAATTATACGATAAAAATTCAAAAAATGTAGAGATTTTTAAACAATTTTTTAAATATTTATTTTGCATTTATCGTTAGATCAAAAAAATGATTTATAGTTATCAGGAGCATATCCAAACTAACTATCAAAATTTTATACATTTTTTAGATAATTAGTTGTTATTTCTTGTACGCTTCATATAATTATATTTTGTTGTACCAGATATTGAAAATACAAAACCGAATTCGAAAACGTAACTTGGAAAGAGGCACATTGAAACCTTTTCGTTTTTTTAGCTTATAATTGATTTCGAAACGAGAAGAAACATTGCAATCGAAACCCTTATTCGTTTAGGTTTCAATCAAGTTTAACTTTTTTATTTGCAAAAAAATACTAAAAAGCTGTAATAATCGCTAATATGGATTGCTCTACTCCTACTAGGGTCTGGAATATTTGTGTCACCATCTGGTCTACTAGTTCGTACTGGTTCCGTTGGTGTAAGCTTCTTAATATGGCTGGCCTGTGGTGTGCTCTCATTGCTGGGTAAGTTTAAACATATTTATAATTATCATAAAAGAAAAACTACCTTAAAAAAATATTATAGTTTACACTTTTTGAATTAAAATATTTTCGTTTAATTAAATTTATATTTCAATGTAGCAAATACGAATAAGTATTTTAAATAAGTCTTTTTTTTATTTCAAAACCGTCAGAATTGATTTATTTGATATACAAACTAATGTTATTTTCACACGTTGACTTTTTTAAAATTTATTTTTATTTAAACTTAATTTTTTTTTTTCATTTATAATACGTAACACAAATTTAAATAAATATTTTTTATTACTAACGTAGGTAATAAAAATTGCATAAAAACTTTTTATTAAATACTAATATAAATTACTAATAAATTATTTATTTTATTAATTCTTTATTTATTTCAAATTGTATTTCATACGTAATAAAAAGTTTTTAATGTACAGTTTATTATCTAAGTAATAAAAATATTTACTTTAAATTTTATTAACTACGTAAAAATTTAAATGATAAGTATTTAAATGAAGTTTAATTAAACAGTATTTAATTTTAATTAAAAAGACTGCAGGTGAAAAAAGTGTCGAAAAGTATTTAAATTTATTTTTATCCCTCAGAGTAGAAAATAGCGATATAGTTATGAATTTGTAACGTTATTGAACTTATATACTATCGAAAATATGTTTATTGGATTTAAAAAATAGGGTTCGATACAAAAAGATGTAGTTCAAACTATATTTATACTGAAATAAACACATTTAAAAGTTAAAAATGCACACAAAGAATGCAAAATACGTGTTTTCGGTTACCAATAACATTTTAAATATAACATTTATGTAATCCTAAATATAGCTACTATATATCGACGCCCCTTACAAAAACTAAAGCCCGAATTACACGTTTGAATAAACGCTCAATTTTTGAATCAATATCAATCGTGTGATTGTCCAATTTTTGTATGGAAAATTAGGCAAACATATGATTGTGTTGAAATTTGATTCAAAAGTTGGACGTTTATCAATCGTGTGATTCAGACTTAAAACATTTTAAATTTTTCTATGAAAATTTTCATATCATTGATATCAAACATTATTTCGAGAAAATGTGGGTGCTAACACTTATTAACTCCTCATATTGTCGCGCCTTATTGTGCTAAAAGTACATTTGAAGTGTTTTTCTAGTATAATATATATATAAATATTCGCAAATAAGTGGTTGAACTATACTATGTGAACTATATACATCATGTTGTTTTACTTCAAATAACAGTTGGCGCCTTTGGCAACCACATGATTTTATTGTTTTATTTCTAGCTATTTACAATTTACAAAATACAAAATAAAATATTCGAACGGTAAACAAATTTTGGCACATTGTCAACAACTTTCCTACCTTGTCGGAAAAATGCACTTGGTTCATCTCTGCCATTGAAACCGAAAGTGGCAGAGATCGATTGTTATAAAATTAGATACCGATGAATAACTTTTCATAACATAACAGTTTGGAAAGTTGAACATTTCAATAACAGCGCTCTGTGCAATTCTTATATTTTAAGGCGCTCTGGCGTATGCTGAATTAGGTACGATGAATACATCGTCTGGAGCTGAATGGGCCTATTTTATGGACGCATTCGGACCGGCTCCGGCCTTTTTATTTTCATGGGTATCGACCTTGGTACTAAAGCCATCACAAATGGCAATTATATGTCTCTCATTTGCACAGTATGCAGTTGAGGCGTTCGTATCGGAATGTGATCCGCCGAGGTCGGCTGTTAAGATGGTTGCATTGGTCGCCATTGGTAAGCCATACATTTATGCAACCATGTCCTTTCTCAAAATACTAAATTGCACGAAACTTCGTCCCCTCCTCCTCCAGTTATGATTCTCTTCGTTAATTGTTATAGCGTCAATCTGGGGATGGCTGTGCAGAATATTTTCACGGCTGCCAAGTTAGTTGCTGTGCTCATTGTCATCTCCGGTGGTGCCTGGAAACTGTTTCAGGGCAATACGCAACATCTGTCGAATGCATTTAGTGGACCCACGCCAACTATGGGCGCCATTGCCACAGCTTTTTACACCGGCCTATGGGCTTACGACGGCTGGAACAACCTGAACTACGTCACCGAGGAGATAAAGAATCCGAGCAAGAATTTGCCACGTTCCATCGCCATAGGCATACCACTGGTTACGCTGTGCTATGCATTGATCAATATATCATATCTGGCCGCGATGTCACCCACCGAAATGGTAGAGTCGGAAGCGGTTGCCGTTACCTTCGGTAATCGTATTCTGGGCGCCATGGCCTGGTTGATGCCTTTGAGTGTGACGATTAGCACGTTCGGCAGTGCAAATGGCACCCTGTTTGCGGCAGGACGGTAAGTTGGAAGGTGTTGGAAAAGACTGAGCTATGGGAACTAATTATCTGTTTACAGCTTGTGCTTTGCTGCCAGTCGTGAGGGACATCTTATGGATATTTTATCGTACGTGCATGTACGCCGTCTGACACCAGCGCCTGGTCTTATTTTTCACGTATGTTTTTCATTTTTATTAATGTATGTTTTACTTAGAGTTAAGTTGGATGAGATCTGGAAGAAATTTAATTAGTCTAAATAGGACAAAGAGGTTTGTGTGCGGTGTGTTAAACTCAATGTATGTCAATTGGTATTTTACTTACACTATTTACACGGTTCGAAATTTGAGTAATCATTTTTTAGTTTTTAAAAGTTTACCCTATTAGGGTAGACGTGACCGGATTATGTTGTACCAATGAAAAAATTAAATGTCCCGATCATGGCCCTATACGAAATGGCTGTAATATTTATATGTACATTTATTCTACACCATTTCGAAAAGAAATTGAGAAAATTCCAAATGAAATTGGATCAATTTTTGTTTCCAATTTTAAATGGAAAATTTCAATTTCTTTTGTAATTTCTTAATTTTAAATCATATTTGAAATTTCTCTTGATTTCAAATAAAAAATCTCAATTTCATATTAAAATCAATCTCAATTTCAAATTGTATATCTAAATTTTATTTGGAATTTTCCCAATTTCAAAAGGTAAAATTACAATTTCATTAGAAATTTTTCCATTTAATAATAGAAAATATAAATTTTATATATAATTATTTGATTCATTTAAAAATGTCTCAATTTCAATATAGTACAAACTAGATTGAATTAAATGGTATTAAAGTAAATATGATAAACTGAAAGATATCGATAGTTTTCTTATAATATTTCAACCGAGTTTTGAACCGTGTCACATTAGTGAAAAGATTTTCTTTTTGTTCAGAACATTCCAGTTCGGATGCATCGACCAAAAAGTGTTATTTTTCATATTTACAAAATTTAATAGTAATTTTTCGTTCACAGTCTCTAATTGCTTCAGCTATGGTTTTGTATGGTACCATCGATTCTCTGATCGACTTCTTCAGTTTCACCGCATGGATTTTCTACGGCGGCGCCATGTTGGCGCTCATCGTTATGCGATTCACCAAACCCAACTATCCACGGCCCTACAAAGTGCCAATTATCATTCCAGTTGTGGTTCTGGTGATTTCAATGTACCTGGTGGTGGCACCTATCATTGACTCACCACGCATTGAGTATCTGTACGCGTTGCTCTTCATATTCGCTGGTCTCATTTTTTACGTGCCGTTCGTAAAGATGGGCATGTCACCACGTTTCATGAGTAAGTTTTAAAACGTCGTGATTAGTGTTCTCAAATGAAGGGTTTTTATTTCAGATAAAGTAACACTATTCTTTCAACTATTGTTGGAAGTGGTGCCGACATCAACGATGGGCATGTTTGAATAGAAGAAGTGCCGCGCAGCAACATCAACTCGTAGCTTCTTATTCGAATTATTTATTGGATTAGCCACGTAATGTTGACAGATCAAGTCAAAGCCTGTGTAGATATTTTCAAATACTATTAGTAATGTTTACGTATGTTAAATAGTGCTGGGCTGGCTAAAAGCAGGCCATGGAAATGTTATTTCTCGCCATGTTAAAGATATTTATTTTTATTACGAACTATTAATTACAATATTTTATATGTTTATATCTACTATATTTTATTATTGTTAGAATTTAAATATCTGTATTTTTACATACCATAATTTGTACGTAAAAATATTTATTGGGGAATAAACACGCGAAGAAATACGGGGGAATATACAAAAAAAAGTTTAGGTATAGCAATAACAGATATAAGGTATTACGGTAAACGTATATCATTGGACTGCGTTAGCATAATAATTTTTGATAAAAGAGTTGATGCGAAATTGGTTATGTCATAGCTGAAAAGCATTTGAATACTTGGAATTTTGTAAGTGTTAAGCATTACGAAGTACCATCAAATGGTTTAATTTCATATTTAATTTCAATCATTATTTTGTGCATCTTTTTACCACTGAAGAGAAAAGACATCGTACTATTTTCGATAATAAACAGCAATTTAAAGATATGCGCAATGTGTATCTCAAATTCATAAGACTTTTGGATAACATTTTCTTTTACAGTCTCGAACCAAATTTACAATGTATAAAATAGTTTTAAAATTTTAAATTTAATAACTTTTTATATGAGTACCTTTTCAATTACCTACATATGAAACAATCTGTTAAGGGTTTAGTTAGTTTAGTACTTTTAATTTCATCTAATTTTAAGTTATTCTTGGTATATGGTTTACTTAACCATGTCGATATACTATTGTATCAATAAAGTTGAAGAAATAAAGTTAAATAAAACAACCAAAAATTGAAAATGTTTTTAATTAAAATATAAGAGATAAAACTATGGAGATAAAACTCACTAAACAGAAGCCATAATGCTTCTATTATCAACCATTTCATAATGTTGCGGCGGGAATATATCAACATTTTCTCATATTTTAATTATTCAAAGCGCCGGTAGGAAGTGAACGGATGCGGAATAAAATATTTTATTATTGAAAACGTAAAAAATCCGATGTTCATATAAATTTTATCACTTTGAATCCGCATTGAAATTAAAGGGAATTCGAAATGAAATTAATTATATTTGTATTTATTGTGCATTTATAATGATGTAGTGTTCAATAGTTTATCATAGCATTTCCTACGTAACTTCTAGTCCCACCTTCGCGTAGGTGAACACCGTTAACTGAGCAAACAGCTGAAGATCGGGGAAAACGAAACAGGGATTTTGGACCACCAAGAAGAGGGTTTTGCTAAGACAGTCACCAACACGTAAACACGATGACAACCCACGCAAACGTATAATATACTATGATTTACGGATATACACCTGAAACATCCGAACCATTTACAGGGATTTGATTGATGTCCATGAAAAAGACGACTGACATCACCGCAATCTAGGAAATGAGATGTTTAAAACCTGTCCCTCTCCTGTGACATCCATTACAGGTGTCATACGGAGAGGTACGAATTTGGTTGGCCATTTGTAGTCGGAAATACACTGCACCATCTTGTCTGCAGGTTCACACCGTGAACATTGCAACAATCCGTATAAATTCATAATCATTGTTCATTAGACTAATTTGTGTGCATGCTCCGACAACAAAATCAAAGAGGTCTTCTACGAAGCCTATGAGTGCTGCCTATGAGTGCTGCCCCCGATACCCATTAACACCCACAATTTCGAAGCCATAACGGGCTTCGTCTGCCGAGGAACCAAAAAAAAGTGTTCAATTCTGCTCCCGACGGTGTTCAACGTTGGAGAGGGCGTCCGATACTCCGGTGGAGCGACTGGTGGGGCTTGAAGTGCTTATCTGTTGCCAGTGAGCGCACTAGGGTGGCGTAATAACTGCGGCGGAATCCTTCATGGGTTGTAATGGCCAAAAAATTTAGTATTTATTAAAAATGTATGAATATGTTTTGAATTTATTTATTATTTGACACTTTACAAAAGCCAACTGAGATTCGGAGTATTTTTTGCGGATCTCAACTCGCACGGATCAATAATATATTTTCTCCGAAAAAGTGAGTCGAGTGCGGATCGTATAGACTCTCGCCGCAACAAATCCGTCGGATTCCATAATCAGCATGAATATGCTTTACCTTAAATAGTTTACGAGTTTTGCTTCATTGGTTTTGCGTCTTTAAAAACTAAAAATAAAACCGAGTTTTCAAAATTTTATTTTAATATTTAAATAATACGGTTTTTTAAAAACAGTAGGACGCAGTCCATTGAAACTGGTACAACGGTTTTTTTTTTTTTCAATGCGAACATTGGTTGTATTAGATGAAAACACCTTCTCTAATTCTAGGTGGAACTTCGTCATTTATAATTTTTAAAACATTTAATGAAATCTGATATATTTATTGAATGGCCCATCGTGGGATGCTTTAATTTCTTGTGTCGTTAGTCCGACCCAGTAATACCACCGATTTCGCACTTTTTCGCAATTAACTTTAATTTTCGAATAAAATGATATCGAAATCGGTACAACAACAAAAAAAAACATCATATTATCAGTTTTTATAAATGTTTTGAACAATAATGGAATATGTTTATATTTTTTGTTTCAAAATTCCAACATATACAAGTATTTGTCTAAAATAATGCAATTCAATTTCAAGAAAATAATCTCTTTTGGAAACGTAGGAGTTCCTTAAGCTTTTTAATTTAATCTAGGTTCTTCATAATTCAAATTAATTTTGAATGTATTCAGAAACTGGACACATTTTTCTTTTTATTCAAATACCCCTAAAAAATTCTACTTTCGAAGTTTTTGAATGGAAATATATCGTCGGTGGTACTGCAATACCGCCTATCTGCATTTTCGAGTACCGATTACAAAATGAATTTTACAGAAGAAAAATTCCTTTTTTGAGTCTCAATTCTGCATTTACTTCATCCAAAATTAATTATGTCATAAATTATAATGTCATTTATATAATTTATCCGATCATTTAAAACTGGATTATAAGACGGAAATAGGCGTAATTTTCAATTGGCGGTACGATTATGCATGTTTCTATTTTTTTGAAGTTTCTGGATTTTAATTTCAAATACAGTGATTTATAATACGTGCCAACATTAAGTACATTTTTCCTAAATTATAAAATTTCCTTAGATTGGCATCACTGTTCGTTGCACTCTATCGAAAAAACTAAATCCATTTCAATTTCTAACGAACGACGTCTTTATTAAAGTCCGGAAAAAGTATAGATATTTCGCGCATAGCCGATTCTTGACTGTCCGACCCGTGACAGGCATTCCGAGTATCCGATAAACCATACAAACCTCTTATCGTCTCCGGGTGTGTATAGACGGCCTTGTAGACCTTTGTAGGTCCCATGAGAGAGCGCCACTTGCCGATGCTGCCAATGGACTCCAGTATAAGCGCATAACAAGGTCCGCTAAGGTAAAAAAGACATACTTAGCAACATGTTTGAGCCAAGTTCCTGCAATATTCACCTGCCCATAAATGTTGTCAAACGATTGTAGAAAAATTTATTCTTATGCTCTGCATAAAGACGTTCCGACAGCTCTTTCGTAATGAGCACCTCTTTGGAGTCCAGTACTGTGAAGTTCTCCGCGATTAGTTTCTTTATGCCGTGGAACGCAATGCTATTTCGCACCACATGTGGCTTGATTAACGCTAACGTCAGCTCCATTTCATATATTAATTTATATTAGTTTAATTAAAATTATTGACTAGAATTTTGACTGTTGTAATCAGCTGGAAGCAAGCAGTAACCTGCGCCAGCCAATTTTTAGCCGGCTTAGCCGAGCCGCCGTTGGGTTTGACCGCTTGACATTTTTGTCGAAGAACTGATAAAAGTGTGTGTGTATTTGCTAAAAAAATATCTTTCGAAGTCTATCTGTCGAAGTTACACTCCTCGCAAAAAAATAAAATAAAAAACTCGAGAAGAAAAAATAATTAAATTTAAATTATTCATTTAATTCAAATCATTTAAGTAAAATGGAAACATATGTAATTTATTTCACTGTTCACGCAAAAGGAAAACTTTTCCGAAACAGTGCAAAAATATTGAAAACCGTAAGATTCAAACGATTAATTTTCATAGACTTTTTTTTCAGAGAAAACATTTTTTATAGACATGTTTAGACATTTATAGTAATGTTGATATAATAATGTTAATGTTAATAAAATTAAATTAAAATTTTAAAATTAAGATTACTTAAAAATTACTTACTAAATATACTAAACTATACTAAATTTTTTGTCGGTGATGCAGTTTTTACTTTTCAATTCAACAAATTTTCGAACAATCCAAATTCAATCGATTGATGATTACGGACTTTATTAATTACCAGTTACCTAATTATGACCGAATGAAAACTCGTTTAATCTGTGTTGCCAGATGAATTTACCCACAAGAAATCTCATTTTACCACAGAAAATTCGCACAAATTACCACAGAGCATATTTACCACAATTTCCACAAATTACCATCAAGTACTACCACAAAGGAATAATTTAAATGTATATTAAATTTAATAGAAATAAATGTAAATACCAATAAACATAATAAATAAAACGATTTAGGTACTTATTTTAATATAGTGTGGTAATTACCATAACATACTACAAACGATGAAAAATTACCAAAATAATATTTTTCCTACGTATCTGGTAACACTGCGTTTAATTTAGACAAATTCGCACACGCACTAAATATATAAAAAATGTAATTTTAAATTTTCGAGTTTGTTGATTAGTATTATAAAAAGTAATTGATGCATTTTTAAAGTTGAAAAAATCAACTAATAGAAGCGGAAGATAATTTCCTTATCATGTGTTAAAAAATTTAGATCATTGACTAAAAATTGAAAGATTTTTGTAAATGAATATTTGGCATTCGGAAAATGTATTTGGTGATTTTTCGATCTACAACGACGATATGCAATTTCATTAAATATATGTACTGGATATTCATACTGAGCTTTGACCGACTATAACTTGCATAGTTTTTAATCTTCAAAATTTCCCATGTGACCCAACTATATTTTGCTACATTGTTTAATTTTAAAAATATTTTTTATATTTCGTTTATTTATAACTCGTTTATTTTCTGTTTGTTTTAAGTGCAATTTCTTTATAAAAAATGCAGTCATAAAACCTGCATAATTTTAATAAGAACGCGGTAAAATTGCAACTTTTACGAGAGATTCACGTCGTTTGTCAACGCCAGAACATATAATTTCTAAGAAAAATGAGCAAATCTGCATTTTTATCAGAATGCCTTTAGTGGGTAGTAGTAAGTGGCAATGCTGGCTGGTTAAAACAGTATGTGGCTCATCTAAATAAATTATGTCCGTATGGCAATTTTCTAAAATTGCATACATAAAACTGTAGTTTACAGACTATGGTATGGCGTTGATAAAAAACATTGAAAGAAGTGTATGCAAAATTGTGGAGAAATAATGGAAATTGTGGATGAATAACATATGACAGATTCGTTTTTTAACATATAAAGAAGTGAGATAAAATATCTCATTGAATCTTTATAACTTTTAAAAACAATCCAAAATCGACAAACTTTATTCGATACTTTACTCTAAGCATAACATTAAGTTTTAGTAAAAAGTTTATTATTTTTAAGGAAATTATTAAATTTTAAATAGATCATTAGACATTCGAACAAAAGAAACTGGAAGATGATTTTTTGATATTTAATGTTTCAACGGAAAACACCACCTTGATTCTTTGTATTGCAAATATTTAAATCAATTGAAACTGATGATCAAATATATGTTTCATATAAATTACCTTCATGTGTTGCAATCTCCAGCGCCTTAATCTCTTGACAGCTCGGCATTACGTTTCATAATCCCAATGCGACCCTTTGCAATACAACGTAAATAGATAACATTGAAATTATGGAAATGCAGCATGTCGTCGCTTTTTCATTTTACCATTTACTTCATCTCTGGTGGCAATCCACTCCCTCAGCCTCCTTTTTATTGCTTTAGAATGTGTTTAAGCTGCTTTGGATTCATTGCCATCACTATACTCAACGATTTTCGTTTGCAAGTTCACTGGCAACAACATCTTCAGCTATAGTGTATGTGCCGGTGCAACAAACCATTTGTCAAAATCGTTCTTTTTATTGGACAACCAAAATAACATGACCCTAGGTAAAATTCAAGGCAGTTCAGAAACATTTCTCTAAATGTTTCAACCGGAAATCCGACTCTAAAATAGCAGTTTCTCAAAAACTGTCGGAAATATTTCCGAAATATTTCTGTAAGTTGTCAGAAATCTTGTCTCTGGGGGGTAAAAAGTGTACTGCTTTGTGCGTCGTATGAGTCACCTGAATTCCAAGTAATCTTGAAAATTCGCGAAAAAGTAGAGATTCGCATTGTCTACCTTTGTCTGTTGTTAAATTAGAGGGTACTCCATATCGTAACATCCATCTAATGGAATATGCTGAAACGACCGTCTGAACAGTGATGACTTTGAGTAGAGTACACTCAGAAAAAATACTATATAAATAATAGTTTTTTTACTATTAAAATTAGTCAATAGGATAAATTATTATTTTAATCGGAAAATAACATTAAATACTAGAAAATACCATGACATTGCCATTGAGTTTATATGAAAAGATTTACTTTTTGTATACTATTAAATCAATAATTGTCCTATTGACCAATTTTAATATGATTTGAGAGAATTTTTACCTGGGTGTAGCCTCTGCCCATTTTTATAATCTGTTAAACAAGTCTAAACATACCTGTATCCATTACCAAGAGCGATACGTCGCACGATATCAACCCTGAAGTGCTAGTTATTAAAAAAGCACATCCAAAGACTTTGATATGGGCAGACGAAACGACTCTAATTACTGTCGAATGTGTCAGAATGTTGTGAATCCCTGAATGCTATCAAAGAGTGTTTTTTCGAATACGAGAAGGTCAGACAGGCTTTGTAGGAAGTCATAAAAAATCTCACTTCTTTACTCAAAATAATCAATTCAAGAATTAAAGAAATACTTTTTCGTAAATTTAAATTTCGTAAAATATACGATTTTTTGAAAAATACAACAGAGCATTCGTAATTTTTAACTTCGAACGATTTTTTATTTTACGATACATTCATATATATTGCAATTTGATATTCGTAAAGCAAACAGAAGCAGAAAAGAAGGCAAGTAGAAAACAAGCAGAAAACTAGACAGAACAGATACATTTTCTTTTCAGTGTCGGCATTTGTGTAAATTTATTGAATTTAATTCGCAAATTAATCGCTTTTGTAATAAAAGTATGTGAAATTATTAAAATTATTATTATATAAAAAATTGCCTATTTTCTGTGGGTGTCAAAGTTGGAAACGAGCATCACGATGTCGAAACATTTGCATTCATTATAAGAGGACAATTATATCGTCGGTGATACTGCAAATCTGCATATCTGCATTTTCGAATACCTCTTACAAAATGAATTTTACAGAAGAAACAAAACTATCTTCAATTATAATTTTGCACTTACTTCATACAAAATTAAGTATGTCATAACTTATAATGGCATTTATCTAATATATCCGATCAACATATCATTAAAACTCGATTATAACACAAAATTCGTCAGCTGTACGAATTAATTCGTGGATTACTTTCGTAAAATATACGAATTTAAACATATATATGTATTTCGTAACATTACGAAGGTTTATACGTACTATGTACGCATATTTTCGTGGATCATTTTTACGATTATTTTCGTACAATACACTAACTTTTTCATGTATTTTATGTATGTTTTATTTTGAGCGTGGAAATTTCATATTATTCAAAGACAAGTTACTGTTTAGTGAATTTAAGAATGGTTGTATCAGATTCTGGTTAACTGGCTAACAATGTATAGTTAAATGGCGATGGAATTGATATAGAATCCACTATTATTTCAACAAGATTTCAAAATAAATGTAGCTCGCACCAGCTTCATGGAATTTCTGCAGGATTGTGTTAGTTTGCTGTGTCATTTGCCTGGGGAATTCTTATTTTCGCGAGTAGTCGCTGAAGGAATAAAGTCGTTACTTGAAACGCGAAACAACATAGATGTTATCTCAGCGCTAAATATATCTCTATCACATCTCTTCTCACGCTATTTTCCTTTAATACGTGGAATAAATGGGACGTCAGACAATTGATGCACGTATTCAGTATTGCATATTTATTTTATTGATGCTTCAATGCATTTTTATTGCAAAATGTTTCAGTTGTTTTGTTTAGATTTTGGTATTTCTCTGTGCATTTTGGTGGGTTTTCGAATCTCCAGCCACTGACAAACTTCAGCATTTTTGTCATTTATTCAAATGATTTATTAACGTTTTGGGATTTCATTTCAACAGAATTTCAGATTTTATCATCCGGTTGCTTCTGTTATACCAATGATAAATTTGTTCTTGTAGCATACGGCAATTTTTTAAGTTTGAGCGATGTATGCATTAATATCATCCTAATCAGCGGATATATAAACTGAATTAAAAATGTCTTTAAAATAAATACATATGTATTTGATTCATCGCCAAAAACCAATGTATTTGTTTTTACTATATTGATATAGTTTTTTTGTTTGGAAAATGTTTTGCTGCGTTTCTATACAAAAATTCCAAAAAATTACACTTATTGAAAATAATAAAGTTTTTATTTATAGGTCTGAAATATGTAGTTAATTTACTACGTATGCTTTTATTTGTATTATTTTATGTAGTTTTCACCTTCAAGAAAAGTGTACAAATATTACAAAATATGCATTTATCTGTACTACATTATGTATTTATTTAAAAACATTCGAAAAATACTTATACTCAATTTATTTTAAATATTAATTTAAGAAATAACTAAACAAATCATAGTTTTATATTTCAGAAATCGAATATTAAAATGTAAACCATTCAATTTGTAATTAACCCTTTTTAACCAAAATATACAAACATTTATCTTGTAGATTAGTGCTGGCTTTTAATTTAAGTTTAACCAAACTTCATTCAGTTTTCTTCAATTTCAGTTGGCTCTTAATTACTGAAAGTTTAGCTTAACTTGAGTTTGGCGCACTTTAGACCGCTTTCTAATGTACCTGGCTTTGAGGAAGCGGCATGGGACTGGACCAACTTTTTAATTATGATTTTCCGCCACGAGCACAATCCAATAACAACTTGAGTTTGATTATTTCTTCTTGAATCTAGACCAACTCCAACTGGAGTGCATAAGCAAAACTTGCATTTAACTTGGTTTATCTCGCAAAATGGCTGAAGTTTGGACGTCATCACGCAAAGAGAAAAAGGCTACCCAGCAGCACAAAACGGTTTAATTTGAGCCATTTCATTGTTGGCCATTTAAAACTGTTGCCAAATTATGCACAAGATCGTCCGGAAGCTGCAGCAAGTGGCAAGAAAACTGTATCTCAACGCAGTAACGAAACTCATTGTCAATGCACTGCACAAATGGGACAAACAACAACGAAGTTTACTTTTCCCACAGGCTACAGTGGTTCCGGATTGTGGTTGAAATCTCAGAAAGTGCAGACTGCCGAAGAATGGAATTCATTCTGTTGCGTTTGTTACCGCACTCTACCCAAAAGTTATTAATTTCTTTAATGTACAGTGTGTCCAGAAACGTTTGCATATAATGAACGTTTGCAATTTTTAGGTTTTAGCAATGATATTTGATATGATACGACAATTTACTAAATAAAAATAAATAAATTTCTCATATATATATTTTTATATTTACCTTTTTTTAGTTTGGTACTTTAAGTCGAAATTTCCCGATCTCCCAAAAAATTAAAATATCAAAGACAAAAATGTAGAAACCATTTACGAAATCAAAAATATCGAAAATAAATGTCGGAAAAAGTCTCGAAATGCACTCCCGTACTTAAGTTAGCCACAGCTCCGTGATTTAGATTGTCAATATTTATCTCATTGGGCAGCAGGATGTGCCACATGTCTTTCATATAACTAAATCTTTTAAAATGCCATAACTCTTAACTGTTTAAAATATGATATTGAAAAGTTTTATTTTGGTTGAGTAGATCTTCAATATTATGTTATCTGTAGCAAATATGGAAACAAAAATGCGTTTTGTTTGATTTCAAATTTTATTTTCCTTAAAATTATTTTGACCACCGTCTAAAGACTCTAAAAGTTTTGTGAGCAAATGTCCAGAGTGTGCTGGTGCTGAATGCAAAGCGAACAAACGTAGCTCATTGTTTTTCTTCATTGTGTTGGAATAATATCTATGAAGTTATTAAATTCTGCATATTTCATATTTGTTTCAGGGAACTTCCTTTAATTTGGTACATTTGAGTAGCATGTGCCTCTGATTTCACAGTAGGTACACCGAGAAGCATAAATTATGTTAAAAAAAACTTTATAATTATTTTAAATTAGCATTTAATTTGACAATACCACTTTAAATAAATCACTTTTGCATTAATGTTTCCAATGAAAACGTGATTGAAACAATCATCTACACAGAAAAAATAATCGACGTAAATACAGCAACCATAAATAATTGTGTACCATTTACTGATCTAGCAAGAGTTCTAATGTATTTAGCACACACATTCGCTAAAAATGTGATTTGCTTTCAAAAATATACCAATTATGGACTTTGCGTAAATAGCAAACTATTTAATTGGTATTGGCGATGTTTTAAAAATATTTTTATTATCTTCACAGTCTTTATAATTCTCATTCAGTTAATTAAATAAATGATATAAATTCTTGTGAAAGCACATAACACATTTTATGATGATGAATTTTTCATCAATACAATAATTATTCTATAGTCGTTTCAGCAAATAATTTAATTATATTGATAACACTTTTTGTTTATTTTTTGTTAATGTATTAATTAATATTTTATCAATTCAATTAAAGGTCGTATCGACGATGAATCAATTAAAAATTAATTGTATTGATCAAATTTTTTGCTATATTTTCACATATATTTTTTTATATTTTTTTCTGTGTAACGATTTCTTTAACAATGTCACTTGTGACAACATGATTGGAGTAATCATTCAATCATTTCTGCATCATGGTAAAAATGATCACTATATCGCTAATGCCCACGAAGATCTATTTGAACAAAGGTGATATTTTGTATGTTAAATATGGACGAAAATGATGTCAGTTTCAACTAGAGATGGGCCCGTGCCTGCTTTTGATGGCACGGACACGCACGGGCACGCCGTAAGGTGCCACGCACGAGTCCGATGACTAAATTTAAAGGCACCGTGCGTGAAGCACGATAAAACACGGAATATAGAAAGACACGAAGAGACACAACAAAACACATAAAAAGCATGGAATCACATGAAAAACTAGGCAAAACGTGAAAAATAATATTATAAACCTTTAGAATATCGGTTCCGGTTCTGTTTCGCAACCCAAAATTGTATGGGTTGCGATTCCGGTTCCACACATTTTTTTAATGACGGTTCCTATTCCGGTTTCAAAAATCGAAACGGTTCCGGTTGCAATTCCGGTTCTTTGCGGTCCCAGAATGCGATTAAAACCATTGGAATATCGGTGCCGGTTCTCGTTACAAAATTTAAAAATCGAGGTTTCGGTTTCGGATTCCGGTTCCAACCAGAAAAAATTATGTGGGTCCTGATTCCGGTTCTACACATTTTATAAATCGGTTTCGGTTCCGGTTCTTTATGGTCCCATATTATAAATAATTCAAAAATTTACTTTAGTACTATTTTATTCTCTGAATCGGAACCTGCCAGGACCGCAAAGAACCGGATAAAATGTTCGGGACCGACTCCGATATTCAAAAGTGTGTTTGTCCCTGGTTAAAATACCACGAAATTTATATTTTCTGATGCTGGAAGTAAACGGTTTTTAAATTGGAGTATACAAAAAATAATAATCGACGTAAATTTAGCAACCTATATTAATTGCATTCATTAAGCAATAAAGCAATTAAATTAAATTAACTAATATAATGAAAACATTTGCTATTCTTCGTTATATAAGCAATTTAAAAAATTTAAATATTTCAAATTTTATATAAAATAATTCATCAAAAATTGTTCATTATAAGTTATTCCTTAATTTATTTAAATTACATTATATAACTTTATTTATTTGGGACTTTGCTGCACAATTTAACACAAACGATTTCCCTTAACCCTTCTACACAAATTGGCTCAAAATGTCCCAATTGTCAAACAAATTCGTATTAAGTGTAGAAATATATATTTTTTGCTCTTGTTTTTTATTGGATTATTTTCTATTTTTATTGGATATTTCTTCAAAAATATTACATGTTATAACGCACAGACTAGGTTGTTGAACGGTGTAAAATGTTTTCATTCGCACATTTTGAAACTATCAACCATTTGTTGGTCACCGCAATAAAAGGCAGAAAACCATATAAACCAACAAAAAACGAAATGCAGTAAGGAACTTTTTAATTATCCTTTCAACATACAGCCAGCCACATTTCGCCAGCCGAGCGTGGACGGACAACGCATTACATTCGCATGCAAAACACGACTCAAAACTTGAAATTACTTCGTTTATTATGTGAGACATAAAATAATACCCAAGTCTTGCTTCCAAATATTGCACTAGAATTTTAGTAGATTTCAGCAGATGGATGCAAATTAAAATGAAAATAAGCAAAATCCGCACGACGAGACCTGACTGCTGACTGCATAGCGACTCTAGTCACACCCGTCACTCCTGCCACTGGGTGTTTGGGTGTTTAATTATTGAGATATCCAAAAAGTTCTTTACATTTAGTTGGATTTCTTTAATTGCAGTGCATTCTTTGTTGTCGTGCGTCTCTCTCTTTCTTTCGCTCACCATTCACTGCCAGTGGGTCTCTGACTGTTCTTGTTGCACTTATGGCCCTGGTTGGTTTATTGCCACAATTCACTCGCACTTACTTGATAAACATAGCTATTGCTATGGATCGCAAATAGTAGTTTGTCTGTTTTTTTTCTTTTATTTTTGTTGTTTCAAAATTTTGCAAATTAGAAGTTTTGCAACACAGTTTGCCACATTATGCGATGTGTTTAAATAAATACAAATATTTTCAATTAACGTAATTATGGTGTAGATTTTATCAAGAGCATTATTTGAATGCATTTGACTGCTGCCAATATGACAGCGATCTAAGAATTTGATACTGATGCACCTAACACTGAGAATTTTTAATGGTCCACAGAAATATATTTTTCATCTTTCATTAAAGATTCATTGTAATGAAGAACAATTCATAGTATTAATGGTTACAAAAATTGTAATATTGATTCTCAAGATTGAGATTAAAAAACATAAAAAGTTACCATTATTTCTTAATGATTGAAATTTTTCATATAATAAAAATGGTAATTGGTATATAATATCTTATCATATTGATGTACAAATTTATAATGATTAGTAATCATTTAAAGATTGGTTAATACACAGATGTTTTTTTAGACAGCAAAATTCCACAGTTAATAACTAAAATTCTTTAAATTTTCATAGTATTATTTATGTAATAAAAAATGAATAATTCTGCGATATTATATATTTGTTTACACATATAAAAACTCCTACATTTATGGCTGTTTATCATACCTACACCCAGAAAAAAATACTATTTAGCCAATAGGTTTTTACTATTAAAAATAGTCAATAGGATAAATTATTATTTTAATTGGAAAATACTATTAAATACTAAAAAATACAATGACATTGCCATTGAGTTTATATGATATGATTTATTTTTTGTATACTACTAAATTAATAATTGTCCCATTGACGAATTTTAATGGGATTTGAGGGAATTTTTTCTGGGTGTACATTTTTATATTTATTTCATTTCAATTTACGACAAGCTGTTACTTGAAAATAAACCCTATGTGTAATACTTACTCATAGACACCCCACCAAACCACACCATGAATTCTATTAAAATCTTTGGTACAAATGCCGCAATTAATGGAAAATTGTTCACTCGCACACTGAAAAACATACCATACCATAATATAATACAAATCTATAATTTAATTATGTACATCGAATCAATTATACTTTATATTAAAGAACAATTCATACACCGAAAAAAATATTGTATTCAAAATAAATACACATTTCGTTGAAATAAATACATACGTATTTGATTTACGAGCAAAAAGCAAATGTATTTGTTTTTACTTAATATGTGTAGTGGTTTTTCTATGGAAAATAACTACATAATGCATTTCTAAACAATTATTAAATACAGTTGTCTTCAATAAACTACATTTTGTCTTTATTTATACGTCCAAACATGTGTAGATTTATTCTTACATCTGTATTTATTTTTACAAAATGTGTAGTTATTTAAATTGAAAAATGTAAACAGATAACTACATATTGTCGATGTAGATCGAAAAGTCACCAAATACATTTTTACATAACTAAACTTAATAACATAACTAAACTAACTAAATTTTCGAGTTTGTTGATAAATATTTAAAAAAGTAATTGACGCATTTATTAAGTTGAAAAATCAACTAATAGATTTACATCTTCTTATCATGTGGTAATAAATTTGAGATCATCGATTAAAAACTAACAGATTTATAAAGATTTTTGTAAATGAATATTTGGCATTTTGAAAATGTATTTGGTGACTTATCGTTCTACAACGACGATATGTATTTATTTTTACTATATTCCGTACTTATTTAACTTTGTAAAAAAAAATTTAAAAATATTGTTACATAATCATTTATTTTTACTACATTCTGTAATTATTTATATAGTTATATATTATGTCAAAATGATTTTTCTATATACTTTTGATTAGATTCTTTGGTTGTGTTTTATAATAATAATAATAGTTTGGCACTACAGTCCTATAATAACTTCGGCCGAGCTCTCTCACCATTTTGAGCTGTGCGTGTTATATTTGTACTCAAAGTGGTGGGACCTACAGTTTATTTCCGAATCCGAACGGTGGGTGAGAGCTTTTCATAGGCAATGTTTTACTTTCGTACCTCTCGCCATTTACTGCCGAGAGGTAGCGCGGTATAGAAAAATGCTTCTATGAAAAGATGTTGTTAGTCCCAGTCCAGGCTTGAACCGGGGACTTTTCGACTCGCAGTCCAACGCACAAACCACTGAGCTACCGCGGCTACGATACCTGTTCCTGTTCAAAATCTCAGTGGTCGGTCGTTTCTTGCACACACTTCAAATAATGTAGTACAGTTTATAGTACAGTTTTTGTATAATTATAACAAACGAATTTTCAGATAACGAAATGAGTTTCGTTAATAACTGCACGACGAAATTACTTTTGCAGTACTGTCGTCGTGTGTCCACTAACTTGAAATAAAAAAATAAAAGAAAATTAAACACAATATATAAAAATAGAAATATAATACATCGTGTAGCAAAATTAAGTCAAATAAATACAAATGTATTTAAAAATTAAAAATATTTAGCAGAACTGCACAGTTCAAAACAAAAACAAAAATTTTGTATAATTCACAACACTATTTCTTTCGGTGTATTATTGTTACATCAATTTTATAATTTACCCTCAATGACAGAAAAAAGTGTTCTTCAATATTACGCAGACTATGCGAAGAACATTTATCACAGAATTTTATAAATCATATTAGACGTTCATTTTCGTGACCATAATTTAGGTAGTATTTTGAACGGTGTTCGGTTAAAAACACTATCGATGTAAATTGAAACCGCGCATTTTACAGAGCCCCATTCTCGTGCGGGGATGGTGATCAAGTGTATTTTATGGCTTTATATTTAAGATAAGCACATCAACAATAGTCGGTCAGAATATTTCGTCATGTATTGCGTTTTCGAGCAGCACCAACAACAGCCATTTGTTGTCTCTGAACGATTGCAAACACTTGGCTTCAAATTAGCCAAACACCAGCATCGTCACACAAAGCAGGGACACAAGGGACCGACCGGCAAATATTTGGGCAGGAAGAGCAAACTCGGCGGCGCGCCTGAACCTGTAGTTTAAACTGCCGAGGCCCATGTTCGAAGGCGCGAAAACACAAATTGCTTTAAGTATTTTGGGACATTTTGGCTTTGGCGAGGGTGGCGATAACAGCGATTGTTCGATTTAGAATTCAGCGCCGCAGTGGTTTGTGGTGACTGACATCGGCCATAATTGTTTACGCTAATTATAAATTCTGTGCGTTGGCAAAATATTCAGTTGGAATAAATTACAATATGCAATTAAAAGTTTCGGGTATTTCTTTAATTTGTTTTTAATTTAAATATATTTCTTAATTTTACGTTCATTGATTTATTTGGGGCTGAAATTCATAACGAGTGTTATTCGATTAGAACCAAGATGCACCTAATTGGGACAAAGAGGGCGGTGAGAAACAAAATTTTATATTTTTTTAGAAATTTTTTACTAACATCAGCAATAAATTCAATTTTCAAAAGTTGAATGCTTCTGAAGAGGATATTTTCGGACTCTGTTTAAAAGTACGGTACATCTGAATTTATTTCCTCTTAAATTGTAGTCCAGATCGGTGGCTCCTATTCAATATTCTTAGCATAATTAAACCATGTTATAACCTTACAATCCTTATCAAGTTTATACTTGAACATTTTTGAATTTTGTAATATCCCAAATAAAAAACGGACCTTTCTAAAATGGTATCGTTATTTATGTCAACTTTTATTTATTCAAAAAATTATGTATTTTTTTTTATAAAGGATCTATAAAACATTCTATTTTAATTTTTTTGAGTTTTTTTACAGTGTATCATATATTTTTCATTATTCTATAGTCAAATGGTTTTTTGAGACAAATATAGAATATATCCTGGAACGTTTTAAATATTTGAATATATTTTGAAAATAGCATTTAGTCGTACAAGTCGTACAACTATGTCGCACTTGACACTTTTGAAGACTACCCCCACTTATTTGCCAATATTATAAGTTATAACGTAGTAGCATCAGTTAGTAGCAAGTGTATTTGACAGGTGCTGTCGCCTCTTTGGTTGTTCTCGACTTATGTGATCCAACTTCATAAACAGCGATAGCAGGACGAAGTGTGACAAATTTACTAATTTCCGGTGATGGGCGGCGGAATTGACATCGTTCGTGGTTTGCATTTGTGGCCATGACTACTCGGTAGTTGGTGGTATGCGGCTTATAGCCGTTTCACATCACGTACAAAGTGAAGTCAAGAAATAATAAAAACCTCAATGAAAACTATACGAATGAAGAATGGGAGCCTAAATAAAGTTATAAGGACATGAAGAACAAAAACTCAATACTACAGAACTGTGCAACGCAAATTCCAGTCGGCCAGTTGCTAGCCTACTCCAGCTGCTGTCTGTTTTCCACGAATACTTCGAGTTTTATGGCCATCGTCAGTATTGTTGGTGTGTGGTTCATTTTATGTTTTCGGCAAATCTTTGGTAAATTGTTTTTGTTCGCAATACCTATACATTGTTGTTTTCTCAATTGTTTGAACTTAATTTCGACGCTTCCACTTTTTCGTGAAGATTTTATTTAATTCGTTCACATGCAGTCGAATGAAAAACAACTTCCCAGCAGTTCATTTTCGTTGCCTACTGGCGTTGGCGTTTTGACTTATCAGAAGGTACATATTGAGTACCATGATAACACCTGGAGAGCACTGTCAGAAACTTTTGCCGTCGTCTCGTTCCTAATTAGCAACACAATCACGCTGTGTGCTGGCAGTGGTGCTGTCAATGCTAGTAGTTCAGGGTGCAATATTTATTTAAACTTTTTTTTGCACTTTCTTGTTTTTCAAAGTTTGTGATATTCACTTAGACCAAAATTTAATTTTACTCATAACTATGACAAAAATACGACATAAATAAAGATAAGATTAAAAAAAGTCCGAAATTACCATAGAAGACAATAGATCTATAAATACACAAGAATTAGTGAATTGAAATATTTAGTGAAAAATAAAATTTTTAGTGAAAAATTGAATTTTTGTGAAAAATTTAATTTTTAGTAAAAAATTGAATTTTGAGCGAAATTTGGTAAAATATGTGAAGTTTAATGTTGGATGTTATTAAAAAAAAGGTTTAAAGAAAACATCCTTAAAATAGTTTTAAGGATTAAATAAAAACGATAATACTTAGTAGAAATTCTGCTATGTTCATGATCGGGAGCATGGTATTTTTACCCTGTTATATGACCAACTTAACCGTCCATGTTGTCTGCCTTAATACCGTAAATTTCCAATACTGATAATAGTAAGATTATTTTTTTTTGATGTCTTTATTGGAGTAATTCATTGATCATTTTTTAAAAGACACAGTGACAGTTAATAACTTCAATTTAAAAAAATTCTGTAGAATCTTCAAAAACCTTTTGTTTATCATTTTTTTTCTTCTCTAAAACGACATAAGACATAAATTTTGCCACACAAATATTTTAATAAAGAATGGGGAAAGTTAAGTCACATACATGGTATACCATACCCCAGTGGGAAATGTCATCAATGATTTCTCTATGCTTCACATATGCCATGTCGGACCATTGATGACCGATAGCATTTTTGCCCTGCTAAATATGGATGACATTTTAATACAAGCATCATTCATAGATACAGCTTCGATGACATTCCATCAGGTAATTGTGAAGTACATATCGACGCCCCTTACGAAAACTATTATATTAAAATTGTCTTACGAAAAAAATTATATATCACTTTTAAACGAATACGATTTCATTTTAACTTAAATAACGAATATTATAATGTTCTCAAAATATCACAGAAAATTAGTACAACAAACAGTTTTCTTTGGAAAATTATTACGTTTCAAATTTTTAGACGAAAATTGGAGCTTTTTATTAAAATAGATTTTTTTTTCAAAATCATATTGCGTTGCTTTTACGTTTGGATATATCGACGCCCCTTACGAAAACTATTATATATTTTTTCCCTTACGAAAATAAATACGTTATTATTTGAGGTTCGCAATAAAAGTATGTTATTGTTTTTGATGAGAAAAATAATACGTTCCGAGAATATGCATATGTATATCCGTGTATATACGAATATAAAAATGATTCAAATTTTGCGACGAAGTTTGGAATCTTTTGTTGAACATGAATAATGCATTTATGATTGGGGCCTTCATATAAAACCTGTACATATTATAGCACTGTAATAAATAAATGTATCGTTTAATAATGACCGCAGACGGAACCTACAGTTTAACGCAGTATCATAACTTTTCATGGGTGGTGTTTTTACTCTTGAAGGTTATCTACCAAGAGGTAGATCAGTGAATATAACTTTTTTCTATTTATTTTTTTGATGTTGCATTCGCTGGTGTTTGAACCAGCGACTTTACGGCTTGTAAACCAAAAAACTAATCTTCTGAGTCACCTACATAGTATATGGTAATGCATATTTTATATCATTACAGCGTAATTATTTTGAATTTTGTAAACCAAATTTTACAAATGACATATATCAAAACATAAAAACAACGCAATATGATTTTGAATAAAATCTATTTCAATAAAAACTCCAATTTTCGTCTAAAAATTTGAAACATAATAATATTCCACAGAAAACTGTTTGTTGTACTAATTTTCTGTAAAATTTTGAGAACAATTTAATATTCGTTATTTAAGTAAAAATGAAATCGTATTCGTTTAAAAGTGATATATACTTTTTTCGTAAGACAATTTAAATATAATAGTTTTCGTAAGGGGCGTCGATATGTCATTTGTAAAATTTGTTTGACAAAATTCAAAATTATTACGCTATAATGATATAAAATATGCATTACCATATACTATGTAGGTGACTCAGAAGATTAGTGTGTTGGAATACAAGCCGAAACGTCGTTGGTTCAAACACCAGCGAAGGCAACATCAAAAAAATAAATATAAAATATTTTTCTTCACCGCGCTACCTCTTGGTAGATGACCTTCGAGAGTAAAAACATCACCCATGAAAAGTTATGATTCGGCGTTAAACTGTTGGTTCCGCTATTTGAGTACAAATGTAAAATGTTTAAATGGTGAAACTCTTCAGCCTAGGTTCTTCAGAACTGTCGCTAAACTAGTATTATTGTAATTATAATTAGGACCGTAGGACATGTCCATTTTTAGGATTTTCGAGGTCATTTGATATTGTCTCCTAAGAAATTTAGACTGTTACATAAAATGTAGGTTTAATTTCAGGACTGATATAAGTTTCCAATGGTCTGTGGTCTTTACAAAACGATTACATATATTTATTAAATGCTGTAAAATGTACAGGTTTTATATGAAGGCCCCAATCATAAATGCATTATTCATGTTCAACAAAAGATTCCAATCTTCTTCGTAAAATTTGAATCATTTTTATTTTCGTAGATATACGGATATACATATGCATATTCTCAGAAATATAAAAAACATAATAGAGTTCCTGGCAAAACCATAAAACGTATTATTTTTCTCATCAAAAACAATAACATACTTTTATTTTGAACCTCAAAAAATAACTTATTTATTTTCGTAAGGGAAAAAATATATAATAGTTTTCGTAAGGGGCGTCGATATGTGAAAAAACTTTCACAATTTGATGGGATATTCAGATTTATGTTTTAGAAAACTAATGATATCTTAATTGACAAGGTGTTTATAATGTCCTAGACATATCTATACAGACATATGGTGTATGACATCTTTAATGAAATAGTTGTAGACATATTCATCAATGACAATTTTTCTAATGTCCTCGATTGAGCATTGATGCCCTTATCGTCAATGATGCCATTTCCCGTTTGGAGGGAATATTAATGTGGGAACATTAATAGTATAACTAAATTGTTAAATTCTTGATATGGTAAAATCCTCAGAATTAAATAATTTAAGTCAAAATACCCATAATTATTAAGTGATTTAATTGAAAAGTTATATATCTGAGAAATAGTCCAAATGTAGGAAAACGGACCCATTTTATAAATATATGTGAGGTTAATATTTCACATATTTGTTTTCAATTATATACGAATTCAATGTCCATAATGCAAAATCGGTAAATAAAGTAATAAAATGTAGGCAGATCACGCCCATTTTTGAAACATATATTTTTAGGTAATTTAACTTTCAGAAGTATATCTCGAATACTTTTCGAGTTATTGTTTCCTAAAGATTTATATATTAGTTGTATATATGAGAGGTGGGCATGTCCATCGACCCATTTGGCCAATTTCCGAAATCAGAACCATTTTTTGACTAAAACATATTGAAACAAAATTTCATTGCATTATGACCGGTAGTTTTCAAGTTACCATGGTTACGTACAGACAGTCTGACATGGCTAAACGAACTCGGATAATGATGCAGATCAAGAATATATATATTTTTCCATACCGGACATGCCTCCAAATGGGCGTTACAATATTTTAATACACCCTGTACCTCACAGGTGTAGTTTAAAATGATAAAAGTAAAAACTTGTCAAAGCTGCACCAACATCAAATTTTTAACTTAAGTGAAAATTACAACTTTTATTGAAAGAGAAAATACAAAAATAAGCTGCACCTACGCCGTGTAGCAGATACTCAGAAAACACAATTGCAGGATACGCAGCAGCGGCAGACGATGCAGCGAAGGACTGGTAGCAGACACACCTCTCAAGAGTCAACTGGCAACATTTGCTGTGGTTATAACTAGTCGCAGGAGTTGACTGCCGACTACCAGCGGGAGGCCATGCCAAGATTGAAGCGGAGTAGGAGGTTTATGGGAGGTTGGAGCTGCCGGATGCGCTTTGAATTGTTGCGGTTGCGGGCGCAATGTGAGCGCTGCAAAAACTAATTAAGTTTCGTGCCGTTGAGTACCGAGTGCCAAGTAGTAGTAGAAGTGGTAGTTGTGGAGCTGAGTAAGTTGTAGGTGGAAGGTTGCTCAACATTGTTGCCATTTACTGGTTGGCACTTTGTTTTTGTGTGTGTGTCTCTGGCTCCAGCAATGTTGTTGATACTTTGGAACACATTGTGTTTCCTTTACCTATAAACCCAGGGTTTTCTTGGCTTCACGCCGAGATGAATTTGCACTCGCAACGCGTTCGCACACATCTCTAAATTAGTTAAATAACCTGCTGTCTTCGCTGTAACGCATAGTCGAGCCCCTCCCCCCCGCAGTTTGGTGCTTCGAATAGCGTGTCGCGGCCCTCTTTTCCCGGCATTTGTGGCCATGAACGCTGACCCACATATTTTCGACTAAATACTTTGTTATTATAACTAACTTTTCTAGTTGTTGTACGCTTATTTCATAAAGGAAAATATTATTTGATTTTGTTTCTACGTTGCTCAGGTCCTGTAATTTTTTTTTACGAAGGATGCGCGCAATTGTGTAACGTGATGATGCCAGTGAGTAACGTAACGTAATGTAACGTAACGTGAGTGCGACGAGCAACATTTTATCGCAATTATGCGAAACTTTTTTAATTGAGTTGCGAAGAAATTAGCGATGACTTCGCATCAGGCACATCATGTGTTCTTCAAAGAGTTGGTCTTTTGTAGGCCTTTCCTTTCCCGAAGTGTGTGGTAAACATTTTGTAGGGCCCGCAGTGTTTGGCATGCCGTATTTGTTGCTAATAAGCGCGGATCTCATAGTTTTGTAACTTTACCAATTAAGGTACGTTTGCCAAGATAACTTTTCTCTGCCAAGTACTACACGATATGGCATTAATGTATCGCGTAGTGTTTGGAAACGACTGCATTATTATGCCATGTGCATGATAAAAAAAAGTCAAGACATTAAGACATTGTATGCATTTGTATGTTGAATGTAATGTCCGTCTCTGCAGAACTCACGGCTTCATTCTTTTACTGTGCACCAACGACCAACACTGAATTCTAAACAATGTCCTTTGCCAGGACATGCGTTCGCAGTATGGCGACTCAGACATGCCACGCATTTAATTCAAAGTGTCGAAAGCACAACGTTCTACGACACACAAAAAATATGCACCGTGCGTTAGTGCTGCCACCTGCTGATGACTACGATGTGCGCAGGACGTGCTGCCAACAGTAATACATGACGTTCACAGTCGTGTTCATCGTGTTGTACAATTTGAAAGTTGCTGCCAGAATTATATGCTGCTCAGAATGTGTATGGTGTTGACATTGTTTTGAGAAGTTCAAATTTAGAAAATTTTTCGTAGGTGTTAAGATATGTGTGGAAATCGGCAATTATGTTAACAGTGAAACAAAAGAAAAATCAGAACACGGCTTTTAGCGTAATACAAAAAAGTTTCTACGAATTATACGCGTAAAAAGGAATGCAAAATTTTTAACACATTGAGAATTTGTGCCCTTGTTTGTATTAATCTCTGAATGGATAGATTATATCTGAAAACACTTACGTCACTTGTTAAAGGTGACCTCGAAGGTCAATTAAGCATTTGAGTCAAATATATCAACCGTCGAGACCTTTTCAACGATATACAAAACGGCTTGGCGGGCTTCAAAAAATGTTTTTGTTTCTGAAACTTTTACGAGGAAGCTTTCATATTAGGGGCGGACTTTAAAATATTTTTTTTCGACCCGGCCTAATGTATACTATATCTGATCGACGTCACCTGAGTTGATTTAACGCTTCCCGACTGCCTGTTATTTATATTATTTATGCCTTTTGAAATCATGATTACAAAAAAAATAGAAGAGCTATATCAATTAAACTCAGGAGTTAGATAACTTGTATATCTACGCTATCTGATATTGAAAATAGGTTAGATCGCCTGCTTGTGTAAATAAATCACATTAAACACTGAAATCTATAGAAGTTTGCTTTATTTTATGGTAATGTCATAAAACCAATGTTTTTGCTTTCAATCCAAATTGAAATATGGTACACATACTCATATGGGTATTCAAATAAAATAAATTATTACAAAATAATTTTACAAAATGTCTTTACTTCAAAATTTCACATCTGAACTAACCGGCCTGAGTTTAAATTTGAGTTATAAATATGATAAATTTTAATTCTTATATGGGTTGAATTTGCCAGATACCAAAATGCTCGCATTGTGCCCGCACTGTGAGCGCACGCCTGATAAAAAAGTCACATGCGTGCGCGCACAGAGTAGCAATCGTGTGTCCGCAATTGAGACTCAATACGCTCGCACTAGTGCGAGGCATTTGTGAGTCGCATTTGAACATCAATATAGTCGCACGAGTGCGTACAAAATTTTAAAAATCAGAAGTATGCGACGCATACGCGCATCAATATAGTCCACGAGTGCGAGCAAAATGTGTAAGGCGCATATGAGACTCATATTGCTCGCACGATTGCTGAAAAAAATAGTGTGCGTCGCATTTGCGACTCAATATAGTCGCACGTGTGCGAGTAAAATGTGTGAAACGCATATGCGCCTCATATAGCTCGCACGAATGCTGAATAAAATAGTATGCGCCTTATTTAAGGCTCAATATAGTCACACGAGTGCAATCAAAATTTACCACGCATATTGTGATACAATAAAATGAGACTCATAGGCTCATATCGCTCGCACGGGTGCGACTAAAACAACATGCGGCTCAATAAAAATTTAGTACGAAAAACAATCCTCGTAAGTCAAGGTAAAAAAGCAACTAAAATTGTTTAATTGCATAAAATATGTTGTCGCACATTTGTTGATGCGTGAACTAACTTTGCACAATTCAGCACTAGTGCTTAGCATTTCGAACACTGATATATATGAATATAAATACATAAACAAACTTACATGAACATTTTGTTGGTTCATCTGCAAAATGAAGCACAGCTAACGCGCATGATGAACAATAGGAAAATTCTGTTTTTATTTATTTCATTGTTTTTAAAATCAAGGAAAAAATGAAAAAACTATCTTTCAATTTATATTAGGTACAATACTCGCACGAATGCAAGTTTTGTGATTTTTGTGTGCTGCGCACTCATGTCGTACTCATATTTGTGTGCTCGCACACAGCTCTCACTACGCACTCATGCCGTGCGCCCGCACGTTGTGTGTTTATTTTGATCGCATGTGCGCCTTCGCGACGTGATTTTTTGATGCGACGCACGTTTGCTATCTGGGCTATTATAGTATGAATAGGATTGAGTTAAGTTTAATATTATACAAAAATTTATATTTTTTTTTAATTATTTGGTTTGGTTTGTATTATATTTGGTTTGGTTTAATATATTTAATTTAACAATTGTAATTCAATAAATTTGCTACTGACACTACAGCAAAATTGCTTAATACAAATGAAGGCATGTTTTTCGTAAATCGAAAATAGCTGTAATATTAAAATTTATGAGTTTGGCGGCTACCTTTATATGGCTGGAAGCAATTGGTTGCTGTTTGAAAACGCAATCCTCGTTGCGTGTCGTCATAATTCACATATGGAATTTAATATAATTTCTTAAAAAAAAATGCCACTTTTTACCACACCAAGTACAACTGTTTGTTGGTTTTATTAAATATTTCATCGTTTTTCATGCGGCAAAATGAATGCGTTTTCAGATTTTTGCAATATTAATTTAAAAATGCATTTATTAAATCAGTGAAATAAACAAAAATTTTATATTATTGGAATAAAAGCAGCATTTTTGGCATATTTAAAAATAATAACAGATTTTAAATACACAACAAAAAACTACATATCAAATGAAATTCATAAATTATTTTTTTTTGTGATTTATCAAATTGAAATGAGATTTTTTAATAAATATATAGATATTAAAAATAATATATAGATATTAAAAAAAATGAAATCTATATTTAAATTTATTTCGAATTGAAATTAAGGAAGTATATGAAAGAGGTATAGCAATAAAAAAAGTAAGTGATGCTGATGACCTCTTGGTTAAGCTTTCAATTACTTCCAATTTGCTGTCTAATGCTCTGCTGGTCAGTCCAACAGGGAGCGGTCGTCCTTCTTCTTCTTTGAGAACCATTCTATCTGAAAAATTGTGTGTGAAGCAATTGAACTGAACCACTTTGACTTTGACTCAGTTCTTGACTTCTTCTGAACATCGTTTTCTACGTCGTTGTCCCCAGCCAATCATCGACTCATCCGAGCTCCATGTTTGCCTGATCCCCTGCATTATTTGGAAAATATATTTGCGGCAAAGGTGTAGCCAGTGCCAGCGTTGCCACATCATTATTTTCCATGAACAATTGTTTGCGAACACTGCGTTCAACGTAACTGTAAAAAGCAACAACAAGCATAACAGGTTGATAAAGCGGCAGCGATTTTGTACAGGTCGTCCGTCCGACGAGTTGTATTTGTACCGACGGTCATCATTCAAGGATTACAAATGGTAGATGGCACGAGACGAGACTAGCAGCAGCATGGCATGGCATGGTGACATGGGCGGAGGACTTGAGCATGAACTTCAAACGGTTGCTTTGTGTTATCCAGTCCTGCGAAGCGGTTAGTGGTCAGCAGGCGGGCGGGTGACTGGTCGGTAGCTTCTGAAAAATTGGCCAAGGTTTCCAAAATAAATTTATATGTTTTGATCTTATTTGTATTGCAAGCAATTTGGCAGCGACAACAAATACTTAATTTGTAATGGTTTTTCTGATGAATGTGTGCTGGCTGAATTATTTACGATGACGTTGGAAGTCGACGTAGAGCTTGGAATTTATGATGATTTAAATGTTGTTCAGTTGCGTGCAAAAAAAAAAAAAAACATATCATCCCAGGAAGATATCACGGAAATAAACAAACAAGAAAAACAAACAAGTTCCAAATTGATATTAAACATATTACAAATTATCTTTTCAATTTATCCAGTATTGTCTATCCGGACAAATGTTTTAGATCTTTCAAAGACTATTTCTTGATCTTCAAAACAAATTTAGTTCAACAGCTTATTACACATTACAACAAATATTCAACTTTATTATCCATTTTACGATTTTATAGCAGTTTTAGGGTAATTCGATGTCGATGTTCTCGAATCTAAAAAGCAGATTCCGATAGTCACAACTAGCGTCAAATTTAGATAATACGCGTTTGTATTTATTTATATTTATTTGAGCTGATTTCTTCCATACCCTACACTAGAGATGGTTGCGTGCCGTGCTTTTTTCGTGTCACGCCCGAGTTCGTGCGTGCAAATCTCCGTGCGTGATAGGAGTTGTCGTGCCATGCGTGTCCGTGCCTCCATTAAAGATTTTTTTTTACACACACAGAAATATACTGTCATTTGGGGCTGTTTTTCGATACTTTCTACTGTTAAAATAGAGCCGTCAGTAAGTTACTCTCGAAAAAGGGTTAAAACCACAGTAGAAAGTGTCGTATATACACATTTTTTAATAACGATTCCGGTTGCAAAAATCGAAACGGTTCTTATTCCGGTTCTTTGCGGTCGCCGACAGGTTCTGATTCCGGAGAGGTTCAGATTCAGAGAATAAAACAGTATCAAAGTTATTTTTTTAATTATATATAATAAGGGACCATAAAGAACAGGTACCGATTTAAAAAATGTGTGGAACCGGACTCGGAAACAATATAATTTTTTTGGTTGTAACCGGAACCCCTATTTTTTAAATCTTCTAACGAGGGTTTTTATCCCGTGATATATCGTGCTTCTCGTGCGCGCCTTTAAATTTAGTCATTGGGCTTGTGCTCGTGCGTGTCACCTATCGCCGTGCCCATGCCATAAAAAAAGGCACGCGCCCATCTCTACCCTTCACTAAAATCGAAACGGTATACCCTTTAGTTATCCGTGTGCAACACTCAGAGGTAGGCGTTGTTGGTTTGAAAAAGTATATACAAATATTTTCTTCATCAGTGTACCTCCTGATTCCATATGTCCTGATTAGATACAGTGACCTGTGATTCCTTGGAAACCCACAGTTTATTGTCGGGATGAGAGGCTTTTTTGAGACAACGATTTATTCTCGGAAGTTTGCCATTGTCTGCCGGGGGATAACGTCGTATAGGTACAACTTTATCTATTTCTAATTGTGCATAGTCTAGATTTGCATCTAAATTTGTACGAAACAGTCTGAGAAAAATACACGATCTCTCTACTTCAATCTGTGGGACTCAATTATTGAGTTCCACCGAATTATTTCCATGTGACTCTGAAATTTTAAAAAGCAACAACTATCGTGTCAATATTTTCATTTAGCAATGGTCAGAATAAATTGAATAAAACGTATTTAAACAAACAAAATAATCAGAAGTTAGATTTCTCAAATGAGAATTAGTAGGTCCCTGGTCGCATAATAAATCAATCTTTGAAATATCATATATCTGTGTTTTCGAAATAATTCTCTTAAGTAGCAGTCATTAATCATACCGTACAGATAATCGTCTTGAAATAATGCATCTCCTAGAATATTCGTTTTTTTCAAGTACTACCATTTATGTCCACATGCACAGAGCTCCACATATTTAAGCATTTAAAGACAAGTAAATAACTACGTCAAAATTGCGCATAAAATTCAAGTCCCCGGTCTGTACGCATAATTCGTATCGTATGCGAGATGAGGTTGGCCATTTAACTCTGTACGACTCAAATGGAGTAGAATTTAGCTGTAATTCTCGTTTTATTTGCTCCCTCGAAATGCATGCGTGGGGACTGACAACGTGGCTTCATGTTTAATTCGGCTGGCTAATGGGACGCAATAATTTTTGTGTACTGGCAACGTTCGTCGTATTGGTGACATTCACATAAAGTTAATTAGAAAATTGTGCAAAAATTGGTACTAGCAGCCATATTTTTGCGTAGCACAGCGCAGTTAAAATGAATAAGGAACCCGGCAGAGTGAAGCGATGTGGGGCTATGGGGTGTATGGGGTGGGGGAGGTTTGGCTATGTGTGCGGGTCGTCGCGGAAGACAATTTCCGGAATTTATGTGCACGTAGCGAGTGTTCGTTCGGCGGGCACGGCAGGCGGCATTAACCAACGCGCTTTCGTGCAGCAAGCATTTTTTATGGCCAGACTCTTGTGTGGCTGCAGGACGAATGGACGACTCTGCGGGGCGCCTGCACGAGGTGCTTGAGAGCTCAAGAATCCAATTTCGAAAAAAGGAAATTAAAAACGAGCGCAACAAGAACTTTGCTGACATGTTTATGCGAAGGTGACACTGAAAATTAGAAAATAGATAAAAAACAAAGTGTGAGAGCAATTATGAGCACAAAGAATAAAAGTGCAGACAGGTAATTCGAAGTATAAACGAAGAGTGATGTGAATGGAATTAGAGAGTGTCGTGTGAAATACGAAGAAATACAATGGGAAATGATAAAAATTGTGTAGTGAAAAATAGGCCAGTGAGGTGTGAATTGAGAACTAATGAAATGTAGGCATTCAGGGATGCATTTGCGTGTAGAGAGGTTTGAAGGGGTTTTTGAGAGAATTACAAAATGGACCATATTCTTGCCTAATTTGAATGGTAAACAATATTTTTATCAATACATTATCTAAAAACTTTAAATTAGTTCATTTGTAGAGTGGCAGTAAAATTTTGAAATATACCTGTCCCTTTCCCCACGTCACAAAGTAACGTGGAAATGGAAAAGTTCTTTTTTAATTTGTTGTCATTACAAATCAAATGTGATTTGATTTGTAAATTATAAAAATAAAAGCTTTAAAAATTTAATTTTCAAAATTTAAACATAGAACTCAGAAACTCGAAATGATGTCAATGACAACCACCATCAATGCAGCTCGTCGTTGCCAACTTTGGGAGATAAATCTCAAAATAGTGATTTTTTACACGATGTGGGATTTGTGAGTCGCGCGTGATTTTGAGTATCTCATGAGATATTTGCATGAATTCGTGATTTGTGTGATTTTTGTGAGATTTTTCACACCGAGAGATTTTGTGTTATTTTTGTGTGATTTTTCTCAATATGGGTCTTTTTTATGAAAAAGTCGCACGAGTGTATTCTGTGTGATTTAGTGATTTTTCGGTTGGAAACTTTGATGCAGCTTCTTAGAGATAATAGCTATGTTATATAAAATGGATCGATGGTAAACTTTTCTGCTTCATCGATTTCATCGATTTTTTTTTTTTCATCGATCTTCCATATAACGTTCCCTTGGACGGAACATTCACATTCTTCTTCTAGATGCTTGGTATTTTTTTATTACAACTTTCAAAAATTATAGTTTTGAAATAAAATTAATACAATTTATTATTTTTTTTTTTTATTTTGGCATGTAATTTTTCAAAATAAATAATGATGCGAGTTTCGGCATATTAAATGGAAATTCGCACCGGTTCAGAGTTTCCGTACATTAAACTGAGATTCGCACAGATGCGAATTTCAGTTACCGCGACTACACTCTAAACAATGTACCTCTAATTTGAGCATTTTACACCGTATTTCCAAATCTTGAGTGTCTCAGTTTCATTCACAAAATAGTCTAAACATATAGTTTAAACATATAGGATATATTTAGAACTATTAATGCGAAATAAGCATTTTGATTCAAAATGTCCGAATTATTATTAAATTTTCAATATCATATTCTAAACCAGGGTCTAACTTAAATTTGTGTTTTTTTCTTTGGTGTGTAGATGTAATCTAAATTTCCATTAAATTATAATCGTAAATGGAGGTTATTGCTAAGCTTGTTAAGCTTCTTTAACAAGTACGAATTAAAGAGTAAATAGTATTCGACAACGCGGAAAAACACCAATGCGTACGGAACATAATTTTCACTTCCACATTAACGCAATTAGGTATATGTAATATGTAATTTATTCACCCAAACAGACACCCTCCTTCCTTTTTGACAACATATTGCAGCGCACTTGGGTGCAAAATGCAACGCAACGTTTTCTTTATTTGCATTAATTTCTTTGACATTCATTTGCCAACAGCAAAAATCTAATTAGAGAAAATTTTCATTTTGAGTTCGTGTGCACGCGAGTCTGCCAATGTGTGAGAGTCTCGCCTGCATAAAAGTTTCAAGGCTCAACCCAGCGGGAAAACGAATGGCTCCAATGTTACAACAAACGAGCACACTGCACAAACATATCTATATTTCTCACAATGATATCTTTTTTATTTTTGTAATTGACGATTTCGGCATACGGAATTTCCTACTGGATTCGTACTCAGTCACAGACACATATTGCGACACATGCATCACATGTCATCATCATTATCATCATCAACACGCGTTGACGATGGAGCGCCAGTGACATTAGAGCTCACGAAGGAGCGCCAACAGCAGCCGGAGTCAAATGGCTGCAGCGCAATGTGTGCTAAATTGTTAAAATCATTAAATATTAATTAAAAATGCAAGACAACGAACGACAAAAGAAAGCAGTATGAGTGAGGGATTGAGTGGTGGATGGGATACAGTGAGCAAGAGTATGGACTCATTAATGAGCGATGGGACAATGCGCACGTCGGGAGATCTCGCAACACATGTCGCTGCATTTACAAACACTTGCTGCTCTGCCATGAATATCAAGTGAAACGGAAACTGACCATTTACACGTTTCTGCACGTTGTTATTTTTAGGCAGACAATTGAATTGTAGAACAGTACCAAGTATTTAAATGATTTTGTTTTAAATATTTCTTGAAAATTATGAGTACATCTATTTAAATAAGTAATTCTCACTAAATAAGGCCAATGTCCCATCGATAACACCGATATAGAAAGAAAAGAATACCATAAGCATTTTTCCATACATCTGAAATAAAAATAGGGCATTTACAAAAAATTGCTAATATCCTACATGTAAATGAACAAATAAATCATCTACAATAAGAAGAACAAAAAAATGACAAAAATATGATATTAAAAAAGGACTTAACCAAATAAACATCCAGATTCAAGTTAGGCTCAGGAATTTAGATTTAAATTGGATGTGAAAAATTTAATGTGAAGAAATTGAATGAAATTGAATGGGATAATTTAATAATAATTTTAAATCAAATGGTTCCAAAATATGAAACTGATTTCTCTTTCTTTGTTTTTATTGTTTTCATTCACTCAGATAAGAAGTAAAAAGATCAATTTTGACAAAGAGATCGGTAATCGCAAATTTATGAACTTTAGTTTAGTAATTTTAGTTATGAATAGGGCTGTGCGATTAATCGTTTTACCGGAAATCGTAATCGCGATTAATCAATTATTCGAATAATCGTATTTTCCAATTAACCGAAAATAGGATTAATCGGTTAATTATAACCCAGCAAAAAAGTTAATTGGAAACTAACCGGTTAGCTAACTGGTAATTGCTGGTTATTTCGCCGATTACCTTTGTTCTACCACAGGAGAAAGCTAACCGCCAGATTCCTATCTGTGTGAAGTACATGTGACAAGACATCCCTTTCTAACTAAAGCATTGCGCTCATTTAAAAAAAATCGTATTGTCTCTTTTGCACCAGACCAAAAAATTATTTTACAGAAAAATAAAACAGTAATGCCATAATTACTTTTTTCATATATATTTTTATTTAGTATACTATATTAAACAATTGTTTTAAAAAGTAATTAAATTAATAAAAATTAAATTAATTAAATTAAAATTATTTAAATTAATAAAAATTAATAAAAATTAATATTAATATTGTTGCAGACCACATACCTGTCCAATATATTGTCCTGTACCCAACGCCTCAGTCTTGCATATCTCCAGTGAATAAATTTTCATTCAGAGACTCCGCATCTGCATAACAACTCCGGCAGAGCGGCGTTCATTTTCAGCTCTACAAGACTGCACGAATGTGCGCCAATGCATTCGATATGTGTCTCGAATTTAAATTTTGACTATTTTTTCCATTTAACAAATCACTTTAATTCATTTCCGTTTATTTTTCTATTTTTAAATACAACCTGCTATTCACTAAGAAATTTTGTTTTGATGGAAAACATAAACTAAAATAAAACCTATAACTATCCCTTTCTTACCTATGACATTGGCTTTCGATGTGTTTGTGAACATGCACATTTTTTTGATAATGTGTCAACCAGTTTGAACTATCCATGACTATCGGTTAGCGATTTTTTGCTGGGAACTTTCAATTAATCAAAATATTTTTTATTTGGGAACATAGAAATTGATGTCTTGTGATTCGATCACAAGCTTGGATGCTGTGTGGTTAGATTCGCATATGTTTGTTGTTGCACTTATGAAAGGGATGAAGTGAACTCAGTACAAAAAATGTGTTTGTTGTTTGTTCGTTTTACTGCTACACAAGTGATCGAAGCAATCGAATTACAAAACACATGCGAAGTTCGGTCCAAAGTCCGTCATTCTGCGAAATATTGTTTCAAAAAAAAAACTTGAGAATGTCTTTTATTTGGGAAACTCTAGATTTAAATGATTTTTTTGTATTTTAGAACTTCTATATAAAAACTTTTTTAATCTGCAATAAAACAGAAGCCGATTATATTGATTTTGAATATCGATTTAAATCCATGAAAGGCTCAATCTATAGGCACATTCATGATTAAAAATAGAACATAGAATGAGGCATTTTGCTCAAAACGGGTAAATATAGGTTCAAACTCTTTTATAAATGAAACTGTGACACTAAAAATCTTTAAATTAGACTGTAAACCGTCTCAAATTGGTATACACACGATTTGTTTTTAATCCCTACACTAAGAGTGATTTTCAGTTTGGTAACACCCTGAAAAAGCATCTCTGGTATGGAAAAGTATATATATTCTTGATCAGCATGACCTCCTGAGTCGATTTAGCGATGCCCGTCTGTCTGTCCTTCTGTCTGTCTGTTGAAATCACGATTGCAGAAAAAGTTGAAGAGCTAGAGCAATGAAACTTTAGATTTAGATTACTTATATATCTAAGCTGTCTGAACAAGAATGGCATGATCGGTCTATTGTGACCTGAGAACCGACCACTTATGTTCAAATACCTCATATAAAATTTACATCTACAAATCAATTTTACTGTATACGTGTTTAGGTACCCTTTTTTGGTCAAATATATATTGACATTATGCCCAAATACATGAAAACAATGTTTTCCGACGAAACGACTTGTGGTTCCCAAAAAAAAAAGAATCGAAATTCGGTACACCTTGTAAATATGGGTATCAAATGAAATTCTCCAGCGATGGAAAGTTTGTAGTTATTTGCAGGATTCGTATACCCTGGTGACCTATACACCACTTTGAATAGTAACCACACATATGTGTAGGGTTTTATAGTCGGCTTAGACCGACTGTAATTTTGATAATCCTAACTATCATAATAACATCTACTTTAAAATTTCCCATGTGATCTAACCTTCCCAAATGGTTTTGTTTTTAAATTTTGTATTTAATTCTAGTAGAAAAAGTGTGGATTTGGCTAAGGCAAAATGTAAAATAAATTGAAAATTTATGTTAAGGATTGATATTTGATTTCGCTTTCTAAAACATCTTATTGTACTGCATCTGTTCTTTATTATTAAAAATATAATATCCATAAGATTCGGCTTTAGTGTCTACCTACATATTATAAAGTTAGTCTCTCTGCTAAATAAGACGAGACCTTATTGCGCTCAGCTGGCCACTCGGGAAATGTCAGCGACGATAAGAAATTCGGTAGAAGAGCATTCAAGGACACTGCCAAGGAAGAACATGCGAACATGAGTGGGTTGTGGACATGCTGTCAGTTTTTTTTCGTTTGGTATGAGCAAAACATAGCAACTTTTGATGATGCCAACAACTGTTGGAGTTCCTGCTTCAATTGAACTCATGTGGGAGTGGGTGTGGAAGTGGGCGTTAGTATGTGAGTGTGTGAGTATGTGTGTGTGAACGTGAATGTGTGTCTTGCTTTGTTAGTGTTAGTTTACACAACAAATTCTGTTCACTTAAGTTTCTTCCAAAAGATTTGCATAATTTTACCCCGAAGACAACGAACTGAACAAACCACAAAAGCACACCAACATACGAGCTCCGAGCTCTGAGATGTATATGTAATACTGTATTTTAAACCGGAGGAAAATATTTTCTTTACATAATTTAAACATATAGGTAATGAAAATGGCAGAGTTGTTACAGTCACAATAACTCACTTATAACACAAACCAAACCAACGTAACTCAGACCTCACAGTCGGGTTAATTTGACTTTTGGACCCACATACTATATCCGGTTGTTGTGACCAACTAAAAGACTTCATTAATTTTCAATGAAAAACATTTCCTTGGAAACCTCAATTAATAGCAATGACAAAAAATGAATTTCAGTTTATACGACATGTCACAGAAATGGTTTTGCTTTGGCCTCAATTACATTGCGAAACTTTGGTCGAATTTCGTAGAAAAACTTTGTTTATAGCCATAGCAAATACGAACTCAGCTCAACTATTAAAAAGTTTGCTTAACTTTCGGTTGTCTTATCAGCTTCTTCTCTGATGCTTGTTTTGAGCATGTGTTTAAATTAAATACGCATCTCTGTTGCTGCTAATGAACTGTATAATTTTCCAAAAGTTTGGCACACATTTTGATTTGACTATTTCTGATAACGTTTTTGTTATGAATGATTTTTTGTTCGCAAGAAAGAAAGAATTCACATCAGCTGTTTTTGCATCAAGAATATAACCCATTAACTTGTCACAATTCATCCAGCATTGAACCCTTTTTTAAATTCAAAGCATAGCAATTTTTTTACGTATTTGGTCTGAAGTGTTGGGTAAACTTTGTGCAAATGGCTAAAACAATATCGTTGGCATCGGCACCAGCATCAATTGCTTATCGATGGCTGATATTATTTCAATCTATTTTCGCTCTTTGACTTGAGCTCCATAGTAAATAAACATCCTCCAAAGGATTTCGATGGGAGAACATGGGAGAATGATGTGTTTTATGTGTGTCAGTGTGCGAGCTGCAAATATTTACAATTCATTTACGTTTAATTAACGACTTAATGAGTGACTATCGATTGTCTGACTGCCTGGCTAAAAGTGCATAAAATTAAAAATAAACATTTTAAATTGTTGGCGAAATTTCAACCACTTTTAATTCCATTAAATTATGTATTTTGTTCGACACACGTAATTGAATTAAAATAATGAAAATATTCTTATATCTTCTTTCGGATCTTCTGCTTATTCCGCCTTTTTCTATTTTTTTGGTGGTGGCGGTGGTGGCTCAGGTGGACACGAATTAAAGCGTCCCGCTTCCTTCATGCGATTAAACGAAGCCTCGGCGTCGTAGTTTCTGATAATATCGCAATTACAATAAATAAATCTTCGATAAAAAACTCGATACTTGACTTACTCGTAGAAATTTAGATAGGCCTGCTTCCTCGGTCGATTGTGCAGAAAGTGGAAGAGGATTCCAGAGAGCGCTGAAAGGCCCACGGCCACGTATACATTGCCCATTGATTTGTTAATGTGCACATTGCGCATGGGCGGCAGTTTGTTCTTGTTCGCGTCTTTGGAACCACCGGCCTTGGCGCCACCTGATTTGGCGCCACCTGACTTGGAGCCGCCTGACTTGGAGCCGCCTGCTTTCGACGGCGGTTTGCTGGGACAAGGATTGCCCTTTTTCGCTGGAGTCGGCATGGTGCCAATGAATGTTATATACGATGGCTATTGGATAAGTCGATTAACGAACCGACTGTATTTTTTTGATATTTAATTTTTCAAATTTATTTTCAAAAAACACAATAAAATAAAAAGCTTTCAGTTTTTAAGTTGAATTAAAATTCAGAGAACTTCATTGCAAAAATATGGATTATGTGAAGTACAGTAGAGTTTTATGACAGGAGTAAAAAATAACAGATTTCTGGAAGTACGAAAAAATCGGAATTAGAATCTGTCTCTCTATCTTGCGCCCTACCTCGCCCTGAGATATATTAAAAGAAACTGCAAATGCCATTAGAGTAATGGGCACTTTTCACGACACTTAATTCAAATTATTCCAAGTATGCGACGAGTATAAATATCTCCTAAAAATCCACTTTAAACTGAATCCGCACGCATATGATAATTAATTAGATGCAAATTTGTGTCAGGGGTCCGATTAAAGTAGTCGTCCATATAACTACAGCTAGGTGAAGTGGAATCGAGTCGAGAACAAATGGTGCAAAAACCATTCGCGTGAATTATTGAGCTCTTAACATGCACCGCACAATTTATTGCTTCGTCTCTGCGTCTGGCAAGGAGCAACAAAGTTCTTTCCCACATACATATTAATCATACGTAGCTTAGTCAGCTGACCTGACCTGACCTGATCTGACCTGCCGTGGCTTGAACTGTAGGTGCTACAAAACCAACAGATGCTTAATTAAATTTAATTAAGCCAAGAGGACACTCAATTAGTACGTGGATTACGCTGAATTCAGTACTCCATTCATCACATGAGCATTGTGGACAACAATTTGCTAAATCCCGACAGCCAACGGACCGTGATTGTAATGCTCATACATTAAAGGAGAGCCGGACCGTGGTTCTCGCTGTCTTCTGATGCGAGTTCGGCAATCAGTCTTCGTTAACGTGTCTTGGAGGTGTTTGGCGTTGGCTATTAACTGCGAGGATTTAAAAAATAAAATATTGCGCGCGAGCCCGACGCTGTTGAGAATTAAAGAAATAATTTTAATTGATGCAAATTTAAACGGAGATCTTTCGTAATACATTTATACCAAATTTAGTTATTTTTAAACATTTTAATGATGATGAAAGTTAAAAAAGATGTTGGTACATACAAATCTGTAGTTCATTCCATGGTGGCATATTTATTGAGAGAATAGCTTAAATTTTATTTTTGAAATCACATTTTTATTTTCAATGCTCCAGAAATATTCGAGACACAAGTTTTTTTTCTTATTTTTTTATATTGAAATAAAAAAAAACCTTTATATAAGGAAAGGCGATTTTTCGAATGTTACCATATGGTATGTTTTTAATAAAAAAATATTAATAGTGTAATTTTTTATGTTAATCAAATATTAAATTTAATTCATTCGACATGGAATACATTACTATTTAATAAATTAGTACCAGTATAAATAACCATATATTTTAAATATAATAAATACTAAAAATGACTTAACACCTGAATATGCAATTTTACTTATTTTGCCCAAAATATTACCTCACAGTTCATTAGTATATTTCATTATCACCTAAATTTATTTAACAACACATAATAGATATCATCATGGTTGAAGTATATACAGCTTAGTTCATCTAGACAGATAGTTGGCATACAGAATGTCAAGAAAAAAATATTGAAAATAAAACAATTAATTGTTATTTTAAAATTTATTTAAATGTTATGTTTTTTGCACTTAATTTTCACTATTTTATTAAAATTTAACTGTACAAATTAACTATTTTACGTTTTATATACACCATGGTTCATTTTAATGTCATGGAGATTTTTAAACTTTTATAAATGTTGAGATTTGATGATTTTAGAGTTTTAAATTTTTGTTAATTTTGTGAAATTGTAAACAAAGCATTGATGTTCTGTTTTAAATATATCGTAAACAAATGTTGAGACTTTCAAACAGTTTTCAAAAAAAAGTAAATGGCGCCTTAACTTAACCAGTATATACTTCAACCATGGATATCATAAGCTATCATTTTATTTCTGTCATAATATTATATTAGAGAGTGTTTAAAATATGTATTTGAAAAAGTGTTACCATATGGTATTAAATTACTAGAAGGGTTAAAATTATGATTTCGTCTCAATCGACCTCCACCACTCCACCTTTATTCACAAAAAAAAAAATGTACATCATAGTGATGAATTCCGTTCTTCAAACCATGATTCATTGTATTAAAGAACCATTCATAATATTAATGACTAACGTCATTATTGTTATGAATGCTATCATAAATATGAAGAACGCTTGGTAACTGTCGAAAAAGTGGTCTTCATTATGAAGAACTGTATGTGAAGAATACGTTTCATTACATTGTTATGAAAATTCAGTCTACGGAAAACTATTACACGAGTTCGTAACTCTGGATTGTGTACAAAATAAAAACACACTAATATTTGGTTTTAAATAGTATTATTTCAACTAGTATTAATTAACTTTATTTACTTAAATAAAAACTTAATAACAATCACTTATAATAACTGTATAATTACTACAATTACTATAATTACTACAATTTATCTTTACAATGTTCACGAATGCTCACGAGATGCACTAGTTCACTATCAAATCACAACTGAAGTCCTGAGCCACAGATGCGGCTCCCTTATATACTGCATGCATCAGTTCGACACGTTTCGACAGGCTTCGACTTGCTTCGAGAATCTTTTTTCTACTCGTTTCGTGAATGACGCATGCTATTGACATCTCATTCGCACTCATGTGTTTTAATGTCAATGTTAATCAGCATCTTCCATCTCTTTCTCGCACATTGCTCAGTACGCTGAATGATCTTCCCTCTCTTTCTAACACATTGCTTAGTGCGCTGAATTGTCTTGCGTCCCATTTATTATTGTTGAATGATTGCACAGTGGGGAAAATTACCTCTTTTCGTAACAATATTAATGAACCAAAATATAAAATACAACATATATGTTCAAAATATTTTTTATACCCTACACCTATGAGGTACAGGGTATATTAACTTTGTGCATATATTGTAACGCCCCTTAGGAGGCGTGTCCGGTATGGAAAAGTATATATTCTTGATCAGCATCACTACCCGAGTCCGTTTAGCCATGTCCGTCTGTCTGTCCGTTTTGCTGTCTTGTTGTCCGAATACAGAATAACTTGAGAAATACTTATCAGAATGCGATGAAATTTCGTCTGAATATATTTTAGCCAAAAGTAGGAACTGAGTTTGAAAATTAACCAAATCGGTCAACGGACACGCCCACCTCCCATACAAGTCACTTTTATATAACTCTTTCGGAACTAATAACTCGAAAAGTATTCAAGGTATAGTTATAAAATTTAAAACGTATTATTAGAATTCACCTAAGAATATGTGGTCGAAAAATGGGCGAGGTTCGCCCACTTTTTTGTTTCATTATTTCCCGGGTTTTCATAGTGGAAATTTGATCCGTAAATTATTAAAATCAAATCTATGAAATATTAGCCTTTCAAAATTTTAAATATAGGCGTGGTCAGCCCAATTATATTTTTCAATTTTTTTTTTTAGTTTTTTATACTTTTATATACATTTTTTAATTTATGGGGATAAAAGACGTACATTTCTGATATATGAATAATATTCTGAGGGTGGGGAGGTTCAGCATAATTAAAAACTTTAAAATTAAGGTATGCAATTAAATATCCCACATTTATATCCCCACCAAAGGTGTAGGGTATTCCATAGTCGGGCCCGACCGACTATAAAAATCCGCCCCATGTGACCGAACTTACCCATGTGACCTAACTTTCCCAACTCGTTTTTTCGTGAATTTTTTGCCGTACTCTCAGTTCTCAAGTAGTTCTTGTATGTTATTTCTTATATAATGCTTGCTCGACATGCATAAATTAGTAAAATGTTTTGTTAATAAACGTTATATTTATAAAAAATATATTTATGAAAAAAATATATATATTTTTTTTAATTTTTTTTCGATTTTTTTTTTTTTATCATTTTTTATTCGAACAATTTTTATTTCGAACACATTTTTTAATTTTTTTACTGTTATTTTTTAAATAAAATTTTGACAACTTTTTTTTTTTGAATTATTAAAAAAAAAAAATGTTTGTTTGAAAAAATATTATGAACAAATTCATATATAAAGGGTTTTTTTAACAGGGACGCTACAAAAGTAGAGCGACATGGACATCAAACGACGCTATATTTCTTACCGCTCTTTTGACATTTCTCTTCAATAAGGTTTGCCATTTCATGATTTGTAGCGTCCCTGTTGAAAAAACCCTTGAAAAAACTTTTCTAGCGCTCTTATTGAATAACCCTTTATGACAATTCAAATTCGTTGTAGTGAATATTTTGTTCATATCCTATTAATATAATAAATCTGTTTGTTCGTTTGTACGTTTGTACGTTTGTACGTTTGTACGTTTGTTCCGCTTCTCCGTCTAAACGGCTGATCCGATTTCCTTGAAATTTTGACCACAGATGCGGTATGGTCTGGAAGGAATGATATGCTATATATGGGCGGGATTGGACAAAGAGGCGTGGCACCTCCCATACAACCTAAACTTTCAATACGATATAACTCGGCACTTTCACCAGCTACGAACATGAAACAAAAAACTCAAATACAAAAAAAAAATTAAAAACAAAAAAGCAAAAGCACAAAACAAAACAAAAGCAAAAGCAAAAATACAAAAACAAAAGCAATCACGTTTGTTCCGCTTCTCCGTCTAAACGGCTGATCCGATTGTCTTGAAATTTTTACCACAGATGCGGTATGGTCTGGAAGGAATGATAGGCTATATATGGGCGGGATTGGACAAAGAGGCGTGGCACCTCCCATGCAACCTAAACACGATATAACTCGGCACTTTCACCAGCTACGAACATGATACAAAAAACTCAAATACAAAAAAAAATGTAAAAACAAAAAAGCAAAAGCACAACACAAAACAAAAGCAAAAATACAAAAACAAAACCAATCACATAAAACCACAATCCAAACTAAATGAAAAACAAAAAAAGGAAAGAAAAAGAAAAACAAACTCACCACACTAAAACTAACCAAACTAAAACTCACCACACTAAAATTCACCCTTAAATTAACCACTTTAAAACCCACCACACTATAATTCACCACACTAAAACTCACCACACTAAAATTCACCACACTAAAACTCACCACACTAAAACTCACCACACTAAAACTCACCACACAAAAACTCACCACACTAAAACTCACCACACTAAAACTCACCACACTAAAACTCACCACACTAAAACTCACCACACTTAAACTCACCACACTAAAACTCACCACACTAAAACTCACCACACTTAAACTCACCACACAAAAATTCAACACACTAAAACTCACCACACCAAAATTCACCACACTAAAACTCACCACACTAAAACTCACCACACTAAAACTCACCACACAAAAACTTACCACACTAAAACTCACCACACTAAAACTCACCACACTAAAACTCACCACACAAAAACTTACCACACTAAAACTCACCACACTAAAACTCACCACATTTAAACTCACCACACAAAAATTTAACACACTAAAATTCACCACACTAAAACCCACCACACTAAAATTTCACCACACTAAAACTCACCACACTAAAATTCACCACACTAAAACTCACCACACTAAAATTTCACCATATATAAACTCACCACACTAAAACTCACTACACTCAAATTTCGCCACACTAAAACTCACCGCACTAAAATTCACAACACTAAAACTCACCACACTAAAACTAACCACACAAAAATTCACCACACTAAAACTTACAACACTAAAACTCACCACACTAAAACTCACCACACTAAAACTAACCACACAAAAATTCAACACACTAAAATTCACCACACTTAAACTCACCACTCTAAAATTTCACCTCACTAAAACTCACCACACTAAAACTCACTACACTAAAATTTCACCACATTAAAATTCACCACTTTTAAACTCACCACATTAAAACTCACAACACTCAAATTTCGATACACTAAAACTCACCACACTAAAACTCACCGCACTAAAATTCACCTCACTAAAACCCACCACACTATAATTAACTACACTAAAACTCACCACACTTAAAAACACCACACCAAAACTAACCACAATTAAACTCACCACTCCAAAATTCACCACATCTAAACTCACCACACCGAAACTCACTACATTAAAACCCACCACACTAAAACTTCTACTGGGAAAAACTCTACGGGGAAGAATTCTACGGGAAAGAATTCTACCGGGAACAATTCTACCGGGATGAATTCTACGTTGAGAATTCTACGGGAAAGCGTTCTATGTGGATTTTCCGGGAAGATTTCTACTGGGAATAATTCTGCGGAGAAGCGCAATCTGAGAAAAAATTGTCTTTGAGAAAAGTTGTTTTGGCGGAGAATTATTTGGTTACCACATTTATAAAACCAATAAAAAAATTTCAACAGCTAAGCACGGGCCCCTCATATAAATAATAAAATGTTTTTTATAATAATAAAATTGCTCCATATCTTTGAATTCAGAAAATCTTGGCACGAGTCGTGCACGGATCCAGCTAGTATATAATAAATGCATTCATTAATATGTCATTTAATGAACGGTGGTATCAATATGATTTATCTGGTAATTGGTGAAAAATTCATAATTTTTATGAATAAATTCATCACATTAAATATATTTTTTTTTCATCATGGTTAATTAGTGTTTTTCTATGTTTCTAAGAAAATCATATGAAAGGCTCTTACAAAAATTTGTAAATATTTATTTTCAAACGATAATACAAAGAATTGAAAATAAAATGCGGCTACTGTAAAGAAATTTAAAAATATTTGTGTACATTTGAGTACCTATAAGTACATACCCAAGTAACAATTCGTACCAGTATTCAATCAGTATCCAGTCACTTGTCGAGTAACTCGCAAGCAATATCACGCATTTCCCGACCAGAAACTAGCCAGTAAAACACTTTCTGGTAATTTCTCGGTTTTTGACAAGGTAACTGACAGGAATCTTCTCTTCAAATCCCTACCAGTAACCGACTTGTTTTACTGGGGATAGACCAGTTTTTGACTAGTTGTACTGGCAGGGATTTACTCTTCAAATCCCTACTAGTAACCGACAAAGTTTCGACTAGTTTTCACTGGCGAGTTTATATTTTTCAAATTCCTACGAGAAACTTAGCTGCCTAGTAAATTGTTACTTGGGTAAGAAAAAACTATACTTTTATATATCCCTAATGTAAATTCAAATTCTCCAGTAGATTATTTCTTAAATGCGGTGTACAACATTTAACCACAGCTACCGATCAAGTCCATTTTTGATACCCGACTTGGCAGAGAGACAGGGTGACTGACAGACTGACGGATATCGGCACTTAAGTGAATATACCCTATAAAAATGTGATGTTCATAAGTTATTGTTAGAAGCGACGATGTTTTGTCGACGATATTGTTGTATAGATGAACTACAAAAATCATTACTGTTATTCAATATAAAAAAAAATCTTTATTATTGATATTTTTTGAATAATTATAAACTTGATAGAAATCATTGACACAGATTTCTTGGAAATATTTTGTTTTTCGCAAATTCGCAAATAACTTAAAATCAATTCATCATCAACTTCATCATCAAAAAGACCTGAATCTTTGTTGAAAGTTAAGCTTTATCCGATTAGGTTACGACAACAACAAAGCCACTAAAGAAAGAAATAAAGGCAACTGCTACTATTTTTCTTCGGAAACTTGCTAACAAATAAATTATTAAAAGATTAATCCATGCAGCATTCAGAGAGGGTGCAACTTTTGCAAAATCACTTAAAAACTTACAAATTCCCTGTTTTGACAACTCATTCCACGATTTGCCGCTAAAGATGGAGTTGAATGTGTTTTTTTCTTTGCCTTTTGACTGTCTTATTGAAAGCTTTTTGCTTTTCTTTAAACCCTACAGCCTTGAATGCGGCCATAATAACTATGTGTTCAGAATGTTCAGTATCTACTTTAAATTTGAAAATTAAAATAAAGCATTCTCGTAGATAAGAATTTTTTTCAATTGAACCCATTGGTAGCTCAAAATGTGCGTGACTGATTCAATATGAGGTACTGAACCATAACAACTTCAGTGTCATCTCTTGGTTGGAGTGACCGACATTAGCTTCTTGATTTGTTTTTTCATCATAAGTTTTTCTGCGCTTACATTGCTGTCATTAAGTTGAGCGCGGCGGCAGAAACGCAGAAAGTCGAAATATTTTTTTAAAAGTATTAAATTTGTACTTTGTAGAACTCAGAGTTAAAAAACATAGTTTAGTTTGTGCCGAAATACTATGTCGTTTTTGTTGTATGGAAATCATGCAACGACGATTGATTTCTGAACTGCTACTGATTTTCGTACAGATTCCTTCAAATCGCGGCTGCAAAAAAGTTCTTCAAGGGAAAACTTTCGTTTGTAAATTTGTCATTACGACGTAATAACGAGCAAAGAAAAATCGCAAAGAGAATTACAGGAAACTTCGTTAAGTGGATATACAGGAAGCAATTCGGGAAAAGGGGTTCGCAGATTGAAGATGAAAAAAACTACGCAAGTTGTTTTAAAAGTTGATTTAAGGTATTGTTTTAGAATTTTTCTATTTTAATAGTTTTTAAATTTTAAACTACTCGAACACAGCATTTCTCTATTTTGAATAAATTCAATTTTAAATGATATTGAATCAATTATTATCAATGATTCAATGTTTTACGTTAGCAAACATAAATAATTTGTCTTGAAATTGGTACAACCCTGAATTACTCAGAATACTGCTTAAAATTTAGAAAAAAAATGTTTGATATAGTTGCCAAGTGCAACTATTATAAAATGCAACAAAGTGAAAGATTTTCCCATTCATTGCATCGACACACACACTCACTTTCTGTAGACCGAATCGCCAAATAAAAGAATCTTTTAACTGTTTTTCCTTTTATTATTTTACAGAATTGAGACTGTCGGTTGTGGGCAATGACTGTGCTTTTGCCAAAACTTTTCCATTCATCCCATTGCTGTTTCACCTTGCGAACAACTGCACCAAAGGATACAAGTGCAGTGGGCGAGTGAGATGAGTAGTGTCTTGGCGAGAGTGAGACAGTCACTCATTCAGTAAGTCAGACCGACTGACTGCGAAAAGAAAGCGGGGGTTTCGATGGCGAAAACTCTTGAATGCTGTTAAAAGTTAGGCGAAAACATGATTCAGGTGAAATTTTGGGAACTGTTCTCCGAAATGGGCGAGAGGAGGATTTCTTCTCAAGTTGGAAAATAGTTTTGAATGTTGTGGGCTGTAGGTGGTTGGATGTGCGCCAAAGTTGTGGCTTTATTTTTCACATGTATTGGATGTGGTTATGGGTGTCGCAATTTATAGGGTGGTCATCAAATGGCGCTATTTTTTTTTTTGACAAATGTTGCTCGCAGTATTTCTTATGTGTGATATTTTTGTAAAATATACAAAATTTCATATAATGTCTGCAATTTTTATAATTTAATAATTCAATTTTAATGATTATGAATTAATGTTCAGACAGTATTGTGCCACGCATCATTTTTCAGCTTTTATTCCTTTTGCCGTCTAGACTGTGTGATGTGTGTTTTTTTTTTGTGGTAAGTAAGGGAAAACTCATTAATTAAAAACATATACAAAAAAATCCTCGGCTTCTGCTGACACAATTACTTTTGCACACAGATTAATTTGAATTTATTTAAGCACTCTTACTCTTATTTAAATGAAATAAATGGTTAAACTCGCTTAAAATATACGGATATGTAATTAATTTTCACTACACTGAAGACAATTTCTCTTTTTTAATTAGTTTAAATCAATTTGAAGACATAAATTATGATATATAAGAAAAATAAAATCAGTACTATATCAAAAAATATTCTTATTTCTTTTTAGGGACTAAAACCCTTTGGATTATCGGTTCCGGATCTGGTTCAAAGATTTTTAAAATAACGGTTCCAGTTCCGATTCCGGTTCCACACATTTTTGAACAACGGTTCCGGTTCCAAAAATACGATTCTGGTTCTGCTTCCATCAAATTTTTACAAAATCTTAAATAAGGATTTTTTTTCAATTTTTCAATTAACTCTATTTTTTACATTTTTATGATTTGACCTCTATGTTCGAACCTCGATTTCATAGAAGAGATTTTTTTTTTTAATTTTCCCAGAATCCAACTATGTCATTGGACTTTATTTGTAATTGAGTATTCTCGAAAGGAAGCGATTTGGCAAAACAAAAAAAAAACCAAGGACGCAGACCTATTTGAACTTTAATGTGATATGCTCAATATGCTCAATAATGTTCTATTCCCTCTATAAAAGTTATATATACAAAAAAAAACAATTAATATTTTTTTAATTTTAAATGCATGAAAATATAGCACCCCATTCTATAACATGCAAATTCGATTAATACCATTTTTTATGTTATTCCATTTTTGGTTTCTTTATATCCTATGAAATTTTGATGCAGATCGGTCGATACTCTCCTAGATTATAAAAAATTAACAATTTTGAAAACATACAATCCATATTTAATTTAGTATACTTACTTGTAAGTTTTTGAATTTTATAATTTCCCAATTTTTGGAAAAAAAAAAATTGAAGAAAAACGTTTTATCTCCATTTAAGTTTTTCTTGAAAATACTGAGTCATTATTTTCGGCCGGAAATATTCCAAAATAAATTTAAGATTTGAAAATACATAATCCAAAATGAAAAAGAATTAATTTTTATGCGCGGACGTATTTTATGGAACTCTCTCTTAAAAATTAAAGTATTTTTTGAAAACCCCTCGAACGATAATCCTGGCTTCGGGCCTGAATACCACCCCTTTTTTTATAATATATCAAGATATAGCAGTTCTTTCCCAGTACGTTCCTGTCACTGTGTAACCTGGTAAGTAAGAAATAAACATTGGCCCTGTAAAAATCACTGGGATTGGTAATAAAGTATTGGGAATTTATCATTTTAAATTTATCATTATAAATTAGGACAAAAAGGGAGGGGGGGGGGGTTATCGTTACGTAACGAAATTTTCTGAAAATCAATGACATGGTAAAAATTGGTATTTTTGTAAATTGACATATTGCGTATATTTTTAAAAAGAAACAACCATTGGAAAGATAATTATTTATCAACATATTATAATTTCTAACCAATTTCTGTCTAGATTACGTCAGTAATATGCATTTCTTAAACACCCTGTATCTTAAACAGGATGAAGAATAAGGCATTTTTTTCATTTAATATTTTCTTATTGTTTTGAGTCATAGAATTACCTCCTAAATTACTGACATGGATAAACCGACCACCCTGTATATTTATAATGCATATTCGATTCTATTTTCGATTTTTTAAATACTGAACAAAATAAAAAATACAAAAAGTGCCTGTTATAATAATGACTGCTTCTGTAATTTTTATCCGAAGGGAGAACAAATTTGAAATTTTCGATGGTGGTCCATTTGTCATATTCAGATTTCGATGAAAACATTTTTGGCGGGTTGACTTTTTTCAATGTCAGACTAGGACGTATACTCATAATCAATTTAAAGTCGCCATCAAGAACACCAACGACTGCAACATCAAACCAGTAAGGAACGTTAGGTCACATGGGAAATTTGGAAGAAGGAAATTGACTCAGGAGGTCATGCTGATCAAGAATATATATAAAAACGGCGTTCCAAACTGTGTATACCCTTTGACTCTTAATAGAAAATTATTTCAATGTCGCGGTACCTCTCGTCAAATATAGATCTTCATTTTAAAAACTCGAAATATTTTTATTCATGGTATTGGATTGTCTCGCGTATCTAAAATATGAAACTATGTGGAATATTTACATATTTAAATACAACAGTGGATTGATTGATATGCATCGGATTTGGAAATATAGTTATACTCTTCCGTTAAATATTTATATAAATTCCTTATCAACCAGTTAGAAAATATTAAATATTTTCAATAATCCGAAAGTATTTAAACATTTGAGCTGCGTTGGAAGGCGGTCTGAGAGTTTCGTTTGCACGTGTGTGCTTAGTTAAGCATGGCATTCCTCCCCAAGGAGATGTGCTCTATTATTTTTTCATTAGGTTTCCCTCACACACACACGCACGCGTGTGCATTACCTCCACACAGTGGCACATGCACAGATCTGTGAAACGCGAGGAGTCTCTCACACATATTACACCGGATGCAGGCAGACGAGATCCACACGCTGTCTGTCGTGATGGTGTCACCGCTGTAAATGTGTTGATTTAAGGATTTAATTTCGCTGTTTTATTTGGCATTAAACAAGGTCGTTTCGGCGTCTGTGTGTGTGTGCTCAGAGAGATATTTTATTTTATTGCATACTTTGCGGAGAAGTAGTTAATATGATTGTGTAGGTAATACGTAGGGAATAGGGAAAGAAGCCTTCTGCTTTCAAGATGTAATGTTTTCTCTTACTTGGAGCTCCTTACACACTGAATGCTTTAAGAATGGTGAATGTTGAAACCCTTGCCTTGGCATTGATTAAACCACAAAATGTATGTTATATATTGTCCGTCTGCCCTTCTATAAATTTAGCTTATTATTACATTGACAGCAAGAACTTAATTTCCAAACAGCTCCATTCTATTCAATTCCAATCACAAGACCCTGTCCCTTTTCTGCCTCTTTCTTGTTGCTGCGCCACCCACTCTTTGGCTTCATTGTTTGACATGGTTTTTGGCTTATCTTAAATGAGTTTTTTATCACTCACGTTTTACGATTTTCCTCCTCCTACTCCACCCCATGCAAAGGATGCGGAAATCAAAGACTCACACTTACATGAGTATCATCCTGCATGTCACTCACTTCCCGCACCTCCTTCGGCTTCTCCGTTGCCGGCTCTGCCAGTCCGACGTGACTGCGTGCCATTATCCTTCGCAGAGAAGACATTCTTATGTTTTTATGACTTTTTATTTTGCTAAGTGAATTTAATAAGCCGCACCACACTGACTGCCACCGTTTTTGTTTTATCGTCTGGCTGTGATTCACTTCGTGGTGATTGTGTTGGTGATGGCACACACGTACACAGGCACACACACGTATTCACACACATATGCCGCATAATGTGTGCGGGAAAGCAATTAGTGTGTGTGTGTGTTTGTGATGAAAACATTTCAATTACTTTTGAAAATTTAAATACACAAAATTTTAATTTTGCCACTTTTGTTTTTATTATCCGTTTTTATTATCCTGTGGTTAATAAAACTCTACGCTGAATCACACTCCTTTGCTATTGAAATATCGAAGATTTCAAGTCCTCGATGCTTTTCTTCGATGCAGCCCTTCCACAGAGACCGAAGTGCAAATTAAATGAAAATAGTTTACTTTTCTCTAGTTGTTTCCCCATTGGCTCGGTTTTTTGTTTTTCTTTCAATTTGCAATTGAATAAACTTTCGAGGTTTCGTCGTCCTTTCTTTCGTTCCTTCGTCCTTTTTGCATGCGTACGTCAATCGCAGTATTATTTGCACGTCATGGCATTAAAGTAAATATTCAAAAAATAATACAGGATTTGTCTTGAATACTGCTGTCCGTCTCAAGGACACTCACGTGTGCTACTCGAACTCTGCAAAGCAGGGCTTTACAAATTCTGTAGGACGTGATTTTCAAAAAGAAACAAATCAGAAATGTATTTCTTCCTAAACTTGAATTGCTTTAGTCTACATTTTTAGTTAAACAGGTCTCGCTTTGTTAAACAGACTCGGTATGGCATCCGTGCTATATTTGTCCAAAGGCCAACAAATCAAGTTTATGCCAAACAAAAGTAATAAATTTGTCTATTAAAGGAACACAACTCTAACGGAGGTGCTCATTTTAAATTCACTCAATTTCGAATTCGAAAAATTTCCCTATTTTTTTTAGCTGGACTAGTTTAGGAGTTAATTTGCATTTTTAATAATTATTTTCCTTTTAAATTAAATCAGTCGATCAGCGGAGACCAGAGAAATCGATTGTTCAAATTATTTAATTTTCTTAAAACCTTCATAACTTCTAAACGGAGCCTCCTAGAGGGGTCAAAATGGGTACAATTTATGGTGATTTGAAAATTATCTTGAAAATGTTCAAAGTTGGCACATTTATTGCTGGGTTTTCCAGATTTAATTTGCCTTTTAAATTAATTTAATCGATACACGGAGACCAGAGAAATCAAGTTTCCGATCTTTAAATTTTGTAATTTTTTTAAAACCTTTATAACTTCTAAACGGAGCGTCGTAGATGGGTCAAAGTTGGCACATTTATAGCTGGATTTTCCAAATTTAATTTTCCTTTTAAATTAATTTAATCGATACACGGAGATCAGAGAAATGAAGATTTCGATCTTTAAATTTTGTAATTTTTCAAAACCTTCATAACTTCTAAACGGAGCGTCTTAGATGGGTCAAAGTTGGCACATTTATAGCTGGATTTTCCAGATTTAATTTGCCTTTTAAATTAATTTAATCGATGCACGGAGACCAGAGAAATCAAGTTATCGATCTTTAAATTTTGTATTTTTTTAAAACCTTTATAACTTCTAAACGGAGCCTCCTAGAGGGGTCAAAGTCGGCACAATTTATTGTGATTTGAAAATTTTTGTAATTTTCTTAAAACCTTCATAACTTCTAAACGGAGCGTCTTAGATGGGTCAAAGTTGGCACATTTATAGCTTTAATTTAATCGATACACGGAGACCAGAGAAATCAAGTTTTCGATCTTTAAATTTTGTAATTTTTTTAAAACCTTTATAACTTCTAAACGGAGCGTCGTAGATGGGTCAAAGTTGGCACATTTATAGCTGGATTTTCCAAATTTAATTTTCCTTTTAAATTAATTTAATCGATACACGGAGATCAGAGAAATGAAGATTTCGATCTTTAAATTTTGTAATTTTTCAAAACCTTCATAACTTCTAAACGGAGCGTCTTAGATGGGTCAAAGTTGGCACATTTATAGCTGGATTTTCCAGATTTAATTTGCCTTTTAAATTAATTTAATCGATACACGGAGACCAGAGAAATCAAGTTATCGATCTTTAAATTTTGTATTTTTTTAAAACCTTCATAACTTCTAAACGGAGCCTCCTAGAGGGGTCAAAGTCGGCACAATTTATTGTGATTTGAAAATTTTTGTAATTTTCTTAAAACCTTCATAACTTCTAAACGGAGCGTCGTAGATGGGTCAAAGTTGGCACATTTATAGCTGGATTTTCCAGATTTAATTTGCCTTTTAAATTAATTTAATCGATACACGGAGACCAGAGAAATCAAGTTTTCGATCTTCAAATTTTGTAATTTTTTTAAATCCTTCATAACTTCTAAACGGAGCGTCGTAGATGGGTCAAAGTTGGCACATTTATAGCTGGATTTTCCAGATTCAATTTGCCTTTTAAATTAATTTAATCGATACACGGAGACCAGAGAAATCAAGTTTTCGATCTTTAAATTTTGTATTTTTTTAAAACCTTCATAACTTCTAAACGGAGCCTCCTAGAGGGGTCAAAGTCGGCACAATTTATTGTGATTTGAAAATTTTTGTAATTTTCTTAAAACCTTCATAACTTCTAAACGGAGCGTCTTAGATGGGTCAAAGTTGGCACATTTATAGCTGGATTTTCCAGATTTAATTTGCCTTTTAAATTAATTTAATCGATACACGGAAACCAGATAAATCAAGTTTTCGATCCTTAAATTTTGTAATTTTCTTAAAACCTTCATAACTTCTAAACGGAGCGTCGTAGATGGGTCAAAGTTGGCACATTTATAGCTGGATTTTCCAGATTTAATTTGCCTTTTATATTAATTTTTTTTTTTTTAACCTAACTTCTAAACGGAGCGTCGTAGATGGGTCGAAGTTGGCACATTTATATCTGGATTTTCCAGATTTAATTTGCCTTTTAAATTAATTTAATCGATACACGGAGACCAGAGAAATCAAGTTTTCGATCTTCAAATTTTGTAATTTTTTTAAAACCTTCATAACTTCTAAACGGAGTGTCGTAGATGGGTCAAAGTTGGCACATTTATAGCTGGATTTTCCAGATTTAATTTGCCTTTTAAATTAATTTAATCGATACACGGAGACCAGAAAAATCATGTTTTCGATCTTTAAATTTTGTAAAAGTTGGCACATTTATAGCTGGATTTTCCAGATTTAATTTGCCTTTTAAATTAATTTAATCGATACACGGAGACCAGAAAAATCGTGTTTTCGATCTTTAAATTTTGTAATTTTCTTAAAACCTTCATAACTTCTAAACGGAGCGTCGAAGATGGGTCAAAGTTGGCACATTTATAGCTGGATTTTCCAGATTTATTTTGCATTTTATATTAATTTAATCGATACACGGAGACCAGAGAAATCAAGTTTTCGATCTTTAAATTTTGTAATTTTTTTAAAACCTTCATAACTTCTAAACGGAGCCTCCTAGAGGGGTCAAGTTCGGCACAGTTTATTGTGATTTGAACATTTTTGTAATTTTCTTAAAACCTTCATAACTTCTAAACGGAGCCTCCTAGAGGGGTCAAAGTCGGCACAATTTATTGTGATTTGAAAATGTTTGTAATTTTCTTAAAACCTTCATAACTTCTAAACGGAGCGTCGTAGATGGGTCAAAGTTGGCACATTTATAGCTGGATTTTCCAGATTTAATTTGCCTTTTATATTAATTTTTTTTTTTTTTAAACCTTCATAACTTCTAAACGGAGCGTCGTAGATGGGTCGAAGTTGGCACATTTATAGCTGGATTTTCCAGATTTAATTTGCCCTTTAAATTAATTTAATCGATACACGGAGACCAGAGAAATCAAGTTTTCGATCTTCAAATTTTGTAATTTTTTCAAAACCTTCATAACTTCTAAACGGAGTGTCGTAGATGGGTCAATGTTGGCACATTTATAGCTGGATTTTCCAGATTTATTTTGCATTTTATATTAATTTAATCGATACACGGAGACCAGAGAAATCAAGTTTTCGATCTTTAAATTTTGTAATTTTTTTAAAACCTTCATAACTTCTAAACGGAGCGTCGTAGATGGGTCAAAGTTGGCACATTTATAGCTGGATTTTTCAGATTTAATTTGCCTTTTAAATTAATTTAATCGATACACGGAGACCAGAGAAATCAAGTTTTCGATCTTTAAATATTGTATTTTTTTTTAAACCTTCATAACTTCTAAACGGAGTGTCGTAGATGGGTCAAAGTTGGCACATTTATAGCTGGATTTTCCAGATTTATTTTGCCTTTTAAATTAATTTAATCGATACACGGAGACCAGAGAAATCAAGTTTTGGATCTTTAAATTTTGTAATTTTTTTAAAACCTTCATAACTTCTAAACGGAGCGTCGTAGATGGGTCAAAGTTGGCACATTTATAGCTGTATTTTCCAGATTTAATTTGCCTTTTAAATTAATTTAATCGATTCACGGAGACCAGAGAAATCAAGTTTTCGATCTTTAAATTTTGACTTTTTTTAAAACCTTCATAACTTCTAAACGGAGCCTCCTAGAGGGGTCAAGTTCGGCACAATTTATTGTTATTTGAACATTTTTGTAATTTTCTTAAAACCTTCATAACTTCTAAACGGAGCCTCCTAGAGGGGTCAAAGTTGGCACATTTATAGCTGGATTTTCCAGATTTAATTTGCCTTTTAAATTAATTTAATCGATACACGGAGACCAGAAAAATCGTGTTTTCGATCTTTAAATTTTGTAATTTTCTTAAAACCTTCATAACTTCTAAACGGAGCGTCGTAGATGGGTCAAAGTTGGCACATTTATAGCTGGATTTTCCAGATTTATTTTGCATTTTATATTAATTTAATCGATACACGGAGACCAGAGAAATCAAGTTTTCGATCTTTAAATTTTGTAATTTTCTTAAAACCTTCATAACTTCTAAACGGAGCGTCGAAGATGGGTCAAAATTGGCACATTTATAGCTGGATTTTCCAGATTTATTTTGCATTTTATATTAATTTAATCGATACACGGAGACCAGAGAAATCAAGTTTTCGATCTTTAAATTTTGTAATTTTTTTAAAACCTTCATAACTTCTAAACGGAGCCTCCTAGAGGGGTCAAGTTCGGCACAGTTTATTGTGATTTGAACATTTTTGTAATTTTCTTAAAACCTTCATAACTTCTAAACGGAGCCTCCTAGAGGGGTCAAAGTCGGCACAATTTATTGTGATTTGAAAATGTTTGTAATTTTCTTAAAACCTTCATAACTTCTAAACGGAGCGTCGTAGATGGGTCAAAGTTGGCACATTTATAGCTGGATTTTCCAAATTTAATTTGCCTTTTAAATTAATTTAATCGATACACGGAGACCAGAGAAATGAAGTTTTCGATCTTTAAATTTTGTAATTTTCTTAAAACCTTCATAACTTCTAAACGGAGCGTCGTAGATGGGTCAAAGTTGGCACATTATAGCTGGATTTTTCAGACTTAATTTGCCTTTTAAATTAATTTAATCGATACCCGGAGACCAGAGAAATCAAGTTTTCGATCTTTAAATTTTGTATTTTTTTAAAATCTTCATAACTTCTAAACGGAGCCTCCTAGAGGGGTCAAAGTCGGCACAATTTATTGTGATTTGAAAATGTTTGTAATTTTCTTAAAACCTTCATAACTTCTAAACGGAGCGTCATAGATGGGTCAAAGTTGGCACATTTATAGCTGGATTTTCCAGATATAATTTGCCTTTTAAATTAATTTAATCGATACACGGAGACCAGAGAAATCAAGTTTTCGATCTTTCAATTTTGTAATTTTTTTAAAACCTTTATAACTTCTAAACGGAGCGTCGTAGATGGGTCAAAGTTGGCACATTTATAGCTGGATTTTCCAGATTTATTTTGCATTTTATATTAATTTAATCGATACACGGAGACCAGAGAAATCAAGTTTTCGATCTTTAAATTTTGTAATTTTTTTAAAACCTTCATAACTTCTAAACGGAGCGTCGTAGATGGGTCAAAGTTGGCACATTTATAGCTGGATTTTCCAGATTTAATTTGCCTTTTAAATTAATTTAATCGATACACGGAGACCAGAGAAATCAAGTTTTCGATCTTTAAATATTGTATTTTTTTTAAAACCTTCATAACTTCTAAACGGAGCCTCCTAGAGGGGTCAAAGTCGGCACAATTTATTGTGATTTGAAAATTTTTGTAATTTTCTTAAAACCTTCATAACTTCTAAACGGAGCGTCGTAGATGGGTCAAAGTTGGCACATTTATAGCTGGATTTTCCAGATATAATTTGCCTTTTAAATTAATTTAATCGATACACGGAGACCAGAAAAATCATGTTTTCGATCTTTAAATTTTGTAATTTTCTTAAAACCTTCATAACTTCTAAACGGAGCGTCGTAGATGGGTCAAAGTTGGCACATTTATAGCTGGATTTTCCAGATTTATTTTGCATTTTATATTAATTTAATCGATACACGGAGACCAGAGAAATCAAGTTTTCGATCTTTAAATTTTGTAATTTTTTTAAAACCTTCATAACTTCTAAACGGAGCGTCGTAGATGGGTCAAAGTTGGCACATTTATAGCTGGATTTTCCAGATTTAATTTGCCTTTTAAATTAATTTAATCGATACACGGAGACCAGAGAAATCAAGTTTTCGATCTTTAAATATTGTATTTTTTTTAAAACCTTCATAACTTCTAAACGGAGCCTCCTAGAGGGGTCAAAGTCGGCACAATTTATTGTGATTTGAAAATTTTTGTAATTTTCTTAAAACCTTCATAACTTCTAAACGGAGCGTCGTAGATGGGTCAAAGTTGGCACATTTATAGCTGGATTTTCCAGATTTAATTTGCCTTTTATATTAATTTTTTTTTTTTTTTAAACCTTCATAACTTCTAAACGGAGCGTCGTAGATGGGTCGAAGTTGGCACATTTATAGCTGGATTTTCCAGATTTAATTTGCCCTTTAAATTAATTTAATCGATACACGGAGACCAGAGAAATCAAGTTTTCGATCTTCAAATTTTGTAATTTTTTCAAAACCTTCATAACTTCTAAACGGAGTGTCGTAGATGGGTCAATGTTGGCACATTTATAGCTGGATTTTCCAGATTTATTTTGCATTTTATATTAATTTAATCGATACACGGAGACCAGAGAAATCAAGTTTTCGATCTTTAAATTTTGTAATTTTTTTAAAACCTTCATAACTTCTAAACGGAGCGTCGTAGATGGGTCAAAGTTGGCACATTTATAGCTGGATTTTTCAGATTTAATTTGCCTTTTAAATTAATTTAATCGATACACGGAGACTAGAGAAATCAAGTTTTCGATCTTTAAATATTGTATTTTTTTTAAAACCTTCATAACTTCTAAACGGAGCGTCGTAGATGGGTCAAAGTTGGCACATTTATAGCTGGATTTTCCAGATTTATTTTGCCTTTTAAATTAATTTAATCGATACACGGAGACCAGAGAAATCAAGTTTTGGATCTTTAAATTTTGTAATTTTTTTAAAACCTTCATAACTTCTAAACGGAGCGTCGTAGATGGGTCAAAGTTGGCACATTTATAGCTGGATTTTCCAGATTTAATTTGCCTTTTAAATTAATTTAATCGATTCACGGAGACCAGAGAAATCAAGTTTTCGATCTTTAAATTTTGACTTTTTTTAAAACCTTCATAACTTCTAAACGGAGCCTCCTAGAGGGGTCAAAGTCGGCACAATTTATTGTGATTTGAACATTTTTGTAATTTTCTTAAAACCTTCATAACTTCTAAACGGAGCGTCTTAGATGGTTCAAAGTTGGCACATTTATAGCTGGATTTTCCAGATTTAATTTGCCTTTTAAATTAATTTAATCGATACACGGAGACCAGAAAAATCGTGTTTTCGATCTTTAAATTTTGTAATTTTCTTAAAACCTTCATAACTTCTAAACGGAGCGTCGTAGATGGGTCAAAGTTGGCACATTTATAGCTGGATTTTCCAGATTTATTTTGCATTTTATATTAATTTAATCGATACACGGAGACCAGAGAAATCAAGTTTTCGATCTTTAAATTTTGTAATTTTTTTAAAACCTTCATAACTTCTAAACGGAGCCTCCTAGAGGGGTCAAGTTCGGCACAATTTATTGTTATTTGAACATTTTTGTAATTTTCTTAAAACCTTCATAACTTCTAAACGGAGCGTCTTAGATGGTTCAAAGTTGGCACATTTATAGCTGGATTTTCCAGATTTAATTTGCCTTTTAAATTAATTTAATCGATACACGGAGACCAGAAAAATCGTGTTTTCGATCTTTAAATTTTGAAATTTTCTTAAAAATTAATTTAATCGATACACGGAGACCAGAGAAATCAAGTTTTCGATCTTTAAATTTTGTAATTTTTTTAAAACCTTCATAACTTCTAAACGGAGCCTCCTAGAGGGGTCAAGTTCGGCACAATTTATTGTTATTTGAACATTTTTGTAATTTTCTTAAAACCTTCATAACTTCTAAACGGAGCCTCCTAGAGGGGTCAAAGTTGGCACATTTATAGCTGGATTTTCCAGATTTAATTTGCCTTTTAAATTAATTTAATCGATACACGGAGACCAGAAAAATCGTGTTTTCGATCTTTAAATTTTGTAATTTTCTTAAAACCTTCATAACTTCTAAACGGAGCGTCGTAGATGGGTCAAAGTTGGCACATTTATAGCTGGATTTTCCAGATTTATTTTGCATTTTATATTAATTTAATCGATACACGGAGACCAGAGAAATCAAGTTTTCGATCTTTAAATTTTGTAATTTTTTTAAAACCTTCATAACTTCTAAACGGAGCCTCCTAGAGGGGTCAAGTTCGGCACAATTTATTGTGATTTGAACATTTTTGTAATTTTCTTAAAACCTTCATAACTTCTAAACGGAGCCTCCTAGAGGGGTCAAAGTCGGCACAATTTATTGTGATTTTCTTAAAACCTTCATAACTTCTAAACGGAGCGTCGTAGATGGGTCAAAGTTGGCACATTTATAGCTGGATTTTCCAGATATAATTTGCCTTTTAAATTAATTTAATCGATACACGGAGACCAGAGAAATCAAGTTTTCGATCTTTAAATTTTGTAATTTTTTTAAAACCTTCATAACTTCTAAACGGAGCGTCGTAGATGGGTCAAAGTTGGCACATTTATAGCTGGATTTTCCAGATTTATTTTGCCTTTTAAATTAATTTAATCGATACACGGAGACCAGAAAAATCAAGTTTTCGATCTTTAAATTTTGTAATTTTTTTAAAACCTTCATAACTTCTAAACGGAGCGTCGTAGATGGGTCAAAGTTGGCACATTTATAGCTGGATTTTCCAGATTTAATTTGCCTTTTAAATTAATTTAATCGATTCACGGAGACCAGAGAAATCAAGTTTTCGATCTTTAAATTTTTACTTTTTTTAAAACATTCATAACTTCTAAACGGAGCCTCCTAGAGGGGTCAAAGTCGGCACAATTTATTGTGATTTGAAAATTTTTGTAATTTTCTTAAAACCTTCATAACTTCATAACGGAGTGTCGTAGATGGGTCAAAGTTGGCACATTTATAGCTGGATTTTCCAGATATAATTTGCCTTTTAAATTAATTTAATCGATACACGGAGACCAGACAAATGAAGTTTTCGATCTTTAAATTTTGTAATTTTCTTAAAACCTTCATAACTTCTAAACGGAGCGTCGTAGATGGGTCAAAGTTGGCACATTTATAGCTGGATTTTCCAGACTTAATTTGCCTTTTAAATTAATTTAATCGATACCCGGAGACCAGAGAAATCAAGTTTTCGATCTTTAAATTTTGTATTTTTTTAAAATCTTCATAACTTCTAAACGGAGCCTCCTAGAGGGGTCAAAGTCGGCACAATTTATTGTGATTTGAAAATGTTTGTAATTTTCTTAAAACCTTCATAACTTCTAAACGGAGCGTCATAGATGGGTCAAAGTTGGCACATTTATAGCTGGATTTTCCAGATTTAATTTGCCTTTTAAATTAATTTAATCGATACACGGAGACCAGAAAAATCGTGTTTTCGATCTTTAAATTTTGTAATTTTCTTAAAACCTTCATAACTTCTAAACGGAGCGTCGTAGATGGGTCAAAGTTGGCACATTTATAGCTGGATTTTCCAGATTTATTTTGCATTTTATATTAATTTAATCGATACACGGAGACCAGAGAAATCAAGTTTTCGATCTTTAAATTTTGTAATTTTTTTAAAACCTTCATAACTTCTAAACGGAGCCTCCTAGAGGGGTCAAGTTCGGCACAATTTATTGTGATTTGAACATTTTTGTAATTTTCTTAAAACCTTCATAACTTCTAAACGGAGCGTCTTAGATGGGTCAAAGTTGGCACATTTATAGCTGGATTTTCCAGATTTAATTTGCCTTTTAAATTAATTTAATCGATACACGGAGACCAGAAAAATCGTGTTTTCGATCTTTAAATTTTGTAATTTTCTTAAAACCTTCATAACTTCTAAACGGAGCGTCGTAGATGGGTCAAAGTTGGCACATTTATAGCTGGATTTTCCAGATTTATTTTGCATTTTATATTAATTTAATCGATACACGGAGACCAGAGAAATCAAGTTTTCGATCTTTAAATTTTGTAATTTTTTTAAAACCTTCATAACTTCTAAACGGAGCCTCCTAGAGGGTCAAGTTCGGCACAATTTATTGTGATTTGAACATTTTTGTAATTTTCTTAAAACCTTCATAACTTCTAAACGGAGCCTCCTAGAGGGGTCAAAGTCGGCACAATTTATTGTGATTTGAAAATTTTTGTAATTTTCTTAAAACCTTCATAACTTCTAAACGGAGCGTCGTAGATGGGTCAAAGTTGGCACATTTATAGCTGGATTTTCCAGATATAATTTGGCTTTTAAATTAATTTAATCGATACACGGAGACCAGAGAAATCAAGTTTTCGATCTTTAAATTTTGTAATTTTTTTTTAAACCTTTATAACTTCTAAACGGAGCGTCGTAGATGGGTCAAAGTTGGCACATTTATAGCTGGATTTTCCAGACTTAATTTGCCTTTTAAATTAATTTAATCGATACCCGGAGACCAGAGAAATCAAGTTTTCGATCTTTAAATTTTGTATTTTTTTAAAATCTTCATAACTTCTAAACGGAGCCTCCTAGAGGGGTCAAAGTCGGCACAATTTATTGTGATTTGAAAATGTTTGTAATTTTCTTAAAACCTTCATAACTTCTAAACGGAGCGTCATAGATGGGTCAAAGTTGGCACATTTATAGCTGGATTTTCCAGATATAATTTGCCTTTTAAATTAATTTAATCGATACACGGAGACCAGAGAAATCAAGTTTTCGATCTTTAAATTTTGTAATTTTCTTAAAACCTTCATAACTTCTAAACGGAGCGTCGTAGATGGGTCAAAGTTGGCACATTATAGCTGGATTTTTCAGACTTAATTTGCCTTTTAAATTAATTTAATCGATACCCGGAGACCAGAGAAATCAAGTTTTCGATCTTTAAATTTTGTATTTTTTTAAAATCTTCATAACTTCTAAACGGAGCCTCCTAGAGGGGTCAAAGTCGGCACAATTTATTGTGATTTGAAAATGTTTGTAATTTTCTTAAAACCTTCATAACTTCTAAACGGAGCGTCATAGATGGGTCAAAGTTGGCACATTTATAGCTGGATTTTCCAGATATAATTTGCCTTTTAAATTAATTTAATCGATACACGGAGACCAGAGAAATCAAGTTTTCGATCTTTAAATTTTGTAATTTTTTTAAAACCTTCATAACTTCTAAACGGAGCGTCGTAGATGGGTCGAAGTTGGCACATTTATAGCTGGATTTTCCAGATTTAATTTGCCTTTTAAATTAATTTAATCGATACACGGAGACCAGAGAAATCAAGTTTTCGATCTTTAAATATTGTATTTTTTTTAAAACCTTCATAACTTCTAAACGGAGCGTCGTAGATGGGTCAAAGTTGGCACATTTATAGCTGGATTTTCCAGATTTATTTTGCCTTTTAAATTAATTTAATCGATACACGGAGACCAGAAAAATCAAGTTTTCGATCTTTAAATTTTGTAATTTTTTTAAAACCTTCATAACTTCTAAACGGAGCGTCGTAGATGGGTCAAAGTTGGCACATTTATAGCTGGATTTTCCAGATTTAATTTGCCTTTTAAATTAATTTAATCGATTCACGGAGACCAGAGAAATCAAGTTTTCGATCTTTAAATTTTGACTTTTTTTAAAACCTTCATAACTTCTAAACGGAGCCTCCTAGAGGGGTCAAAGTCGGCACAATTTATTGTGATTTGAAAATTTTTGTAATTTTCTTAAAACCTTCATAACTTCATAACGGAGCGTCGTAGATGGGTCAAAGTTGGCACATTTATAGCTGGATTTTCCAGATATAATTTGCCTTTTAAATTAATTTAATCGATACACGGAGACCAGAGAAATGAAGTTTTCGATCTTTAAATTTTGTAATTTTCTTAAAACCTTCATAACTTCTAAACGGAGCGTCGTAGATGGGTCAAAGTTGGCACATTTATAGCTGGATTTTCCAGACTTAATTTGCCTTTTAAATTAATTTAATCGATACCCGGAGACCAGAGAAATCATGTTTTCGATCTTTAAATTTTGTATTTTTTTAAAATCTTCATAACTTCTAAACGGAGCCTCCTAGAGGGGTCAAAGTCGGCACAATTTATTGTGATTTGAAAATGTTTGTAATTTTCTTAAAACCTTCATAACTTCTAAACGGAGCGTCATAGATGGGTCAAAGTTGGCACATTTATAGCTGGATTTTCCAGATTTAATTTGCCTTTTAAATTAATTTAATCGATACACGGAGACCAGAAAAATCGTGATTTCGATCTTTAAATTTTGTAATTTTCTTAAAACCTTCATAACTTCTAAACGGAGCGTCGTAGATGGGTCAAAGTTGGCACATTTACAGCTGGATTTTCCAGATTTATTTTGCTTTTTATATTAATTTAATCGATACACGGAGACCAGAGAAATCAAGTTTTCGATCTTTAAATTTTGTAATTTTTTTAAAACCTTCATAACTTCTAAACGGAGCCTCCTAGAGGGGTCAAGTTCGGCACAATTTATTGTGATTTGAACATTTTTGTAATTTTCTTAAAACCTTCATAACTTCTAAACGGAGCGTCTTAGATGGGTCAAAGTTGGCACATTTATAGCTGGATTTTCCAGATTTAATTTGCCTTTTAAATTAATTTAATCGATACACGGAGACCAGAAAAATCGTGTTTTCGATCTTTAAATTTTGTAATTTTCTTAAAACCTTCATAACTTCTAAACGGAGCGTCGTAGATGGGTCAAAGTTGGCACATTTATAGCTGGATTTTCCAGATTTATTTTGCATTTTATATTAATTTAATCGATACACGGAGACCAGAGAAATCAAGTTTTCGATCTTTAAATTTTGTAATTTTTTTAAAACCTTCATAACTTCTAAACGGAGCCTCCTAGAGGGGTCAAGTTCGGCACAATTTATTGTGATTTGAACATTTTTGTAATTTTCTTAAAACCTTCATAACTTCTAAACGGAGCCTCCTAGAGGGGTCAAAGTCGGCACAATTTATTGTGATTTGAAAATTTTTGTAATTTTCTTAAAACCTTCATAACTTCTAAACGGAGCGTCGTAGATGGGTCAAAGTTGGCACATTTATAGCTGGATTTTCCAGATTAAATTTGCCTTTTAAATTAATTTAATCGATACACGGAGACCAGAAAAATCGTGTTTTCGATCTTTAAATTTTGTAATTTTCTTAAAACCTTCATAACTTCTAAACGGAGCGTCGTAGATGGGTCAAAGTTGGCACATTTATAGCTGGATTTTCCAGATTTAATTTGCCTTTTAAATTAATTTAATCGATACACGGAGACCAGAGAAATGAAGTTTTCGATCTTTAAATTTTGTAATTTTCTTAAAACCTTCATAACTTCTAAACGGAGCGTCGTAGATGGGTCAAAGTTGGCACATTTATAGCTGGATTTTCCAGACTTAATTTGCCTTTTAAATTAATTTAATCGATACCCGGAGACCAGAGAAATCAAGTTTTCGATCTTTAAATTTTGTATTTTTTTAAAATCTTCATAACTTCTAAACGGAGCCTCCTAGAGGGGTCAAAGTCGGCACAATTTATTGTGATTTGAAAATGTTTGTAATTTTCTTAAAACCTTCATAACTTCTAAACGGAGCGTCATAGATGGGTCAAAGTTGGCACATTTATAGCTGGATTTTCCAGATATAATTTGCCTTTTAAATTAATTTAATCGATACACGGAGACCAGAGAAATCAAGTTTTCGATCTTTAAATTTTGTAATTTTCTTAAAACCTTCATAACTTCTAAACGGAGCGTCGTAGATGGGTCAAAGTTGGCACATTATAGCTGGATTTTTCAGACTTAATTTGCCTTTTAAATTAATTTAATCGATACCCGGAGACCAGAGAAATCAAGTTTTCGATCTTTAAATTTTGTATTTTTTTAAAATCTTCATAACTTCTAAACGGAGCCTCCTAGAGGGGTCAAAGTCGGCACAATTTATTGTGATTTGAAAATGTTTGTAATTTTCTTAAAACCTTCATAACTTCTAAACGGAGCGTCATAGATGGGTCAAAGTTGGCACATTTATAGCTGGATTTTCCAGATATAATTTGCCTTTTAAATTAATTTAATCGATACACGGAGACCAGAGAAATCAAGTTTTCGATCTTTAAATTTTGTAATTTTTTTAAAACCTTCATAACTTCTAAACGGAGCGTCGTAGATGGGTCGAAGTTGGCACATTTATAGCTGGATTTTCCAGATTTAATTTGCCTTTTAAATTAATTTAATCGATACACGGAGACCAGAGAAATCAAGTTTTCGATCTTTAAATATTGTATTTTTTTTAAAACCTTCATAACTTCTAAACGGAGCGTCGTAGATGGGTCAAAGTTGGCACATTTATAGCTGGATTTTCCAGATTTATTTTGCCTTTTAAATTAATTTAATCGATACACGGAGACCAGAAAAATCAAGTTTTCGATCTTTAAATTTTGTAATTTTTTTAAAACCTTCATAACTTCTAAACGGAGCGTCGTAGATGGGTCAAAGTTGGCACATTTATAGCTGGATTTTCCAGATTTAATTTGCCTTTTAAATTAATTTAATCGATTCACGGAGACCAGAGAAATCAAGTTTTCGATCTTTAAATTTTGACTTTTTTTAAAACCTTCATAACTTCTAAACGGAGCCTCCTAGAGGGGTCAAAGTCGGCACAATTTATTGTGATTTGAAAATTTTTGTAATTTTCTTAAAACCTTCATAACTTCATAACGGAGCGTCGTAGATGGGTCAAAGTTGGCACATTTATAGCTGGATTTTCCAGATATAATTTGCCTTTTAAATTAATTTAATCGATACACGGAGACCAGAGAAATGAAGTTTTCGATCTTTAAATTTTGTAATTTTCTTAAAACCTTCATAACTTCTAAACGGAGCGTCGTAGATGGGTCAAAGTTGGCACATTTATAGCTGGATTTTCCAGACTTAATTTGCCTTTTAAATTAATTTAATCGATACCCGGAGACCAGAGAAATCATGTTTTCGATCTTTAAATTTTGTATTTTTTTAAAATCTTCATAACTTCTAAACGGAGCCTCCTAGAGGGGTCAAAGTCGGCACAATTTATTGTGATTTGAAAATGTTTGTAATTTTCTTAAAACCTTCATAACTTCTAAACGGAGCGTCATAGATGGGTCAAAGTTGGCACATTTATAGCTGGATTTTCCAGATTTAATTTGCCTTTTAAATTAATTTAATCGATACACGGAGACCAGAAAAATCGTGATTTCGATCTTTAAATTTTGTAATTTTCTTAAAACCTTCATAACTTCTAAACGGAGCGTCGTAGATGGGTCAAAGTTGGCACATTTACAGCTGGATTTTCCAGATTTATTTTGCTTTTTATATTAATTTAATCGATACACGGAGACCAGAGAAATCAAGTTTTCGATCTTTAAATTTTGTAATTTTTTTAAAACCTTCATAACTTCTAAACGGAGCCTCCTAGAGGGGTCAAGTTCGGCACAATTTATTGTGATTTGAACATTTTTGTAATTTTCTTAAAACCTTCATAACTTCTAAACGGAGCGTCTTAGATGGGTCAAAGTTGGCACATTTATAGCTGGATTTTCCAGATTTAATTTGCCTTTTAAATTAATTTAATCGATACACGGAGACCAGAAAAATCGTGTTTTCGATCTTTAAATTTTGTAATTTTCTTAAAACCTTCATAACTTCTAAACGGAGCGTCGTAGATGGGTCAAAGTTGGCACATTTATAGCTGGATTTTCCAGATTTATTTTGCATTTTATATTAATTTAATCGATACACGGAGACCAGAGAAATCAAGTTTTCGATCTTTAAATTTTGTAATTTTTTTAAAACCTTCATAACTTCTAAACGGAGCCTCCTAGAGGGGTCAAGTTCGGCACAATTTATTGTGATTTGAACATTTTTGTAATTTTCTTAAAACCTTCATAACTTCTAAACGGAGCCTCCTAGAGGGGTCAAAGTCGGCACAATTTATTGTGATTTGAAAATGTTTGTAATTTTCTTAAAACCTTCATAACTTCTAAACGGAGCGTCGTAGATGGGTCAAAGTTGGCACATTTATAGCTGGATTTTCCAGATTAAATTTGCCTTTTAAATTAATTTAATCGATACACGGAGACCAGAAAAATCGTGTTTTCGATCTTTAAATTTTGTAATTTTCTTAAAACATTCATAACTTCTAAACGGAGCGTCGTAGATGGGTCAAAGTTGGCACATTTATAGCTGGATTTTCCAGATTTATTTTGCATTTTATATTAATTTAATCGATACACGGAGACCAGAGAAATCAAAGATGGGTCAAAGTTGGCACATTTATAGCTGGATTTTCCAGACTTAATTTGCCTTTTAAATTAATTTAATCGATACCCGGAGACCAGAGAAATCAAGTTTTCGATCTTTAAATTTTGTATTTTTTTAAAATCTTCATAACTTCTAAACGGAGCCTCCTAGAGGGGTCAAAGTCGGCACAATTTATTGTGATTTGAAAATGTTTGTAATTTTCTTAAAACCTTCATAACTTCTAAACGGAGCGTCATAGATGGGTCAAAGTTGGCACATTTATAGCTGGATTTTCCAGATTTAATTTGCCTTTTAAATTAATTTAATCGATACACGGAGACCAGAAAAATCGTGTTCTCGATCTTTAAATTTTGTAATTTTCTTAAAACCTTCATAACTTCTAAACGGAGCGTCGTAGATGGGTCAAAGTTGGCACATTTATAGCTGGATTTTCCAGATTTATTTTGCATTTTATATTAATTTAATCGATACACGGAGACCAGAGAAATCAAGTTTTCGATCTTTAAATTTTGTAATTTTTTTAAAACCTTCATAACTTCTAAACGGAGCCTCCTAGAGGGGTCAAGTTCGGCACAATTTATTGTGATTTGAACATTTTTGTAATTTTCTTAAAACCTTCATAACTTCTAAACGGAGCGTCTTAGATGGGTCAAAGTTGGCACATTTATAGCTGGATTTTCCAGATTTAATTTGCCTTTTAAATTAATTTAATCGATACACGGAGACCAGAAAAATCGTGTTTTCGATCTTTAAATTTTGTAATTTTCTTAAAACCTTCATAACTTCTAAACGGAGCGTCGTAGATGGGTCAAAGTTGGCACATTTATAGCTGGATTTTCCAGATTTATTTTGCATTTTATATTAATTTAATCGATACACGGAGACCAGAGAAATCAAGTTTTCGATCTTTAAATTTTGTAATTTTTTTAAAACCTTCATAACTTCTAAACGGAGCCTCCTAGAGGGGTCAAGTTCGGCACAATTTATTGTTATTTGAACATTTTTGTAATTTTCTTAAAACCTTCATAACTTCTAAACGGAGCCTCCTAGAGGGGTCAAAGTTGGCACATTTATAGCTGGATTTTCCAGATTTAATTTGCCTTTTAAATTAATTTAATCGATACACGGAGACCAGAAAAATCGTGTTTTCGATCTTTAAATTTTGTAATTTTCTTAAAACCTTCATAACTTCTAAACGGAGCGTCGTAGATGGGTCAAAGTTGGCACATTTATAGCTGGATTTTCCAGATTTATTTTGCATTTTATATTAATTTAATCGATACACGGAGACCAGAGAAATCAAGTTTTCGATATTTAAATTTTGTAATTTTTTTAAAACCTTCATAACTTCTAAACGGAGCCTCCTAGAGGGGTCAAGTTCGGCACAATTTATTGTGATTTGAACATTTTTGTAATTTTCTTAAAACCTTCATAACTTCTAAACGGAGCGTCTTAGATGGGTCAAAGTTGGCACATTTATAGCTGGATTTTCCAGATTTAATTTGCCTTTTAAATTAATTTAATCGATACACGGAGACCAGAAAAATCGTGTTTTCGATCTTTAAATTTTGTAATTTTCTTAAAACCTTCATAACTTCTAAACGGAGCCTCCTAGAGGGGTCAAGTTCGGCACAATTTATTGTGATTTGAACATTTTTGTAATTTTCTTAAAACCTTCATAACTTCTAAACGGAGCCTCCTAGAGGGGTCAAAGTTGGCACATTTATAGCTGGATTTTCCAGATTTAATTTGCCTTTTAAATTAATTTAATCGATACACGGAGACCAGAAAAATCGTGTTTTCGATCTTTAAATTTTGTAATTTTCTTAAAACCTTCATAACTTCTAAACGGAGCGTCGTAGATGGGTCAAAGTTGGCACATTTATAGCTGGATTTTCCAGATTTATTTTGCATTTTATATTAATTTAATCGATATACGGAGACCAGAGAAATCAAGTTTTCGATCTTTAAATTTTGTAATTTTTTTAAAACCTTCATAACTTCTAAACGGAGCCTCCTAGAGGGGTCAAGTTCGGCACAATTTATTGTGATTTGAACATTTTTTTAAAACCTTCATAACTTCTAAACGGAGCCTCCTAGAGGGGTCAAGTTCGGCACAATTTATTGTGATTTGAACATTTTTTAAAAACGGAGCGTCGTAGATGGGTCAGAGTTGGCACATTTATAGCTGGATTTTCCAGATTTATTTTGCATTTTATATTAATTTAATCGATACACGGAGACCAGAGAAATCAAGTTTTCGATCTTTAAATTTTGTAATTTTTTTTAAAACCTTTATAACTTCTAAACGGAGCCTCCTAGAGGGGTCAAAGTTGGCACATTTATAGCTGGATTTTCCAAATTTAATTTGCCTTTTAAATTAATTTAATCGATACACGGAGACCAGAGAAATGAAGTTTTCGATCTTTAAATTTTGTAATTTTCTTAAAACCTTCATAACTTCTAAACGGAGCGTCGTAGATGGGTCAAAGTTGGCACATTTATAGCTGGATTTTCCAGATTTAATTTGCCTTTTATATTAATTTTTTTTTTTTTTTAAACCTTCATAACTTCTAAACGGAGCGTCGTAGATGGGTCGAAGTTGGCACATTTATAGCTGGATTTTCCAGATTTAATTTGCCTTTTAAATTAATTTAATCGATACACGGAGACCAGAGAAATCAAGTTTTCGATCTTCAAATTTTGTAATTTTTTCAAAACCTTCATAACTTCTAAACGGAGTGTCGTAGATGGGTCAAAGTTGGCACATTTATAGCTGGATTTTCCAGATTTAATTTGCCTTTTAAATTAATTTAATCGATACACGGAGACCAGAGAAATCAAGTTTTCGATCTTTAAATTTTGTAATTTTTTTAAAACCTTCATAACTTCTAAACGGAGCGTCGTAGATGGGTCAAAGTTGGCACATTTATAGCTGGATTTTTCAGATTTAATTTGCCTTTTAAATTAATTTAATCGATACACGGAGACCAGAGAAATCAAGTTTTCGATCTTTAAATATTGTATTTTTTTTAAAACCTTCATAACTTCTAAACGGAGCGTCGTAGATGGGTCAAAGTTGGCACATTTATAGCTGGATTTTCCAGATTTATTTTGCCTTTTAAATTAATTTAATCGATACACGGAGACCAGAGAAATGAAGTTTTCGATCTTTAAATTTTGTAATTTTTTTAAAACCTTCATAACTTCTAAACGGAGCGTCGTAGATGGGTCAAAGTTGGCACATTTATAGCTGGATTTTCCAGATTTAATTTGCCTTTTAAATTAATTTAATCGATTCACGGAGACCAGAGAAATCAAGTTTTCGATCTTTAAATTTTGACTTTTTTTTAAAACCTTCATAACTTCTAAACGGAGCCTCCTAGAGGGGTCAAAGTCGGCACAATTTATTGTGATTTGAAAATTTTTGTAATTTTCTTAAAACCTTCATAACTTCATAACGGAGCGTCGTAGATGGGTCAAAGTTGGCACATTTATAGCTGGATTTTCCAGATATAATTTGCCTTTTAAATTAATTTAATCGATACACGGAGACCAGAGAAATCAAGTTTTCGATCTTTAAATTTTGTAATTTTTTTAAATCCTTTATAACTTCTAAACGGAGCGTCGTAGATGGGTCAAAGTTGGCACATTTATAGCTGGATTTTCCAAATTTAATTTGCCTTTTCAATTAATTTAATCGATACACGGAGACCAGAGAAATGAAGTTTTTGATCTTTAAATTTTGTAATTTTCTTAAAACCTTCATAACTTCTAAACGGAGCGTCGTAGATGGGTCAAAGTTGGCACATTTATAGCTGGATTTTCCAGACTTAATTTGCCTTTTAAATTAATTTAATCGATACCCGGAGACCAGTTTTCGATATTTAAATTTTGTATTTTTTTAAAATCTTCATAACTTCTAAACGGAGCCTCCTAGAGGGGTCAAAGTCGGCACAATTTATTGTGATTTGAAAATGTTTGTAATTTTCTTAAAACCTTCATAACTTCTAAACGGAGCGTCATAGATGGGTCAAAGTTGGCACATTTATAGCTGGATTTTCCAGATATAATTTGCCTTTTAAATTAATTTAATCGATACACGGAGACCAGAGAAATCAAGTTTTCGATCTTTAAATTTTGTAATTTTTTTAAAACCTTTATAACTTCTAAACGGAGCGTCGTCAAAGTTGGCACATTTATAGCTGGATTTTCCAAATTTAATTTGCCTTTTAAATGAATTTAATCGATACACGGAGATCAGAGAAATGAAGTTTTCGATCTTTAAATTTTGTAATTTTTTAAAACCTTCATAACTTCTAAACGGAGCGTCTTAGATGGGTCAAAGTTGGCACATTTATAGCTGGATTTTCCAGATTTAATTTGCCTTTTAAATTAATTTAATCGATACACGGAGACCAGAGAAATCGATCTTTAAATTTTGTAATTTTTTTAAATCCTTCATAACTTCTAAACGGAGCGTCGTAGATGGGCCAAAGTTGGCACATTTATAGCTGGATTTTCCAGATCTATTTTGCATTTTAAATTAATTTAATTGATACACGGAGACCAGAGAAATCAAGTTTTCGATCTTTAAATTTTGTAATTTTTTTAAAACCATCATAACTTCTAAACGGAGCGTCGTAGATGGGTCAAAGTTGGCACATTTATAGCTGGATTTTCCAGATTTAATTTGCCTTTTAAATTAATTTAATCGATACACGGAGATCAGAGAAATGAAGTTTTCGATCTTTAAATTTTGTAATTTTTTAAAACCTTCATAACTTCTAAACGGAGCGTCTTAGATGGGTCAAAGTTGGCACATTTATAGCTGGATTTTCCAGATTTAATTTGCCTTTTAAATTAATTTAATCGATACACGGAGACCAGAGAAATCAAGTTTTCGATCTTTAAATTTTGTAATTTTTTTAAATCCTTCATAACTTCTAAACGGAGCGTCGTAGATGGGTCAAAGTTGGCACATTTATAGCTGGATTTTCCAGATCTATTTTGCATTTTAAATTAATTTAATTGATACACGGAGACCAGAGAAATCAAGTTTTCGATCTTTAAATTTTGTAATTTTTTTAAAACCATCATAACTTCTAAACGGAGCGTCGTATATGGGTCAAAGTTGGCACATTTATAGCTGGATTTTCCAGATTTAATTTGCCTTTTAAATTAATTTAATCGATACACGGAGACCAGAGAAATCAAGTTTTCGATCTTTAAATATTGTATTTTTTTTAAAACCTTCATAACTTCTAAACGGAGCCACCTAGAGGGGTCAAAGTCGGCACAATTTATTGTGATTTGAAAATTTTTGTAATTTTCTTAAAACCTTCATAACTTCTAAACGGAGTGTCGTAGATGGGTCAAAGTTGGCACATTTATAGCTGGATTTTCCAGATTTAATTTGCCTTTTAAATTAATTTAATCGATACACGGAGACCAGAAAAATCAAGTTTTCGATCCTTAAATTTTGTAATTTTCTTAAAACCTTCATAACTTCTAAACGGAGCGTCGTAGATGGGTCAAAGTTGGCACATTTATAGCTGGATTTTCCAGATTTAATTTGCCTTTTAAATTAATTAATCGATACACGGAGACCAGAAAAATCGTGTTTTCGATCTTTAAATTTTGTAATTTTCTTAAAACCTTCATAACTTCTAAACGGAGCGTCGTAGATGGGTCAAAGTTGGCACATTTATAGCTGGATTTTCCAGATTTATTTTGCATTTTATATTAATTTAATCGATACACGGAGACCAGAGAAATCAAGTTTTCGATCTTTAAATTTTGTAATTTTTTTAAAACCTTCATAACTTCTAAACGGAGCCTCCTAGAGGGGTCAAGTTCGGCACAATTTATTGTGATTTGAACATTTTTGTAATTTTCTTAAAACCTTCATAACTTCTAAACGGAGCCTCCTAGAGGGGTCAAAGTCGGCACAATTTATTGTGATTTGAAAATTTTTGTAATTTTCTTAAAACCTTCATAACTTCTAAACGGAGCGTCGTAGATGGGTCAAAGTTGGCACATTTATAGCTGGATTTTCCAGATTTAATTTGCCTTTTATATTAATTTTTTTTTTTTTTTAAACCTTCATAACTGCTAAACGGAGCGTCGTAGATGGGTCGAAGTTGGCACATTTATAGCTGGATTTTCCAGATTTAATTTGCCTTTTAAATTAATTTAATCGATACACGGAGACCAGAGAAATCAAGTTTTCGATCTTTAAATTTTGTAATTTTTTTTAAAACCTTTATAACTTCTAAACGGAGCGTCGTAGATGGGTCAAAGTTGGCACATTTATAGCTGGATTTTCCAAATTTAATTTGCCTTTTAAATTAATTTAATCGATACACGGAGACCAGAGAAATGAAGTTTTCGATCTTTAAATTTTGTAATTTTCTTAAAACCTTCATAACTTCTAAACGGAGCGTCGTAGATGGGTCAAAGTTGGCACATTATAGCTGGATTTTCCAAATTTAATTTGCCTTTTAAATTAATTAATCGATACACGGAGACCAGAAAAATCGTGTTTTCGATCTTTAAATTTTGTAATTTTCTTAAAACCTTCATAACTTCTAAACGGAGCGTCGTAGATGGGTCAAAGTTGGCACATTTATAGCTGGATTTTCCAGATTTATTTTGCATTTTATATTAATTTAATCGATACACGGAGACCAGAGAAATCAAGTTTTCGATCTTTAAATTTTGTAATTTTTTTAAAACCTTCATAACTTCTAAACGGAGCCTCCTAGAGGGGTCAAGTTCGGCACAATTTATTGTGATTTGAACATTTTTGTAATTTTCTTAAAACCTTCATAACTTCTAAACGGAGCCTCCTAGAGGGGTCAAAGTCGGCACAATTTATTGTGATTTGAAAATTTTTGTAATTTTCTTAAAACCTTCATAACTTCTAAACGGAGCGTCGTAGATGGGTCAAAGTTGGCACATTTATAGCTGGATTTTCCAGATTTAATTTGCCTTTTATATTAATTTTTTTTTTTTTTTTAAACCTTCATAACTGCTAAACGGAGCGTCGTAGATGGGTCGAAGTTGGCACATTTATAGCTGGATTTTCCAGATTTAATTTGCCTTTTAAATTAATTTAATCGATACACGGAGACCAGAGAAATCAAGTTTTCGATCTTTAAATTTTGTAATTTTTTTTAAAACCTTTATAACTTCTAAACGGAGCGTCGTAGATGGGTCAAAGTTGGCACATTTATAGCTGGATTTTCCAAATTTAATTTGCCTTTTAAATTAATTTAATCGATACACGGAGACCAGAGAAATGAAGTTTTCGATCTTTAAATTTTGTAATTTTCTTAAAACCTTCATAACTTCTAAACGGAGCGTCGTAGATGGGTCAAAGTTGGCACATTATAGCTGGATTTTTCAGACTTAATTTGCCTTTTAAATTAATTTAATCGATTCACGGAGACCAGAGAAATCAAGTTTTCGATCTTTAAATTTTGACTTTTTTTAAAACCTTCATAACTTCTAAACGGAGCCTCCTAGAGGGGTCAAAGTCGGCACAATTTATTGTGATTTGAAAATTTTTGTAATTTTCTTAAAACCTTCATAACTTCTAAACGGAGCGTCGTAGATGGGTCAAAGTTGGCACATTTATAGCTGGATTTTCCAGATTTAATTTGCCTTTTATATTAATTTTTTTTTTTTTTTAAACCTTCATAACTGCTAAACGGAGCGTCGTAGATGGGTCGAAGTTGGCACATTTATAGCTGGATTTTCCAGATTTAATTTGCCTTTTAAATTAATTTAATCGATACACGGAGACCAGAGAAATCAAGTTTTCGATCTTAAAATTTTGTAATTTTTTCAAAACCTTCATAACTTCTAAACGGAGTGTCGTAGATGGGTCAAAGTTGGCACATTTATAGCTGGATTTTCCAGATTTAATTTGCCTTTTAATCGATACACGGAGACCAGAGAAATGAAGTTTTCGATCTTTAAATTTTGTAATTTTTTTAAAACCTTCATAACTTCTAAACGGAGCGTCGTAGATGGGTCAAAGTTGGCACATTTATAGCTGGATTTTTCAGATTTAATTTGCCTTTTAAATTAATTTAATCGATACACGGAGACCAGAGAAATCAAGTTTTCGATCTTTAAATATTGTATTTTTTTTAAAACCTTCATAACTTCTAAACGGAGCGTCGTAGATGGGTCAAAGTTGGCACATTTATAGCTGGATTTTCCAGATTTATTTTGCCTTTTAAATTAATTTAATCGATACACGGAGACCAGAGAAATCAAGTTTTCGATCTTTAAAATTTGTAATTTTTTAAAACCTTCATAACTTCTAAACGGAGCGTCGTAGATGGGTCAAAGTTGGCACATTTATAGCTGGATTTTCCAGATTTAATTTGCCTTTCAAATTAATTTAATCGATACACGGAGACCAGAGAAATCAAGTTTTCGATCTTTAAATTTTGTAATTTTTTTAAAACCTTCATAACTTCTAAACGGAGCGTCGTAGATGGGTCAAAGTTGGCACATTTATAGCTGGATTTTTCAGATTTAATTTGCCTTTTAAATTAATTTAATCGATACACGGAGACCAGAGAAATCAAGTTTTCGATCTTTAAATATTGTATTTTTTTTAAAACCTTCATAACTTCTAAACGGAGCGTCGTAGATGGGTCGAAGTTGGCACATTTATAGCTGGATTTTCCAGATTTAATTTGCCTTTTAAATTAATTTAATCGATACACGGAGACCAGAGAAATCAAGTTTTCGATCTTCAAATTTTGTAATTTTTTTAAAACCTTCATAACTTCTAAACGGAGCGTCGTAGATGGGTCAAAGTTGGCACATTTATAGCTGGATTTTCCAGATTTAATTTGCCTTTTAAATTAATTTAATCGATACACGGAGACCAGAGAAATCAAGTTTTCGATCTTCAAATTTTGTAATTTTTTTAAAACCTTCATAACTTCTAAACGGAGCGTCGTAGATGGGTCAAAGTTGGCACATTTATAGCTGGATTTTCCAGATTTAATTTGCCTTTTAAATTAATTTAATCGATACACGGAGACCAGAGAAATCAAGTTTTCGATCTTCAAATTTTGTAATTTTTTTAAAACCTTCATAACTTCTAAACGGAGCGTCGTAGATGGGTCAAAGTTGGCACATTTATAGCTGGATTTTCCAGATTTAATTTGCCTTTCAAATTAATTTAATCGATACACGGAGACCAGAGAAATCAAGTTTTCGATCTTTAAATTTTGTAATGTTCTTAAAACCTTCATAACTTCTAAACGGAGCGTCGTAGATGGGTCAAAGTTGGCACATTTATAGCTGGATTTTCCAGATTTAATTTGCCTTTTATATATTTTTTTTTTTTTTTTAAACCTTTTTTAAACCTTCGAAGTTGGCACATTTATAGCTGGATTTTCCAGATTTAATTTGCCTTTTAAATTAATTTAATCGATACACGGAGACCAGAGAAATCAAGTTTTCGATCTTCAAATTTTGTAATTTTTTTAAAACCTTCATAACTTCTAAACGGAGTGTCGCAGATGGGTCAAAGTTGGCACTTTTATAGCTGGATTTTCCAGATTTAATTTGCCTTTTAAATTAATTTAATCGATACACGGAGACCAGAGAAATCAAGTTTTCGATCTTTAAATATTGTATTTTTTTAAAACCTTCATAACTTCTAAACGGAGCCTCCTAGAGGGGTCAAGTTTGGCACAATTTATTGTGATTTGAAAATTTTTGTAATTTTCTTAAAACCTTCATAACTTCTAAACGGAGCGTCTTAGATGGGTCAAAGTTGGCACATTTATAGCTGGATTTTCCAGATTTATTTTGCATTTTATATTAATTTAATCGATACACGGAAACCAGATAAATCAAGTTTTCGATCCTTAAATTTTGTAATTTTCTTAAAACCTTCATAACTTCTAAACGGAGCGTCGTAGATGGGTCAAAGTTGGCACATTTATAGCTGGATTTTCCAGATTTAATTTGCCTTTTTTTTTTTTTTTTTTAAACCTTCATAACTTCTAAACGGAGCGTCGTAGATGGGTCGAAGTTGGCACATTTATAGCTGGATTTTCCAGATTTAATTTGCCTTTTAAATTAATTTAATCGATACACGGAGACCAGAGAAATCAAGTTTTCGATCTTTAAATTTTGTAATTTTCTTAAAACCTTCATAACTTCTAAACGGAGCGTCGTAGATGGGTCAAAGTTGGCACATTTATAGCTGGATTTTCCAGATTTAATTTGCCTTTTATATATTTTTTTTTTTTTTTTTAAACCTTCATAACTTCTAAACGGAGCGTCGTAGATGGGTCGAAGTTGGCACATTTATAGCTGGATTTTCCAGATTTAATTTGCCTTTTAAATTAATTTAATCGATACACGGAAACCAGATAAATCAAGTTTTCGATCCTTAAATTTTGTAATTTTCTTAAAACCTTCATAACTTCTAAACGGAGCGTCGTAGATGGGTCAAAGTTGGCACATTTATAGCTGGATTTTCCAAATTTAATTTGCCTTTTAAATTAATTTAATCGATACACGGAGACCAGAGAAATCAAGTTTTCGATCTTTAAATATTGTATTTTTTTTAAAACCTTCATAACTTCTAAACGGAGCGTCGTAGATGGGTCAAAGTTGGCACATTTATAGCTGGATTTTCCAGATATAATTTGCCTTTTAAATTAATTTAATCGATACACGGAGACCAGAGAAATCAAGTTTTCGATCTTTAAATTTTGTAATTTTTTTAAAACCTTTATAACTTCTAAACGGAGCGTCGTAGATGGGTCAACGTTGGCACATTTATAGCTGGATTTTCCAAATTTAATTTGCCTTTTAAATTAATTTAATCGATACACGGAGACCAGAGAAATGAAGTTTTCGATCTTTAAATTTTGTAGTTTTCTTAAAACCTTCATAACTTCTAAACGGAGGGTCGTAGATGGGTCAAAGTTGGCACATTTATAGCTGGATTTTCCAGATTTCATAACTTCTAAACGGAGCCTCCTAGAGGGGTCAAAGTCGGCACAATTTATTGTGATTTGAAAATTTTTGTAATTTTCTTAAAACCTTCATAACTTCTAAACGGAGCGTCGTAGATGGGTCAAAGTTGGCACATTTATAGCTGGATTTTCCAAATTTAATTTGCCTTTTAAATTAATTTAATCGATACACGGAGACCAGACAAATCAAGTTTTCGATCTTTAAATTTTGTAATTTTTTTAAAACCTTCATAACTTCTAAACGGAGCGTCTTAGATGGGTCAATGTCGGCACAATTTATGGTGATTTGAAAATTTTGTAATTTTCTTAAAACCTTCATAACTTCTAAACGGAGCGTGGTAGATGGGTCAAAGTTGGCACATTTATAGCTGGATTTTCCAGATTTAATTTGTCTCTTAAATTAATTTAATCGATACACGGAGACCAGAGAAATCAAGTTTTCGATCTTTAAATTTTGTAATTTTTTTAAAACCTTCATAACTTCTAAACGGAGCGTCGTAGATGGGTCAAAGTCGGCACATTTACAGCTGGATTTTCCAGATTTAATTTGCTTTTTAAATTAATTTAATCGATACACGGAGACCAGAAAAATCAAGTTTTCGATCTTTTAATATTGTATTTTTTTAAAACCTTCATAACTTCTAAACGGAGCCTCTTAGAGGGGTCAAAGTCGGCTCAATTTATTGTGATTTGAAAATTTTTGTAATTTTCTTAAAACCTTCATAACTTCTAAACGGAGCGTCGTAGATGGGTCAAAGTTGGCACATTTATAGCTGGATTTTCCAGATTTAATTTGCCTTTTAAATTAATTTAATCGATTCACGGTTTTTTAATTTAATCTTAACGGAGCCTCCTAGAGGGGTCAAAATCTTCACAATTTATTGTGATTTGAAATTTTCGTAAAACCGTCGTAGATAGGTCAAACTTGGCACATTTATAGCTGGGTTTTTCAATTTTCTTAAAACCTTCAGAACTTCTAAACGGAGTGTCGTAGATGGGTTTGATGTGATGGATTTTCCAGAGTTAATCTGCCTTTTAAATTAAATCAGTAGATCTGCGGAGACCAGAGAAATCGATTGTTCAAATTTAATTTTTTTTAATTTTCTTAAAACCTATATATCTTCTAAAGGGAGCGTTGTGGGGTAAAATTTGAATGTTTTTTTTTGTGATAATCTACATTATTAAACGTGTCATTGGTAAGGACTCAAATTCGTTTTATTTAATAATTTTTTTAAATTTACTATAGAATATAAATAATACATCGAACTTCTATTATGGCAGCGGACTCAAAATAAATGCAGAATCAGGTATTACAATCAATTATTAAATCAAAAATTTATAATTTTGACAATTAAATAAATAAATATACAAAAAAATATCAATAAATATTTATGGGTCTTGCTATTGTAATTAAAAGAGTACATATAACATTTATGGTGCATCAATATGTTGTATTAATTGTTTAAATATTATTGAACCAATGGTATGTCCTATTGACCAATTACAAAAGTATAAATAATTGTTTTGCTATTGAAATACTACTAATTTACCTTATTTGTGTAAGGTATTTTCATAGCTACAAAAGAGTTTAATAATATTTTGTATCATGATTTTTTTTCTTCCATATTCTGGTTTTTACGTTGTAAGTTTTTGGCTTAAGTTGTAGAAAGGTATTGAATAGTGCCTACAAATGGTTGTGGTTTCAATTTTTGTTTTCGGAATCGAATTATTTGTAGTCCCTGGTAAATTGAAATTAGAAATGTTAATGCTGATTCGCAATTTGTTGATAATTTCGATGAGCCTGTTAGTAGTCGATATGAAACTGAGTGTCGCTGAATCGTCTGTCTTATGTACAAACATAAACAATTAAACAATTGCATTCAGACATTTAATTTTATGCAAATATATGCAACACATGTGCACACAAATCGTACATGTTAACACATACACAAACGTGTACGTTTAAATTTAATATATTTAAACTTAATTACACAACGTTAAGTGAATGCAATTTGGCTCAAGTCAGAACCAGAGGGTCTTCCAGTAAATAATTTAAATTTTCATTAAACTTAACTTTGCAAATATGTTCACATACTATTTAAAACTAATCAACAAGTTATGTTGTATATAAAATGATGATCTATATAAATTTTAACATTTTCAATGAAACCTCAAAAATTACCCAACATTTCCGTATACTCTACATAATTTATATCAACTACAACCACCTATGACAGATAAAAGTAAGGTTTCCAGTACATGGCATCTCATCAATATGGAATAGTTGGGGAGGCGAAAATGAGTAGTGTGGCTGCCTTCGGTGTCTATCAAGAATACCCTCAAATCTCCAAAATATACAAGAAATCTACCTGCCGTCGACGTTATGCAGCCGAACGTCAAATGGTTTCGAATGATGGCGTCCAAAGCGATTCAATTTGAATGGTAATCTGCGGGTTATTCATTAACTGGCGCACATTCACAAGAATACGAAATGAGGCAGAGGCGGGTGAGTTGGCATCAGAGGTGAATGGCATTTTTTAGTAAATGCCAAGTAACCACGGCCTGACAATTGCCACAAACTTTTGTGGCAAATGTGTAGCTTTTAAGTTACCTCTAACACCAGTGTTGCAAACTAGTAATTTTTAGTTGCAAAGCGGTGGATAAGAACATGTATGGAACATACGCAATAATATGTCACATTCAATTTCCAAATAGGTGAACCGACACTTTAATAGATCGAAATTTGTGGCAACTAAGCCTCGCACCGGGGCTTTTTGAGTGGCAATTGAGTGGCAAATATGTTTATTTTGCATCATTTGGAACAAACACTTTAATGGCAATTGTGTGGCTATTACTTAAGTTGTCACAAAGTGTTTACTTGGGTCTTAACCAAAAATATTTCATTCTAGCACATAGTCAGTTTTTCAGTGATCATTTAAACTTAGATTAAACTTGGGTTAATGCATAACTCTGTCGGCTACATTATGCTTAAAAGACAGTTCGATTCATTTCGAAAACTCGATTCTAAGTTTAAGGCCAGGTAATCAGTACTAGTTTAAACTCCATTTAATAATTATTATCTTTAATTTTGAACATAGATCAAGACAATAACAGCCCTATTCTAGCAAGCAATGACAATTGTTATCAATAACAATTTTTACAAATGACAATTGATTCAGACTTTTACGTCAATAAACATAGAAAATAAAATTGACAGAATACGAAATTGTGACATTTGTTACAAAGCGCACTATTGTGATCGATTTAAATTTGTGACTCGTCGCAGAATAGAGCTGTAAAGGGCACAATAGGATCATGACAAAGAATTCTCTCGATTTTGACTTCTGATAAATGTCATTGAAATTTAACTAATTAAAAAATTGTTTCAAAAAAATAAAATTATTTTCGATTAAAGCAACTAAAGTGCACGTAAGAGTTTATTGTTGATGTTTACTTACTTACTTACTTACTTAAATGGCCCTTACAACCGTGGGTCGGTTTTGGCCGCTGAGATGAAGCCGCGCCAGTCGGATCTGCTTTGCGCGCGCTGACGCCAGTTAGAAATACCAAGCGTTGCCAGGTTGTCCTCAACTTGGTCTTTCCAACGCAGATTTGGACGCCCTCTTCTACGCTGTCCACCTTCGAGTTTCGATTCAAGCACCTTCTTGGCTGGAGTGTTTTCATCCATTCGTTCGACATGACCTAGCCAGCGAAGCCGCTGGATCTTGATGCGCTTGACTATGTCAATGTCGTCGAATAACTCATATAGCTCGTGGTTCATCCTGATTCGATACTCGTTAGCAAAGCAGATAGGGCCAAAGATTTTACGGAGAATCTTTCTCTCGAACGCTCCCAGTACTCTCTCATCGGTGGTGGCCAGCGTCCATGTTTCTGCACCATAAAGTAGGACGGGCATGATGAGTGACTTGTAGAGCGTTATTTTTGTCCGGCGAGAGAGGGCTCTGCTTCTCAATTGCTTACTGAGCCCAAAGTAGCACCTGTTGGCAAGAGTTATTCTCCGTTTGATCTCCAGGCTGACGTCGTTGTTGCTGTTTACGCTGGATCCCAGATAGACGAAGTCCTTCACAATGTCGAACTTGTGGGTGTCAAAATCAGCTTTTTGTCCAAGACGCACGGACTCTTTTTTGCTTGTTGACACAAGGAACTTCGTCTTGTCCTCGTTCACCGCTAGACCCATTCGACGCGACTCTTTCTCCAATCTGGAGAATGCTGCGCTGACTGCTCGTGTGCTCCTGCCAATGATATCAATATCGTCGGCATATGCGAGCAGCATGACACTTTTGTTGAGGATAGTGCCGCTTTGACGGAGTTCGGCAGCTCGAACTATTTTCTCCATCAATAAGTTAAAAAAGTCGCACGATAGGGAGTCACCCTGTCTGAAACCTCGTTCGGTATGAAATGGCTCGGAGAGGTCTTTTCCTATTCTCACTGAGCAACGTGTGTTGCTCAGGGTCATCCTGCAAAGCCTTATAAGTTTCGCAGGTATACCGAACTCAGACATTGCGGCGTATAATCGTTCCCTTATCGGAGTGTCGAAGGCGGCTTTATAGTCGACTAATAGGTGGTAGGTGTCGATCTGTTTTTCTAGGGTCTTTTCCTGGATTAGGCGCAATGTGAAAATCTGGTCTATGGTGGACTTTCCAGGTCTGAAGCCGCACTGATAAGGTCCAATCAGTCTGTTGACGATGGGCTTCAGTCTTTCACATAATACGCTCGATAGAACCTTGTATGCGATATTGAGTAGGCTGATCCCACGGTAGTTGGCGCAGATAGTGGGATCCCCTTTCTTAAGGATTGGGCAGAGTACACTGAGGTTCCAGTCACTTGGCATGCTTTCATCCGACCATATTCTGCTTACGAGCTCGTGCATGCTCTCTATTAGCTCTTCGCCTCCGGTCTTAAACAATTCAGCAGGCAGGCCATCAGCACCTGCGGCTTTGTTGTTTTTCAGCCGAGCAATGGCTGTTCTGACCTCGTCATGGTCGGGTGGCGGAATCTCAACGTCGTCATCAAGTACTGGGGTTGCCGGGTTTGCTTCTCTATCGGTGGAATTGAGGTCATCATCACCGGTCAGCAGTTTAGAGAAGTGATCCCTCCATATTTTCAGTGTGCTCTGGATATCTGTCACTAGATTTCCGTTCTCATCTTTACAGGAAGAGGCTCCGGATTTCGAACCTCCGGCTAGGCGTCTTATTTTCTCGAAGAATTTTCGAGCCTCATTCCTGTCCCCATGCATCTCAATCTCCTCACACTCACGTCTTTCTGCCTCGCTTTTTTTACGCCTGAAAAGACGTCTCTCTTCCCTCCTCTTCTCTTTGTATCGCTCCTTCGCAGCTCGCGTAGCTACTGACTGCAGGGTGGATTTGTACGCAGCGTCTTTCTCTGCAGTGGCCGCGCGACACTCTTGGTCATACCACTGATTCCTCAGGGGGCGTTGGAATCCAAGCACCTCTTCGGCAGCCGTACGCATAGAGCAGGAGATATGATTCCACTGCGCGCTTATATCATCGAGAGGAGGAGTGCTTTGTCTAAGCAGGTGTGAGAGTCGAGTGGAAAAGGCTTGCGTTGTCTGTTGTGATTGCAGCTTTCCGACGTCTAGCTTTCTCTGCGTTTGGTTCCGTACGTTCTTCGCAGCGCTTAAGCGTGTGCGGACCTTGGCTGCTACAAGGTAATGATCCGAGTCCATATTGGCACCTCGGATAGTGCGTACGTCCATCACGCTTGAAGAGTGCCTTCCGTCAATCACAACGTGATCAATTTGATTTCGAGTTTTTTGATCGGGCGACAACCATGTGGCCTTGTGGATATCGAAATGTTCGAATCTAGTGCTACTAACTACCATGTTTCGTGCTGCGGCGAAGTCGATTAGCCTCGTTCCGTTATCGGAAGTGTTGGTATGGAGGCTAAATTTTCCGATTGTGGGACAATAGATGGCTTCTCTGCCCACCTTGGCGTTAAAATCGCCTAGCACGATTTTGATATCGTGGCGGGGGCAGCGCTCGTATGCGTTGTCTAGGCGCTCGTAGAAGCGCTCTTTTGTCTCGTCATCTTTCTCGTTCGTCGGAGCGTGTGCACAAATTAGGCTGATATGGAAATATTTAGCCTTGATGCGGATTGTTGCCAGCCTTTCGTCCACGGGCGTGAACCTAGAGACAAGGTGGCGGAGTCTCTTGCCGACCACAAATCCACATCCAAATTCGTGTCTCTCCGCATGGCAGCTGTAGTAGATATCACAGGACGCTTGTTTCGAACAGCCCTGTCCCGTCCATCGCATCTCCTGGATAGCGGTGATGTCAGCCTTATATTTTTCGAGGACATCTGCCAGCTGGATAGAGGCACCTTCCCTATAAAGGGTCCGGACATTCCAGGTGCATATCCGTAAATCATGGTCCTTAAAACGTTTGCGTGGGTCGTCATCGTTGTAATCGGTCGTTATCCGAGGCTTCTTTTTTGTTTTCATTGGGCGCATAGGTTTTTTCCGTGGTGGGACCCAAACCCAACGCACGAACCCTCACTCTGAGGGAGATGCTCGCCACTCACTTTAGCCGACTTCTACACCGGGTGGTGTAGAGCGCCGTTTCCAGGGACTTCCACGAGGAGGACTTCCACCGAAGTGGAGGTGTCACCATTTGACAATTTGTCAATTCTGGTGACCAGTGAGTTGACTTGAGACGACACCGACAAGGATTGCGCTGGCTTCGCCATGTTGAAGCACTCAGACACGTTGCCTTGTGATAATCGCCCCCATAGTCCGATGTTTAGTGTGCAAAAATATAAAAATTAAGAATAACTTGTGAAACGACGCAGCGACAGAATATAGTGAAAAGTGTTGTGAGAAAAACATTGAAATTTTAAATGAAGTTTAACCCTTCAGCAATCGTCGTTTAAACTAAGCTTAAAATCTGAAAATCTGTTCCTGAATGTCTGGTTTTGATTAAAATTTGAAATGAGCAAAAATAAAACCCGGTTGCCCTAGCATTATCAGGATAAGTGCTTTATTACTTTGGTAAGTTATCACTAAAACAGTTTATTTGTAGTTCTGGAAAAATAAAACATAAACGCATTCAATCCGATAAAGTTCTTTTCAATAATTGTGTGTTATCAAATATTAAAATATCTCAGTAACCATTTTTATACCCTACACTAAAAGTGACAGGATATGTTCAATATGGTCATTCGCTTTTAACACCCTGTAGGCGGTGTGGCTGGTTCAGAGAGAATTGCGACCGGTGGTACCAAAACAAAAAAAAAAAAAGAAATTCGGTACAGCTACCCGTATCATATGGGTACTCATTGAGAGAAAATTCTTAAATTATTACAAGATTGCAACTAGTTAAAAGATTTGTTAAGCCTGGTCACGTCTGGACCACTTTAAACAGTAACCTGCCTGTTGGTTCCTTTTCAAGTTAAGTTCATTTGATACAACATGGTGCCATAATACTCAACTTTACCCTACCAATACATTAGAGCCTGTGGCAGAAGTTCAGAGTACTAGTTCACAGTACTTTGTTGTTGTTGTCGTAACAATTGTTTTTAGAGTTTGAAGCAAGGCATTCGTGTCTGAAACGTTGGTGTGTTGAACTGGTGGCACTTAAGCAAAACGGATAAATTTCGAAATCGTTTCCAGCTCTGCCGTCGCAATTGACTGTATCGAGTGTGAGTGTGTGTGGCGGCATAGGCGGTACGATATGCATATGTGTCTGTCTTCGGCTGTTGCGGTGACGCGTATATAAAGTACGCCCATTAATATTCCTGAATTTTGTGTTTGCTAATTAGGATTCGGTTGCGGTTTGCTTCATGGAACTCAGCTGAGTGTGTGTGAGGGTGTTTTCTGTTGCTTCTTCTTATTCTACGTTCACACATGCATATGCAAGAAATAGAGTGAGTGTGTGTGTGTTGAATGTGTTTAATGTTATAGTCCTGGCAGCTAAGTTGGAACAGTATTACATGGGTAATTGAAAAACACTACAGATTTCGTTTTCCAATTACCCAAGTAAGTCAAGTAATTAAATCTGTGCAAATATTAAATAATGATACTAGGGAAAACTTCAATATCAATGTTACTCCCAAATCGTATGATCTCAACTCGAGTGATTTGATCTCAAAGGTATCAGAGTCTTTTAAAGTCGAAGCCAGACTTAATATTATTCACAGGACTCGCAGGGTTTGATACAGTCGCAAAACACAACTGCGATAAGACTTCATCCAGCATGTTTCACTATTCGCTGCTGGGATGCTTTGATGTTTTCAGTTCAGTGGTTTATATATTTTTAATTTATTAGATATAAATATTCATCAAATTTCCAACGAACACCGCAAATATTTATCATTGTACTTAAAACGAATTCATTCTCAATTTGCGTAAGCAATTAAACAAGCATTTAAAAAAAACACTTGAATTTAATGTAGATATTTTATAAGAATAATTTAAGAATTTCATTCAAATTCATTTATTTAATTATAATATTTACCTATTTAATATTTTTTATATCTTTTGCTGTAGTTTTCAGAAATAACTGGCTATTTTTTTATTTTTCTATGTTTTTCTAAAGGAGTCTAAATTTTAAATTATAACCCGTGCTAAAAATTACAAACTGTTTGTTTGCTGTCTAAAATTTTTAGCCTGAATAAATATCCTACTCGCTATCAAAATTAAATTTAATTTAAAAATTTCTGATTTGTTATTGTTTTTCATCCAACAAATTTGATTTTTTTTACAAAATACAGTTTAAATATTGGAAAAATGTACGGTTCATGCATGGGATGCAACAAAAAAAAAAAGGAAAAAACATCCTGGTTGATAAAGTCAAAAATCTGAGGCTAAAATAGTAGATAATTATTTCGAAATAGCTCTTTAAAAATAGCCTGATTCATAAAATACAGCATACATGTTGCATACAATGATCAAAAATCGTGACATATTCCTTTCATATAGAATATGTTTGAGATGTTATTTATTTTTGGTCATTTAATTTAAGACGCTACTGTATTTTCTAAGATGCTTTAAATGTTAGCCATTACTGTTGTTCTCAAGTCTTCCCTATTGCTTTGATTTCTTTTAAACATTCATTGAAACCATGCACTCTCATCTCCTTTCGTTCTTCTTCCACCCACACTGCTGCAGCACATGCTGCTTCATGCAAATAATACTCTCTCTAGTCTCTCTCATTTTTTATGTTTTGCGAATAATGAAAACCGTGGAGGTAAAGAGGAATTGGGATGAATAAAGAATTTTGCGATCAGTTCAATACGCATCGCGTCAAATTAAAGTCATTTGCATAAGAGTAATTTGTTATTAATTAATTATTCTATTGATTTGCATTAATAAAAGTGAGTTTAACAAATATAATATTGTTGTGCCAGTATTAAGAATAGTGTTGTGTTTTTCTTTAATTGTTAATTAAAAAATAAAGTGGAGAAAAATTAAAAAGTGTAGAAAAAACGAATAGCATGAACAAAATAAGAGGTACCGTAAAATGGTCTCAAACAATGTGTTTATTGCGCGCAAATTAAAAATGTGATTTTCTTTATATATCGCAGTTAATGAAATGTGTTTTATGCACAAAGCTATTAACCTAATAAAAATGCAAGTAAGTCAAAATATATAAATTTAGACGAAACGAATAACGATATCGGTATTTCGCTGTAGGGAACTTAAGTTATGGTTTAGATTTTAGTATTTTTTGTTTTTTAAAATGCTTTTTTTAATATTATTGAAAAAAGGACATCGTTTTTATTTTGACTCACAGAAGGAATATAAATTAAAATAATAATTTTATTATAAACAAATTATTTATATATATATATATATATATATATATATATATATATATATATATATATATATATATATATATATATATATATTAATATATACAAATTATATTTTTTTAAACCACTTTAAGTCCGTTATAAATCGTAACCAGGATGGACTGCAGTTAACCGGTCACCTCACCAAATCGAAAAACTGACCAACTGACCATTTAAATAATGTTTAAATTTTTGGTTTCCAGTCTATTTGAAGGGTATTTCATGTAGTATATATTGGCGAATTTATCTTAAAAAATAGAGTAATGTGGGTAACGGAATCGCATAAAACTGAAAATCCAGTTTCCATACTTCCATATTTTTTTGATATTTAACGAAGCTTAAAAATATGTTAAATAAATTGTTTGAAAAATAAAGTTTTGATCATTTTTTTTTTATTCATTTTTTTGACATATAATTGGATATTTTAAACCAGTTTTTAGCGATGACCGTCTGTCAGTAAATCCGTCTGTTGAAATCACTACTTCTGAAAACTTGAACAGCTGATCAATTAAACTCATAATTTAGATTACTTAGATACCTACGCTGTCTGAACCAAATTAGCATGATCGGCCCATTGTTATCTGTGAATGTTAAAGTACCTCATATAAAAATTATATCTACAGGTGAATTTAGCTTTATGCCCGATTTACATTGTATCTTCTGTGAGTCTACTGTATCTTTTAGGATTGCATTTTTTCAAAAAATTGTTATTTTTTTATGAACTTTTAAAGGAGATACAGTGAGACTCACAGAAGATTCAATAATGGTATTCATCTAACGTTGCAAATGAACCGTATACCGCGTATCTGCATAAATATACATCCTCATATATGATCTGTCAACATATGTATGAAGAATATTTTACACAAACTACATATCTTTGCGCATTAGATTTCTGTGCAACCGAAATATAAATATGAACATACACAAAAGGCAAACTTAATTGATTAGATGAATACCATTAATGTAAATCGAGCATTATGGTAAACCCTCATTTAATAACATATGTATAAGGCATTTATAATCGGCTTAGAATAACTATAACATTCACAATTCTTACTAACTCCATCACACCATCTATCACAATTTCCCTACTTCAAAATTTTAATGTGTCCTAACTTTCCTTAATGGTTTAGTCTGCCGTGGAATGTGCAAGCAGACTGTCTTCATTCCTAAAATCTGCCGTGTGGCAGCTATTCTAAATATTAAAGATATCCCGTCGAAAATATGCTACAATAAAATTTCCGAAACAAAATTTAAAAAATGCCATAAAACTGCAGTGGCACTTACAAAATTTTAAACATTTCCCTTGCCTGCGTGAAATCTGATATAGGGAGGGTGATGTTTTATAGGAAAGGAGATGTTAATCATTTTATCACCTCCTTAGGAAAAGTTATTATTGTTATAACCTGACCAGTTACATCACCAATCATGTCTACTCTAATAGGGTAAAATTCTACTAGGGTTTTGCTATATTTAATACTAGCTGGATCACATCTTCGCCCCTGCTAAGTTTTTGTAATTGCAAATCTATATCGTTTATAAAGTGTGAATATATTTACGCCCCTTTTTCCCTCGTTTAAGCAAGGCTGGGATGTTTTTCCACTCTAAAAAATCAGTACATTTGTTTTGATTTTTATAACTCTACTCTTAGTATGTCTGGAGTTATATCATTTTTAAAATTATGGTTATATGAGAGTTCCACGCCCATTTATTAAAATTCTGACTTTCATGTTAATCGATAAGTAGTCTATCAGTCATATTCTGGTACATGTAACAAACTCAAGTCGCTCACAATAGCGCGCTTAGTCGCAGTTATCACAATTTAGAATTCTGATAAATTTGAATTCTAAGTTATAGACTCAAAAGAAGGTGACAATGTCATCGGCAACAATTTTAATTGATAACAATTTTCTTTGTTCGGTAGAATAGGGCTATTATGTATAGCATCGACTTTGAAAACCTTGATGTAAAAATATCATAAATATTTGAATGATCAAAATGCTATCGGTCATCGATAAATTTGACCAGATATCAAGGAACCATTGATAAATGATTAATGACGTTTTAATACTTTATATAGATCATTTTATAATTTTCTAATACTTTCTTTATGCTTATAAAAAGCAGAAACTATTTTGGTACTTTTTGGATAAAACACAATTTTATAAAATAATTTGCAAAGCATCATAATCTTTATTTAACGATAAAAAGACAGTATATTCCATAGAATTCCGATAACAACATCGTTTCACTAAAATGTTGCTGCGCCAACAACACTATTTTTGATTTAAATGCTTGATAAGTGCAACGGAATTGAATTCGAAAATTGAATTTCGTGCAGAAAATATTGATTTCAATACTGCAATTTGCGAATGCAAGCAGCAAAGGCGAGGAAAAAAAGAAAAACTATGAACCGTCGAAATTACTGCAACGTTTTTCTTTCCGCAAATCTAAGCAGTTTCTGCGAATGCAGACAGCGCATGGTATGGGAATAAAAGAAAAGAATCCCAAGAAAAACAACATCGATAATGCGATCCTTTTTGCATTTTTAATGCTGCGCATCGCGCATCCTTGCAGTTATTTTTAATGCACTTGACGCCGTTGCAGCGCCGCTCGTTTGCATGCGACGCCGCATTTATTTTGACCAGTTTTGCGAACGTTTCCATTCCGCATCGACGCGCTGCATCAATGCCAACGAGCTGCCAGCCAAGTTTCAAGGACCTGACGTTGAAAATATTTGGCTGTCTGCCGCCCATGTGTTTTAAAATCATGTGGGACATATACAGCGAAAAGTGCGAACGAAACGGATTACGATGCAAAGAAAGAAAGTATTTTGAATGGAACATTATTTTTATGTCTCACATGTCTGCTAAATATCTGGTCCATGTATTTTTATTTTATTCAAAGCGCTATCACAACGGGAAACATTTGTTAATGTTTGAAGTTGTAACGTTTTATTGAATAAAGTTTTGGAATTTTGTTTTGAATATTTATATGGCAAATTAAAGGGGCAATTTTAATTTAAAAATATTAGTTATTAATTGAATTTTTAATATTTACTCAGAGCAAATAATAAAATTGAATTTTTAATGAAAATTTAATTATTAGTGCAAAAATTGAATTTTTAGTGTGAAATTGAATATTTAGGAAAAATTTGAATTTTTAGTGAAGAATTTTATTTTTAATTGAATTCAACCTTTTTTTGTGAAAAATTTAATTTATAATGGAAAATTGAATTTTTAGTGAAAAATGTAATTATTAGTAACATTTTAATATTTAGTGAAAAATTGAATTTTTAGTGAAAAATTGAATTTTTAGTGAAAATATGAATTTTTAGCAAAAATTTGAATTTTAGTGAAAATTTGAATTTTTAGTGAAAATTTGAATTTTTAGTGAAAAATTGAATTTTTAGTGAAAATTTGAATTTTTAGTGAAAAATTGAATTTTTAGTGATAAATTGAATTTTTAGTGAAAAATTGAATTTTTAGTGAAAAATTTAATTTTTAGTGAAAAATTGAATTTTTAGTGAAAAATTGAATTTTTAGTGAAAAATTTAATTTTTAGTGAAAAATTTTAACATTTTAATATTTAGTAAAATATTGAATTTTTAGTGAAGAATTGCATTATAATTATATCTTGTATAGGATTCAGAAATACTTAAAAAAACGACATAATTTCCTTAAATATTGTTCGTTGAAATAAATACAAACGCAATTTTCAAAATAAAAATGTTAATTTTATTGAGGTTAAGTGAGACGGACGAATTCAACATCTCGCGGTTGCTTGAATCTAACATTCGACTTGCATTGCATTTTAATGCCTTGATATATACATTTATTGCACTCGAAACTCGAAAGTTGAATTTAAAAAGCGCAGACCAGCACTCAGCTCAAACGTGCACCCACAGTTTTAGAACTATGTAGTTCTCGGTCTTGCGTCGTTTTCATTTTTGTTTAATTAATTCAGTTTGAGCCATTAATTTTGATGTGTTGCCGTTGAATTAATTACGCAGCAACCAACTGGTGGCAATTTTCATATGCAACACAATTTCATTTTATTCTTCGTTTTCGCATGTTGCGTTTTTCTTTTCTAAATTCGAAAACATTATGAAGCGCGTAACTGGGGAGTGGCACAGAACGCGTAGCGGTCATAAAATGCAACAATGGAGGAGCATTTTAATGATGCTCTTCCAGTTGCCAAATTTGCTGCATCATATTCCACAAAGAGCTCTGAAATGTGATTAGGTTTTTGGAATGTTGGGGACGTAGTAGAGACGAGCACTAATTTCGTGACTGAGTGCAGAGAATTTAAGTCGAATTCAGATTTAATGAAAGAAATTATTTACTTTTTCATAATATTGACGAATATAATATTCAATATGATGATTATTGTTGAACTAATATTTTATATTCACAATAAATTAATTGATGAAATTTGTTTTTTTAAAAAATGTTGTTTATGGAAAATAATGTACAAGTCTATACAAAAATTTTATTAAAAAAAAAATATCCCAAATTTTTTTTTTGATATGTTTATTATAAATATAACTTTTTTTTAATAAAAAGTTGGAATTTTAAATAAATATATTACAACACATTTTACTAATTTATGCAAAAATATATCAATGGCAGTACAAAAAAGTCCCCAAAAGTCCCACAATTTAATAACGTTCAAAATATAAATATTCAATATATTCCAAAAAGAGTATTAATTAAAAGAGTATTATTTAAAAAGATTATTCATTAAATAATACTAAAAATAAATAAAATAATCACAACTTATGTCTTTTTGATTTAATTGGAGAAAAAATGAGAAAATCGATATAAGGTAAAAGTTATCGACCGACATTTTCCTAATTATCAATTATTATTGGATTTTAAATTAGGCTTATATGGAACCCTTATCTACGTAGAAACATATTGACGTCGCATGACTATTTCTATGTTTTTCAGGCAATGTGTAAGAAATTGAATTAAAAAATAAAAATCTCTACCCAGTAGTGATGAATCTACAGTTTTTTCATAAATTATTTGTAAAGAAACGATTTTGAATTTAATGTTTCGATATAAAATAAGTATTTCGCACTGAATTCAAATTGTTCTATTCAAAGTAAACTGATTGAATTTAGGGTAAATACTATAATCAGCTCGGTTTAGCCCGTTATTTCATATAAACGAACAGTTAATACCCAGTCTGCCATGTCTCGGAGACCTTCGATGCCTCGAAGCTTTCTCGAATAACTTCGTTAAAAATGTTAGATCTCGTTGCATTCTCGATTCTAATTTTAAAAAATGTTTGTACATTTAAATTCTTTGGCAAGATACGATATTAAAACATTTATCAAATCGATATCGCAATATTTTTTGCAGCAATCTCGAACTTTGAGCATTTTTTTCTTCGATATCGTTCCGATTTCGAAAAATTTCTCGTATCGAGAAAATTCCGAAAGATATCTATCTAGCATCTAGGTTCAATTTAACGCTCGATATCGTTACGAGAATAGGTCCGACATCGTGTAAATTTTCCATTTACTCGCATTGATCTCGTAACGATATCGATATCGTTCGGTTTTATTAAATATTAATTTTGGTAGGTTTTTCATTGGTCGTAGTGCCACGTATAAAATTTTACAAAGTCCTGCAATAAATATTTATCGTCCAACCAAATGTCGCTTATTGCTTTTTCACTGGTTCGTCTTCATCTCTGGAAAAATATTAAAAATAATAATATGGTGACAACTCATGGTGGCTGCCTTTAGCCCAGCCTCTAGTGCTTCTTTTTTTGTGACAATTCTTTGGGGAAAAGTTCGACAGCAACTCTTAACCTGACCAACTTCGGCGCTGCCGCGTATCCTGCGAGTGGAAAAAGAAAATACAAAATGTATTTCTTTTTGTTGGCATTTGAAATTGGGTACCGTAAAAGACAAAAAAGGAACGAACGAACGAAATAAAAACTTTCGCAATTGAGTTTGTTGCGCACACAGCAGGGGGGACGCTGCAGTCAATAGCTGGACAGCTGCAAACAGATGTTTTCAGTGCAACTTTGTTTCTGCTTCGTGTTGTCAGTTTTCGTTTTATTTTTTTGGGATTCGTCGTTTTGGAAGTCATAGCTAAATGGGAAAATACAGTTTACGCCGTTATTTGAAGTGAGTGCCACCTATTGAGCGGAAATGCAATTTATTAGCGAGAGTGTGTGGCGCTCACTTTGAGTGAGTTGCAACTTTTTGAGTGACATTTTCCTATTGTATTTTTTTTTGATTTCCAAAGTCATTTCGTGGTTTGTAGTCAGCTGATAGATGGACTTTGCTATTCTTTTTTTTCTGTAAGACTCCTTCATAAATCCTGATAGTTTAAATCATTAAATTGATTTACGCTAATGTGATTTTGCGCATAAATACTGCATACTGCAGTCATAGAAACCCGAGTCGAGTTGAGCTTCTGCTACAGGACTCAATGCAGGACAAAGTTAACTTGCGCCAATAAATCAGCGCAGCGCAGGACATAAAGAATCTTTTAAAACACATTATAAACTCGAGTTATTATCCGCCGCATATCTTTGTTTGCGAGCATAAAGCATAGAACGGAGTAACGGAGCGGAGTGGGGGCAAAGGCATCCTTTAAGGACGAAAGCAAGAAATTGCACGAACGCCATTACCTAGCACGGCACGGTTTCTGGGTACTAAATGCACTGGCGCACGTCACGGTCATTCTTTGGTGCCGAGCATAATTCATTGAGCATTTCGCCAAATGCGAAGGAGGAGTGAGATTGCTCTCTGTGGTATGGATTCCAAAGACAGAAAAAAGGCAAGTCTCAGGCAGGTTAATATTAGGGCGATATACTTAAATGTGCTATTATGTGTCAGTCTGGAATTTCACTAAAATTCGTGCTTTATTTATATTAATTTTTGTTATTTTTAATTTCTGAAAAGAGTTCCTTTTTTTTTGAGTAATACCTGTTTAATATTGAAAATTAATTACTTACTTACTTACTTAAATGGCCCTTACAACCGTGGGTCGGTTTTGGCCGCTGAGATGAAGCCGCGCCAGTCGGATCTGCTTTGCGCGCGCTGACGCCAGTTAGAAATACCAAGCGTTGCCAGGTTGTCCTCAACTTGGTCTTTCCAACGCAGATTTGGACGCCCTCTTCTACGCTGTCCACCTTCGAGTTTCGATTCAAGCACCTTCTTGGCTGGAGTGTTTTCATCCATTCGTTCGACATGACCTAGCCAGCGAAGCCGCTGGATCTTGATGCGCTTGACTATGTCAATGTCGTCGAATAACTCATATAGCTCGTGGTTCATCCTGATTCGATACTCGTTAGCAAAGCAGATAGGGCCAAAGATTTTACGGAGAATCTTTCTCTCGAACGCTCCCAGTACTCTCTCATCGGTGGTGGCCAGCGTCCATGTTTCTGCACCATAAAGTAGGACGGGCATGATGAGTGACTTGTAGAGCGTTATTTTTGTCCGGCGAGAGAGGGCTCTGCTTCTCAATTGCCTACTGAGCCCAAAGTAGCACCTGTTGGCAAGAGTTATTCTCCGTTTGATCTCCAGGCTGACGTCGTTGTTGCTGTTTACGCTGGATCCCAGATAGACGAAGTCCTTCACAATGTCGAACTTGTGGGTGTCAAAATCAGCTTTTTGTCCAAGACGCACGGACTCTTTTTTGCTTGTTGACACAAGGAACTTCGTCTTGTCCTCGTTCACCGCTAGACCCATTCGACGCGACTCTTTCTCCAATCTGGAGAATGCTGCGCTGACTGCTCGTGTGCTCCTGCCAATGATATCAATATCGTCGGCATATGCGAGCAGCATGACACTTTTGTTGAGGATAGTGCCGCTTTGACGGAGTTCGGCAGCTCGAACTATTTTCTCCATCAATAAGTTAAAAAAGTCGCACGATAGGGAGTCACCCTGTCTGAAACCTCGTTCGGTATGAAATGGCTCGGAGAGGTCTTTTCCTATTCTCACTGAGCAACGTGTGTTGCTCAGGGTCATCCTGCAAAGTCTTATAAGTTTCGCAGGTATACCGAACTCAGACATTGCGGCGTATAATCGTTCCCTTATCGGAGTGTCGAAGGCGGCTTTATAGTCGACTAATAGGTGGTAGGTGTCGATCTGTTTTTCTAGGGTCTTTTCCTGGATTAGGCGCAATGTGAAAATCTGGTCTATGGTGGACTTTCCAGGTCTGAAGCCGCACTGATAAGGTCCAATCAGTCTGTTGACGATGGGCTTCAGTCTTTCACATAATACGCTCGATAGAACCTTGTATGCGATATTGAGTAGGCTGATCCCACGGTAGTTGGCGCAGATAGTGGGATCCCCTTTCTTAAGGATTGGGCAGAGTACACTGAGGTTCCAGTCACTTGGCATGCTTTCATCCGACCATATTCTGCTTACGAGCTCGTGCATGCTCTCTATTAGCTCTTCGCCTCCGGTCTTAAACAATTCAGCAGGCAGGCCATCAGCACCTGCGGCTTTGTTGTTTTTCAGCCGAGCAATGGCTGTTCTGACCTCGTCATGGTCGGGTGGCGGAATCTCAACGTCGTCATCAAGTACTGGGGTTGCCGGGTTTGCTTCTCTATCGGTGGAATTGAGGTCATCATCACCGGTCAGCAGTTTAGAGAAGTGATCCCTCCATATTTTCAGTGTGCTCTGGATATCTGTCACTAGATTTCCGTTCTCATCTTTACAGGAAGAGGCTCCGGATTTCGAACCTCCGGCTAGGCGTCTTATTTTCTCGAAGAATTTTCGAGCCTCATTCCTGTCCCCATGCATCTCAATCTCCTCACACTCACGTCTTTCTGCCTCGCTTTTTTTTCGCCTGAAAAGACGTCTCTCTTCCCTCCTCTTCTCTTTGTATCGCTCCTTCGCAGCTCGCGTAGCTACTGACTGCAGGGTGGATTTGTACGCAGCGTCTTTCTCTGCAGTGGCCGCGCGACACTCTTGGTCATACCACTGATTCCTCAGGGGGCGTTGGAATCCAAGCACCTCTTCGGCAGCCGTACGCATAGAGCAGGAGATATGATTCCACTGCGCGCTTATATCATCGAGAGGAGGAGTGCTTTGTCTAAGCAGGTGTGAGAGTCGAGTGGAAAAGGCTTGCGTTGTCTGTTGTGATTGCAGCTTTCCGACGTCTAGCTTTCTCTGCGTTTGGTTCCGTACGTTCTTCGCAGCGCTTAAGCGTGTGCGGACCTTGGCTGCTACAAGGTAATGATCCGAGTCCATATTGGCACCTCGGATAGTGCGTACGTCCATCACGCTTGAAGAGTGCCTTCCGTCAATCACAACGTGATCAATTTGATTTCGAGTTTTTTGATCGGGCGACAACCATGTGGCCTTGTGGATATCGAAATGTTCGAATCTAGTGCTACTAACTACCATGTTTCGTGCTGCGGCGAAGTCGATTAGTCTCGTTCCGTTATCGGAAGTGTTGGCATGGAGGCTAAATTTTCCGATTGTGGGACAATAGATGGCTTCTCTGCCCACCTTGGCGTTAAAATCGCCTAGCACGATTTTGATATCGTGGCGGGGGCAGCGCTCGTATGCGTTGTCTAGGCGCTCGTAGAAGCGCTCTTTTGTCTCGTCATCTTTCTCGTTCGTCGGAGCGTGTGCACAAATTAGGCTGATATGGAAATATTTAGCCTTGATGCGGATTGTTGCCAGCCTTTCGTCCACGGGCGTGAACCTAGAGACAAGGTGGCGGAGTCTCTTGCCGACCACAAATCCACATCCAAATTCGTGTCTCTCCGCATGGCAGCTGTAGTAGATATCACAGGACGCTTGTTTCGAACAGCCCTGTCCCGTCCATCGCATCTCCTGGATAGCGGTGATGTCAGCCTTATATTTTTCGAGGACATCTGCCAGCTGGATAGAGGCACCTTCCCTATAAAGGGTCCGGACATTCCAGGTGCATATCCGTAAATCATGGTCCTTAAAACGTTTGCGTGGGTCGTCATCGTTGTAATCGGTCGTTATCCGAGGCTTCTTTTTTGTTTTCATTGGGCGCATAGGTTTTTTTCCGTGGTGGGACCCAAACCCAACGCACGAACCCTCACTCTGAGGGAGATGCTCGCCACTCACTTTAGCCGACTTCTACACCGGGTGGTGTAGAGCGCCGTTTCCAGGGACTTCCACGAGGAGGACTTCCACCGAAGTGGAGGTGTCACCATTTGACAATTTGTCAATTCTGGTGACCAGTGAGTTGACTTGAGACGACACCTACAAGGATTGCGCTGGCTTCGCCATGTTGAAGCACTCAGACACGTTGCCTTGTGATAATCGCCCCCATAGTCCCCCATAGTTGAAAATTAATTAGACCGCTTCAATTAGGGTCAATTAGAAGATGAGGGTTTCAATTAACGGTATTCGAGCGCCGTACACCCTTGTTACGCCAAAAAAAGTGCAGTGACAGCAAGTGTCACGTGCGTCTAAGTGAAATTCTTCATTTCGGGTTTTCTGTCAACCCAAATCTTTCTAATAGGTTTTCCAGCCCTTTGTCTGCTGTTTAATCCAAATGAAAAGCAGACAACAGAAAAGCAGGCTTTAATAATGGAAAGTGTTTATTTAGTACCAAGGTCAAGTTATTTTTGATTTTATTTCAATAGCTTAAAACTATTAGAGTATTTTTCAAAATGTTCATTGATTACATCAAATTTGAATGTGACATAAATGTTTTTTTTCTTTAACTAAACTAACTTTTCTAATAAATTTTAATATTTTTTCATACATTTTTAGTATATTTTCGTATTTATTTCGATAAAATATTCTTCTCCAAAGAATTTCGCCCAAACTAAGTTGAGCATCTGAATAAATATGCCAAAGTTTTTCATGCATTTTCAAGTGAATGCGTGAACATTTTGAAGAATAATAACAAAAATATATGAAATGGTGCTGAATTTAAATTCCCCCTATTCAATTTGCATTTCAATAGTTCTTGAGTTAGACTTAAAACACTTTTTTCTGTTTATGAATTTATTTGTGTTGGAGACACTTCACACAAAATCGAACAATATTAGATGTTACACATTTATAAAATTTGCACATACTTTGTTTGGAGCTCTATTTCGTGCTAATTATACCAATATTGAAAATTACATAAAATGAACCAAATTTAAATTTGGAATGAGTGCACTGCCTACAATGACTACACTGCCCACTATGAGTACACTGCATACAATGAGGGCACTGTTCACAATGAGTACTCTGCCCGCAGTTAGGGTTATATCAATAATTGTATAATTATATGGCGCTGATTCCGAAAATGGCATGATTGATTCTAGTTTTTGAGATATAGCCCATTATTTTAACTTCGAAATTAACTTCGATGTTAGACGCAAATTTGTCATAGCAATACGTACACTCAGAAAAAATACTATAAAATCAATAGTTTTGCTATTAAAATTAGTCAATAGGGAATTAATATTTTAATACTACAAAATATTATTAAATACCATTAAACTGTTTTTGTGTTTATATGAGAATATTTATTTTTTGTGTACTATTGAATCAATAACAGTATTGACCAGTTTTAATAGTATTGACCAATTTTAATAGGATTATTTTTGAGTGTAGACCTTTGATTTTCGTTGGGATTAATTGTAAAAGCCTATTATTTCAATTAACCAACTGAAATTAGTAGGTGTTTGAAACTAATATTAAAAAAATGAAAATCTAAAATTTCAAATGTGTTGTGTACTCAGAAATTTGACAGCAGGAAACTCAATCTAGAGACTTTAAATCGAGCAGTGACATTTTGTTTGTCTGAGGCCAATTACATTTAGTTCTCATCCTGTTTGTCGGAAACCTACTTGTTATGCCTGTTCTTTAGACACCCACGTTTGTTCGTTCGTTCGTTTGTCTATCTGTCTGTTTGTCTATCTGTCTTGTTTCCTACGCCCCTGCATATAATAAATAATAAACAATGAAAATTCCAGGAAAACCAGTTGCAAAAATAAGCAAATTACAAAGAGCAGCCCTTGGGACGAGTTCGTTAAGGAAGTGCGCCTAAAAAACAGCTACACACTTGTATCAGGGATTTTTTCTTGGCTCTGACGATGCAAACAATAGGGCAACAACAGAGCGGAAATAGGTCTACAACTAACACTTCAGCTGGTCCTTTGTCAAACGGCAGGTTCAGCACTAGAACGACAGGCAAATAAAGACTGAGAGCACGACATCAGTGCTGTCCTTGTCACAGCTCTCCTGTGGCGTAAAATCACTCGGTACAGCAAAGGGTTAAAGCCGTGAGCGGGTAATTACTATTAGGTAACATTTTAATAACGGTTCCCCGAATAATGGTACAGAATGAAAATTTAGATGGTAATGTTCAAATTGTAAATGTTTTCAAAATAAAATCTGAAAACGACATCATGTTCTGAAAACTATTTAATGTACCTTTGGGGCGTCTAAATTTGACTGTCTTATTCACCCAGAAAAAAATTCCCTCAAATCCCATTAAAATTGGTCATTATTGATTAAATAGTATACAAAAAATAATCTTTTCATATAAACTCAATGGCAATGTTATAGTATGTTCTAGTATTTAATGGTATTTTCCAATTAAAATAATAATTTATCCTATTGACTATTTTGAATGGTAAAAAACTATTATTTATATAGTATTTTTTGTGTTGGTTTGACTTCTAGGTTTAAATTTGTTTTAATTTATGTTAATATTAAAAATTACATTTAAAAATCGTATTTAAATCAGAAAGTTATGTGAAGAAATTTATATGAGTGATTAAAACCGTACCTTAAACCAAACCGATTCATCCGTTTAATTTTTAAAACCAAAAATGTAACAGAAAATGTTACCGAAGAATCAGAAATAACCCGATATCCATGACCAAAATAAATATTTATATATTTATTACATTGCTATCGCAATTTTTATTGAATCAATCTCGTATTCGATGCAATATCGATCCAGAATCGTTTTTTTATCGTTTCGAATAAACTTCATTATCTCGTAACGATATATGCGTATATCTTAGGACGAATTGTAGTATAATATACTACATCACGAAACAGTCTCCAAGCGATATCGAATCGAATGCCACATTGGGTTTGAACTTATATATCAAAACCTTTTCACTTAAACCCGATACTGAAACACGACAGAATAACGACATCGATTTAATCCTTGATTTTAACACAATATTAATATAATGGTATTACATTCTAATAAGATTTGAATACGTAAAACCTTAAATAAATATTATGGCAATTCTGAATTTCCTCACTAGATCATTTACAATTATAATTCAGAAAAGATCATTTGAAATTCAGCAATTCTATTTGAAATTTAAATCATGTAAATTTTATTCAGATATTCTATTTGAAATTCAAAACATGTCTTGCGTAATTCAGAAATTCCATTTGAAATTTTAAACGGGAGCACCACAAAATCCACCCGCATAAAAGGGCATTGATACAAAATCCAACTTTTCACAAAATTCTGAATTCTAAAAATCCATCTGTACAAAATCCACGCAAACAATTAAAATTTTATATATTGAAATTTTATTTAGTACAAAAATCCAACTTTTGGTATAAAATCCATCTTTTATTTGGTCAACATATGGGCAAACTTGATGCCCTTACGAATTTGATATTTCTGATGGATTGAAATTCATCGATGGCGAACTCTGGTTCCTTCCGATGAAACTTTCAATGAAAAGAGAAATATTATTCTACAAAATATTAGGTTTTTCCCTCCAGAGGAAATCTTAGATTATTAAACTGATTTTTATAATAGTTTGGAGTGAGGTTAAAAAAATGCAGTTGTTAATAATGAATTCAAATACAATGTGATATATTTGGTTTAATTTTGTTGCAAAATATTCCCAGTACATATTAACCCTATTGGAGAGACTTGATCATGACCAGTTCATGTTTGCAATATAACCGGTTGAGATTTGACGAGGTAAAAATAAAATGATCAGTTCCCGATCATGACCCTAGACAATTTCTGCTAGAAATGGCATATATTCTAAACTTTCAAATAAATATTGTTATAATTAGTAATTTGAATGGTCTAAATTAGTTATGGAACCTAAGTTACTAAATACACCTGTACAAAATCCATCCATTTTGTGCCGGTGCATTTCGTCTGTTTGATTTTGTATGCTGGACTTCATACCCAACCCATGTCAATTATAATTTAGAAATTCTATTTCAAATTCGAAACATGTCAATCGCAATTAGGAAATTTCATTTGATATTCAGAATACATAAATGGATATTCATAGTTTTTCATTTGGAATTCACAATATCCTTAGTTTATATTTAATGAATTCCAAATGGAAAATTATGAATTTTTATTGATATTTTCTGAATTCCAAATGGACAGTTATGAATACCAATTATACCAATTATAAAAATCAAATGGCATTTCTGAATTTCAATTGATGTCTCTTTTGTATTTCAATCAAAAGCTGCTTTTCCCGTAGAACGCAACTCCTGCAAATATCTAATATTGCATGCTAAATGTTCCTCTTAAATAAAAAAAATAATAATTTTACAAAATGTAGCTTCGAATGGCAGTGAAAAAACAAAAAAAAAATGTTTGCGGTCTATAGTGTTGAACGCTGTTAACAGCATGTTTTGCTCAATTGAGTGCCGGCCGCATTCGAATGCGACCAAGCGTTTTATCGCACATTCAACGTCATCATTGCCATTCTCAACATCATCATCGTGTTGCTCATCATCGCCATCAGCAGCATTGCCACAAGCAGCACAATCTCGGCACCATCGCAATTATAGCTTAAGTTATAATTGCGCATTGAATGGCAGCGAGTTAAAGGCTCACACACACTACCAGATTTACACAGGCACACTGCCACACACGTACGCAAGCACACACACACGAGCACGCACGCACACATACAACAGCCATTACTAAGCAAGACAATCGCCTGCAAGGGCCGGACGCACGCATGTGTGCGTGAATCCGCATTCACGTCCGCAACCGCCGACACACTTCATCATGTTGCAGGCGTACAAAGCGACACGCACACGCATACGTCTGTCTATGGGAGTATATATATGTGAGTGTGTGTGTGCATATAATAGGCTCACAGCGACAGTCGTCCTGATTTGTCGGCCGCCCTGTGCCGCATGCAGTTGCTGCCCAAATTATTTGACGTTTTCGAAAAGCCAACTGCGTGCATAATGCGTCGTTGTCGTCGTTGTCCTTGTCGTTGTCGCCGGTGTACGCGTAGGTGGAGCGTCGACGACAGCGCCACTAGGGCCGATGGCGTTGATTTTGATTTAAAGCCGCTGTCACTTCATGCATCATGCATCGTCAGTGGCTGCGACGTTGACTGTTGGCACATAATAGTGTTCGAAATGAGTCGCAGCTCATCGTCCTTGGTTCGATGCCAGCACAATTTTCTCTCAGTGCTGCGAGTGCTGCGGTGCCGCGCGTCATTTGTCCGCAAGTGCGAAAGTCACTCTGGCGTTAATCGCACACAAATCGCGCTGCAAACGTTACATTGCAAAGCTGCCACAAATGCAAAACAGCGTCCTTCGGCGCAGCAGGACTCTTCGGACAGCGCATCGATTTAATTGCACCAAGTGTTATGCGTTTGTAATCCAGGTTCGCGGCGAAATTCAGCCGCCAATGTCGAGCTGAACACTAAACTTGTTTGATGTCCTTTTTAGATTTTATGCACTTAATAAAAAAAAAAGGATGTTCCTTCAGATCTTCATTTATTCGGTAACACATGTCGTATGAGCGACTTTTTTTAAAAAGGGATTCACCTATTATCGATATTCAAATATTTAACGATAAAAATCGAATTGAATTCGTTCCACATAACTTATTTTGTATTGCAAAATCGAATTAGGTTATAGAAAAAAATCCATTCGAGTTAATTACAAAAGTCCGTGAAGATAAATACGTATTTAACTAGCAGAGACTCAAACCAAAATTGTTCACAGAGCATTTACAGACCGTTTACAGAGGCGGGTCAATGGGAATAATTCATCAATCGGAGCATCTAAATGGCCACGTTCCAGTCGGGAATAATTGTGTACTAACCGAACCTAATACATTGGATAGATAGTGGATAGGGCTTTCCAGAAAGATATACCAATAGTTTAGATCGATCTTCCTAACATTTTTATTTTATTTTTTGAAAATGAGTTATATTTGGTAGAAAAAGTGGTCATGATAAAGTGGTGGGGATGTCTGTGTACTAACCGAACCTAATACGTTGGATAGTTAATGGATAGAGCTTTCCAAAAATATATACCAATAGTTTGGAAAGCTCTATCCATTAGCTATTCAACGTATTAGATTCGGTTAGTACACAGACATCTCCACCTGGACAGTGACCACTTCATAATGACCACTTTTTCTACCAGATATGACTCATTTAAAAAAAATAAATAAAATTGTTAGGAAGATCGACCCAAACTATTGGTATATATTTTTGGAAAGCTCTATCCATTAGCTATCCAATGCATTAGGTTCGGTTAGTACACAATCATTCCCGACTGGACCGTGGCCATTTAGATGCTCCGATTGATGAATTATTCCCATTGACCCGCCTCTGTAAACGGTCTGTAAATGCTCTGTTAAAATTTTTGGTTTGAGTCTCTGCTAGTTAAATACGTATTCATCTTCACGGACTTTAATTACAAATACAAATATTGTATACAAATACTGAATTTAGAAAATGTCGAATTGTTTTATATTTTTTTCTATATAAAATATAAACAGTAATGAAGGTTAGGCCACATGGGATTTTTTTAAGTAGGGATATTGTAATAGTTGCTGTTCTGTATAAAGTAAAATTCATTTGCAGATGTCAATTTTTTGAGGTAGTTGAACATAAGTTGTCGGTTCACAGTTTACAATAAACCGATCATGCCAATTTTCTTATCGGTACAGCATAAATATATAAGTAATATATATTATGAGTTTCATTGATCTACCTATTCTTATTTTTCTGTAATCGTGATGTCAACAGACAGACAGACAAACAGATTAAATTTCATGACAAAATTCCTTTCATTGTGGAGAAACTAAATGAGCAAAATGGCGAAAAATTTTAATTGGGTTGCAATTGAGAGTATTGAGCTAATTGTTCACGTGAGTTCACGTAATACATAAAGTAGAACATGATTATTATTTTCAGTATATATTAAGTTATTTGATGGTTTTTTGGTTCATTTGTATTTTGGTTTCTTTAATTTTCATATCCGAATAACGCCATATGCAGGTATTTAGTATTGAGTGTATAAAAAGCACATATTAAGATAATCTCTGTGTTGTTATATCTCCTTCAATGCAATGCAAGTCCTTTACACAATATGTAATGGAATGCTTAAGTAAAACTAAGGAAATACTGACAATTCTCGGTTCTTGCTCCCACTGACCACCGACAAGTCGAGAAACAATTGCAACCCAAGGACAGATCAAAATGCTGCAATTTCGAGGCAGTCCCAAGGCTCCTATGGACGGCTCAGTCTATGGCGTGTGTGTCGTAGACCTCGACTGGCTAAATGCGACATAAACTTTTGCATTGTGTCGGTCGGAAGTTTTAAGCTCCAATACTGACTCGCTTTTTATACAAACTTTTGGAAATCTCACACACGCACATCTGCAGGACATACGCAGGAGTACAAATCAGGACTCGTTCGTTGGTCTTCATGCCTGTGCTTGCTTGTGACTTTTGTGCTACCAACAACCATAACAACGTCGAACTGATTGAACATTTGCTTGTGATTGTTTGGCTCAAATTGGACTTTTGGACAATTGCAGTCCCCCACATATCCTTGCAGTGTATGTGTGACATACGTAGCTTTCAGTTTTAATAATTTTTACAAAAAAAAGAAACTGCATGGAAAACGAAAAATAGAAGAAGAAATATATAAACGGTAGAAAAAAAAGAAGACGTATAAAAATAAAGTACAATTCAACTATAATGGAGGCAAGACGAGAAAAGAAACAAAATGACGAAATAAAAATAAAATAAAGGAATAGCAAAAAAATAAAACAATAATAAAACAAAAAAGAATAGACAATATGAGATTTACTTGCATTCTGTCTATGAGAATGAATCGTAAATCGTGTATTTTACGAAAAATTCGTAAGATTCTTAAAAAACTTACAAAAATATTCAATAATTTATGCACGAATGACTTACGTAGATAAAATATACGAATAGGTTCGTAAAATACACAAATAATAATCGTAGTGTTATCATAAATTTACGAAATATTTCGTAGATATATTTTACGAAATTGTTCTTAAAATTACATTTTTTTTTTTTTAATCTATATATATAAAACTCTTGGTCCGTCTGACAGTCTGTCGGTCGGTCTGTCTGTATGTTTGTTCCAGCATCGCGTCTAAACCGCTCAACCGATTTAACTGACATTTTGCACCAGGATACTATGGAGTCCGAAGGGTGTCATAGGCTATATATGGGCGGGATTGGACAAAGCGGCGTGGCACCTCCCATACAATCTAAACTTTCAAAAGGACATAACTCGGCACATACACAAGCTAAGAAGATGAAACAAAAAAACTCAAATACAAAAAAAAAAATACAAAATCAAAAACACAAAAACAAAAGCAAAATCAAATTCTAAAACAAAAGTAAAAGTAAAACACTAAAACTCACCGCACTAAAATTCACCACATTCAAATTGACCCACTTAAACTGACCACACTAAAATTCACCACACTTAAATTCAACACACTAAAACACACAACAATAAAATGTACTACACTTAAACTCACCACACTAAAATTCACCACACTAAAACTCACCACACTAAAACTCACCACACTAAAACTCACTACACTAAAACTAACCACACTAAAACTTCTACTGGGAAAAACTCTACGGGGAAAAATTCTACGGGAATGAATTCTACGAGAAAAATTCTATCTACGGGAAGAATTCTATCGGGAAGAATTCTACGGGAAAGCGTTCTATGGGGAAGAATTTTACGGGAAGAATTCTACTGGGAAGAATTGTACGGCGAAACATTCTAGGGGGAAGCACAGTCTGAGAAAGAATTGTCTATGAGAAAAGTTGTTTTATCAGATAATTAGTTTTGTTTTGGTTACTACATTTATAAAACCAATAAAAAAAACGTCCAGAGCGAAGAACGGGTCCCTGATATAAATAATAAAAATGTTATTTTTATTAATAAAATTGCTCAATAACCTTGCATTCACATAATATTTGCACGAGTCGTGTACGGGTCCAGCTAGTTTAGAATAAAATAATCGGATATATTTTTGAATTCATGTTCTCGAATTTTTGACATCAAAAATTCATTCATCATCTGTTCGAACGATTTGAATTCAATTGAAAACTTTTTTTAATTCTGAAAAAATTAAATTTCAGTTTGGTTTTAAAGGTGGATTTGAAGTGATTGTTTCGGAATGGCATATGTTTTCAATGGATGTTTTAAAAATGTTACTTAAAAATTCAGTTGCTTGGAATTACCGATTTGAATTCGATTGAAAACACTTTTTGAAAATATGAATTCTGGAGTAGTAAAAAACAAATGGGGCATTCCATTGTGACGGGCGTTACATTCGTACGATTGAAAACCTTCTCATTTGATAAATAAAAAAGGATAGATATATTTTTAGGATGCATAAAATAGATCTTATGGTCCTCTATGCATGCATAAAAAAGGTTTTGCTATAGGTCCTATACCCTACTACAAATTTAATGGTAAATGCTGTGACGTGCGTTACACGTACTTTTTCATAAAACAGTGTTTACTGCACAAAGTATTAAATTTTAGCTAAAATAATCGGACTGTGGATACTAGCTATATCTCAAATACTTCATTAATAATGGGAGTTCTCTCCTCCATAACAAAATTCTGCAAAGGTTATTTTGATCACTTACTTATAAAGTAACAAAACTTGTGACGGGTGTTACACATTTTGTGACGGGCGTTAACCGTACGAAATCTATACAAATATACATAAAAATTAAAGTTATTAATTGAAATGTTTTGATGAAAAAGAGCAAATTTTGTGTGGTAGGAATGGTAAACCGTTATTTAAAGGCATACCATCCACTTATAATATATGTTTAAAACTAAACATTTCGTTTTGAAAAAAATATGTATTATATTACCATTCTTTTTAATAACTACTTTGTCTGCATCATTTGTTATCCGTCTCCTTCGCAGCTTATATAAATAGTTTTCGGATTTCGAAAATAGGGATTTTTTGTGATTTTTATATGTTTGGAATTTCCCTTTTTTATCTTTGCTTATTGAATATTTTGGAATATTTACTACTTTTTCTATGGTTAAATAATAATATAATTGATTATTGATGCATATATTAACAAATATATAATTTCCCAGTTTTTTTTTTGCGAAGATTGTTAATTGTGACGGGCTGCACAATATTTTGGATGGATATAGCAAACATCTGGAATATCTATGAGACCAAAGACTATAATAAATGAATAGATACGACAAAAATCTTTACTTTTACAAAGTTTCCCAGTTGTAGGTTTGCAAAATTCTTCGCAAAATAACTTTTACTATTTTTTTGTGACGGGCGTTACTACTCAAAAATACAGTTTTAATTTGGATAATTGTCAGTACTTTGAACCACTTATCACCAATGCAATGTGTGGCATACTTTTGCAAAAAAATTACCTTTAAAATTGTACTATTCAATTTTCTTTCAGATTCAAAACAACGAAACTACAGTGTTTCATATATTGCCTAAATTAGGTACTAAAATAAATTAAAAAAAATTACTTGACTTTAATTGAGAAAAAACACATTCGCCATGCATTTTGGTAAATTATGATCACAGGCATTAAAATTAGAATTATTTCTTATCCTAAAAATCATTAAACCGAATCTATAGGTTTAACTTTAAAATATCACACCTCGGTAACGTTTTCTGTGGAATGCCCCAAATTCGATCTAAATTGAAATTTTAATTTAGATCCGTACGAAAGCTGTATGTTTCAGAATGTCTTATTTTGTAACCGACTTTTTTTAAAATATAAATTTAAAATGATTTCTGTTCGATCGCATGATATTACCTAAAACTGCTAGGTATTTTAAAAATATCATTAACTATTTAGCACATCGCATTGCATTAACATCGGTTTCTTAAGTCTTTGAATGTTTTTGCAATTTCTCTGAAAAAGACCTATGCCTGGTGTAGAACGGAGAACTCTTAGCAAATACCCTATTATTTGTTGTCATGGTCACTTAATACCACCGCTGAAATACTCAACACACACTCACACAACCACACATACATGGATGGATGCAGTCAGCTGGAAAGAAGCGTCAGAGAGTCAGTCGCTAATGTTTGCACACCGCCAAAGTTAAGCCAGCTTAAGCTACGAGCAAGAGCCGATTCTACAGTCGGCAGTCGACAGTCGACTGAAGCTACTTGTAACGCAGATTACGAAATAAATTATGGCAGCCTACTGCGCACGTAGTAAATACTTGCGATACGTGGAGAAAAGATGCAGGGGTAGCAGTCGAGACTATTAGCGCAGGGGAAGTGAAGTGATTAAGAAGGATATTTCGTTGGCAAACAATAAAATAGGCCACCTCAGATGTCGTTATGCCGTTAAATAGGCAACAATCTAGATGCATAGCTACTTTTACTTTTTTCGGTTTTGCTTGGCTTCCGTTACCACGTTACCACCTATGAGTAACATCGCTTTGAGGATGCGTTTGGCAGGATTTTCACTGAGGACTACAAGTTGAGAGAATTTTTGTTTTTTTTTTTACAAAGCAGCTACGATTTATCTTGATAGATATCTCTTAAACACGGCGTACTTAGTTTTGAGGCTGTTCTAATTATTTGACTCATTTTATTTTTTTTGCAATTAAACACAAAATAGTTAAATTTGGATGGAAATGGAAAATGGAAAATCTGTCTTATAGCCTAATAAACTGAGACATACTCTGTCTTAAGAAAAAAGAACTATTTACCTACGCGGAGGAAAAAAAGTAATAAAATTAAATAAAAAAGTAATAAATTTAAATACTTTTCTATTTAATTTATATTTAAATTAAATACTTTTTATTTATACACAGAGATCGAAAAAAAACACTAACGTACTGTACCTTACTGTACTGTTCTTTGATACGAACACTACGAAAACACAAACATAACATGAAAAACACTAACGCTACCTTCCTTCTTAGCGTTTGTGTTTGCGGACACTAACTAATACACTACGAATATAACGCAACGAAAACAGAACAGTATACAACTTTGTTTAGTGTACTAGGAACACAAACTCTATCTCGAAGTAAGTGTTTGTGTATTTTTTTTTTTGTGTATTTTTAGCGTTAATTTAGTGTTCTTTTTAGTGTTCTTTTTGAGTTTTTTTAGTGTTTTTTTAGTGTTCTTTTAGTGTTCTTTTAGTGTTTTTTTAATGTTTTTTTAGAGTTTTGTTTTGTGTTATTTTAAAAAATTTTACCACTACCAGAGGTTTTGTAGCGCCTCCACCAAGTGATAGAAGTGGATTAGGCCCCGCCCTCTTAAAGTGGGCGGAAATCGCTTTTTGAACCAACTTTTTTTTTCGCTGAAATCGATAGAGAAGGTAGAGAAATGGATGTGGCCATCGAGAGGGGTAAGCCACGCCCACTCCGAGTGGGCGGAAATCGCCTTTTTGTACCAACTTTTTTTATTGCGGAATTCGATAGGAGGAATCATAAAAAAAAGTTGGTACAAAAAGGCGATTTCCGCCCATTCGGAGTGGGCGTGGCCTACCCCTCTCGGTGGCCACATCCATTTCTCGACCATCTCTATCGAATTCCGCAATAAAAAAAGTTGGTACAAAAAGGCGATTTCCGCCCACTTTGAGTGGGCGTGGCCTACCCCTCTGGGTGGCTACATCAATTTCTCGACCTTCTCTATCGATTTCAGCGAAAAAAAAGTTGGTTCAAAAAGCGATTTCCGCCCACTTTAAGAGAGCGGGGCCTAATCCACTTCGATCACTTGGTGGAGGCGCCACAAAACCTCTGGTACAGAAACCCTTCCTTTTTTTTATAATTTTTAAAATAACATAAAAAAAACTCTTTAAAAATTCTAAAAAAACACTAAAAAAAACTTTAAAAAAACACTAAAAAAACACTAAAAAAACTCTAAAAGAACTCTAAAAAGAACACTAAAATAACGCTAAAAACAACACTAACGAACCTCGTGTATACTGTTTTCGGTTTGTGTTCTATGAAAAATCACTATAAATTGAAAAGGAGTATGTGTACGCATCGGAATTCGTTATCGTTGTTATTCTTTCTGTTAGTGTTCGTTTTGTAGCGTTAGAGTTTGTGTTCACAAACACAAACGCTACCCTGCAAGATAGTGTTTGTGTTCTCTTGACGTACTGTACGTGTAGCGTACGGTTTTTTTTCAATCTCTGTTTATACATGAAGTAAATACTTTTTATTACTATTTATTACATATTACATAATTTTGTAGTGCTCCGAGAAAAAAAGTGAACTTTAAATATTAAAGTTCACGCTATCAATTTAAAGATTTGACGAATTCAAAGTGCAACACTTTAATTTGAAATTTATCACATTAAAATTCAATGTATATCATTTAACACAATTTATCTTCATACCAGTAGAACATAGTTCATTAGCACAATTTGAAGAACTGTACGAATAAAAGGGATGTCGGAATGGCTAAGAATTACAACAAAGATCAATAATGAGAAAAAGAGAGGTAACGCTGACAAGGGCCATACGATTTGAGGCTCATTGAGGATTTTTTTACTCTTACAAAAAATTTAAAGTGACACTTTAGATGTAAAAGTCCAACTTAAAAAATTAAAGTGTCACATTAAAATATAAAATTTATTTAAAATTTAAAGTAAACACTTTGAAATTTAAAGTTTTCAAATACGGCTGACTTTCATACATGCACAATTTTAATTATAAAGTGTTTTGCACCGGAGTTTATGTATGCATATTGTTAAAAAATGTCTTTACTATATTTTTTTATTTATGAATTTAATTGCATACGTAATAAAATACTTTTTTATTTAAATTGAAATCAAGTACGCCCGTTATAGTTTTTGTATGGAGGAACTACGTTTTTTATCACAAAAGTTTTTAAATCAAATTTAAATAAATTTTGTTTAATTTTATTTTTTCTTATTGTAGGTGAGACCTGGTTTACACTAGAGATGAGCATGTGAGTTTTGACTCACGCTCACGAAAGAATTTTTCTAATCACGCACACTCACTCACGGTCGTTTTTGTTCTACTCACAATCACGTGAATAAAATTAAGATTCAATCACAACTACGTGTGATTCACGTTAAATCACGTGTTTTTTTGCTATTGTTTTCAGAATGCATACAAATACATATTTCATTTGTAATGTTGGTCGATTGGCACCTCCAATACAACCTACATCTTTAAAACGCAATAATGATGTTAGGGATTTTGATAAAATACATCTCAATTTTTAACAGAGATGGAAATTCGAGAGACCTTCGATGTGCTGTTCATATACAGACTCCGGTGAAGAATTCACCTAATAAACTTAATAAACAAAAAGAAGTTAATGCAAAGTGTTCATGTATATTTGAAATTGAAAATTAAACTTTTTACAAAAATGGGTATATAAAAAAAAAAATAATAATAAAACCAACCAAAAACTATGAAACCAAGCAAAAAATATTGACATCACCCCACAAAAATTGGCTAGCCCATACTAAGTACGGGGGGTTAGATCAATGGTTGGAGTTGAATAAGGTATGGGATGACGGTCGGTTAGTAAGGGTTTGATTTATTATAGTTCTGAATAGTGTGCAAATGTCTTCCCAAAGCCTTCTGAGTTCAAGGGGTGACCATACTTATTCTGTAGTTCAGCAAAAATATAGAAAAATGGAAAAAAAATTATAAGTGAGATTTTTTATTTTATGAAATATTCGACTCACTCACGAAAAAATTGTACTCACGGTATTTTTTGGTATACTCACAATCAATTGACAAAAATTATGATTCAATCACAATCACGCGTGATCACGCTCACATGCCCATCTCTAGTTTACACACATCAGATATCAAACTGTCCTTACTTCTCCATGTCGAATTTTCATGGCATATTACTGATTTTTTTTTGTCAAAATACAGAATTTTGTTTTTTGTGTGAACATTAAAATCGAAACACCGAAGAGCTGGGAACCGAAGCACCTAAGAGTCGGAAACTGAAGCAATAGACCAAATTAGAACCAAATATATGAATCAAATGGTATAAATCAACAACAAACTTTTGTATGCTCAATTACGACGTTTACGATTTTTTAAAATAAAAATGGATTGATGCACTTGGTTAACTGATAATATAAAGCACAAGAATGGTGAACACCTGGGAATTGAGAAATAATATGTACCTTGTTTCAGCTATAAATGAGTCCTTTTTGCTTCATATCTCAGGTCCTGTTAAAGGAATTTTAAAAATTGAAATATACATTTAATTTGTGTTCTATTATGCATGTTTTGGCTAATATAACAATAAGTCAGACTTTATATCAAACGCCTACCAACCTATAGAATCCTCAAAAACGTGGTTTTTGTTTTTGTCAAATATCCTTGAAACTGGACGTAAACATAGAAAAAATAGCAACCGACGTAAATATAGCAACCGATATTAATTGCATTCATTAATCAATGCAGCAAATGTAAACTGCGCTGACTAAATTATTTGCTGCATTGATGTAGAAATATGCATATTAGCGAACGCAATTGCGAAGAATAGCAAATGTTTTTTTTTATTAAATTAGTGAATTTAATTGCTGGATTGATTAATGAATTCAATTAATATCGTAAACATATTTACGTAGCTTTTTTATTTCTTTGTAGGGAAAAAACTGTAAAAGCCTTTCTTCTTAGAATGTCCAAATCCATTGGAATATGTAACATTCATTTCTGGTGGTAAAATGGATGCGCACAGTGCCCTATTAATATTTAGTTCTGTTTAATACCATTTACAAATAATATTTCCAAATTTATCAAAACTTTGCCAATATAATTCACATAATCCAGAAAATTGTAAACTTAAAACTTTTATTTTTTATCAGATGCTCAGAAATGAAACCTCTTTTTTTGGTTCGTTTTGTTTGGCCACTTTGCACTGAAAGAAACTTCTTTTAGTTCGCATTCACGCGCCTCGCTCTAAGTAGTTGTCTGCCAAGTTTAAGTGGCTCCAAATACAATTGAGCAAAGCGTGTTTTTACAGCTTGTCCGCCCCGCTCGTCGGCCACATGCCAGCATTAAATGCTCTTCAACTACAAACGCCAAAGTTGGCTCCCAGTCGCCATCGCAGTTAAGGCTAATTGTACATGAAAAATCAATAAAGTCAATTCGTGGCCGGAGCAGCAGCGACTGACTGCCTCGAATGCCATGAAAATTCGACAAAAAATGAACAAAAGTTTTGGTCCAAAAATAAAAATCAAAGAAAACTCAAAGAAAACTGAAAAGTAAATATTTACGACCTGAGAGGACCAAAGTCCGGAGTCAAGCAGTTCAAATGGTTCAAAGTTTAGCTAATTTTTGCTTGCGTTGCCAATTACAGCGCGACACCACAGCGGAAGCGACTGTCAAAGGCAACTACAACAAACTACTTTCATATTTTTATCGCCCATATCGTTTATCGTCCATGATGCTGATGATGATGATGATGATGCTGATGAAGACGTTCAATGGACTGAGCCTACAACTGGCGCATGATATGAGACAAAGTCGTATACAGAACAGAGCAGCGACAATCAATTCAATTAATTTTTTCATATTTGCGATTGGCTAATAACGCTCGCATCATGAAGCCATCGGCAACTCAATCATGTGACTAACTGATTCAGCTTCTTGTTGCTGCTTTTCTCGCAATAAAAGCAATGCCGACAATCATTACATCGCATCATTACTTCATCGCTAAGTGAAATCGCTGCCATCAGACCGACAGTCGAACAGGCGTCGGGCGCGTGCTCCAAAATAAGACCGACCGACCGACCGACCACCCACTCGTTAAATGCCATTCGTAAAGTTGTTTCTTTGTTTTTGATTGCTGGTTGCATGTTGCTCTTGTGGCAACCCTAAGACTTTGGGTACATTGCAGCCGCTTGCAATGCAAATGCTTTAAAGTGGTTGCCAAGTGCGCTGCTTGGTATGCACTGCACGAATTACCACGACAACAACAATAACAACCATCATCAACACCAGCACCACAAGTTGCCAGGTTGCCACAAGCAACATCTCGAAATTAGTGTTGCTGTTGCTGGCGCAGATGTTGGTGACATGTGCGTAACTAGCTACGCAGGTAGCATGTGGCGAGCGGTCGTTGGAGTTGACAACTATTTCGACAAAATCATTAACCGGCTAATCGAATGCATTCTGTCGTCGCACAGTGAGTAAAATAACTAAACAAAATTTAAAATTTAAAGTTTTTTTTCAACTATTATGGAAATAAAAGACCCATAATGCATAAACTGAAACAATTTTTGAAATAGCATTGATAGTTAAAGAGATATGTTGCTTCAATGATAAGACAAATTATGAGAAAATGCATAATGTTCCAATAAAATTAAAATATCTTTGCATATCCAATAAAATCTTCAAAATGGTATTTGATACTTCATAAAATATACCTACACAGAAAAAAAATGTACATCACATTGATGAATTCCGTTCTTCAAACCATGATTCATTGTATTGAAGAACCAATCATATTATTAATGACTAACGATATTATTGTTATGAATGCTATCATAAATATAAAGAACACTTGGTAACTGTCGAAAAAGTGTTCTTAAATATGATGAACAGTATGTGAGGAATACGTTTCATAATATTAATGAACCAAAATATAAAATACAACATATATGTTCATCAAATTGAAGAACGCTATTCATTAAACTAAATTTCTATCAAAATCTGGTAGTTGGTGAAAAAATTCATAATATTTATGAATAAATACATCATATTGAAGAATTTTTGTCTGTGTACTATTGAAAAAGAAACCTTCGATTTCTTCCGGTTTAAAACAAAATAGTTGTGAAATACTATCATTTTCGATAGACATTTTTATGACCTGAAAGGGTATATTCTGCTTGGTACGCCGCACAGTGGTTCAGAAATGTTTTTACATCGGTTAAAAATTTGTATATTTTGATGTTTTTATGAAAGAATCGATTTCTTTTTCACTTTTTTTGTTTGTATGCTATTGGAGATATTAGAAAAGTCTATATTTTCAAAATTTCGAATGCCTTGAAATCTAGAAATCTAGCTAGAATTGATTTTCATTACAGCTGCATGAATAATCTTTCGGCCCGTATACTTAAAATGTGTGAACTTGGCGACCTGCAATTACACGTCTCTCCATAGTCACTCAGAATATTTTCACTAGGAGTAAATGCACAATTTTTTCGCATTTTTTTAACATAACTGACATAAAAAAACAAAATATGAATATGAAAGACTTAAATCGCATTTTGTAAAAATGTTGAAGTTTTCCACAACAATTTTCAACAAATCCGAAATTTAAAAATCGGTCAAAAATCAATTAAAAGTCATATAAATGGTATTCTGCTAATGCAAAAAGTTGGATCATGAACCAGTCTATAGAATAGACCATTCAAATCAATATATAATTCAATTGAAATTTTTTTGGAGGAAAATCAAAACGTGTCCCACTTTACCACAGGCTGTCTTATATATAATATTAATCAGCATGATCTCGTGAGTCGCGAAGTTCCTCTGTCCGTCTGGCAGTCTATTGAAATCAGGATTACTGGAAAACCAGAAATGCTAGATGAATTAAACTCCTAATTTACATTACTTATATACTAGACTGGCCCTTATTTGAAAAATTGCACGGAATACCGCTTATTTCATGAGGATACTGAAAATACAAATCCAGACAGAATTCAGCTCAATCGAAGAATTTTTCAAATTTTTTATATTTTTATATTTTTGGTAAACTCTTGTTCGGTAATCAAATGAAATGAAATTCTTTCTACAATTTGCAACCCTATAGAGTAGATTTGCAAAATTTGGGGAGTAGAAATGAGTAAAAAGGAGTAGAATTGAAAATATTGCAAAATGGAATAGATTTGATGCAAAAGAAGTATAAAATTAAATATAGCAGTAAATTTGAGCAAATTTGATGAATTAGTATATTAGATTTCAAATAAATGAATAGCTATATCAATTTTTAAATTTTGTATTCATTCCTGATTTTATGGATTTTCTATAAGGCTTATGTATACGGTGTTTTCAAATTTTACTTTAAAAAAGTTGATGCAAACGTATATTTAATTAGAACTTCTGCAACTTAAATACCAAGGCATAAGATTACATTTATTTACAGATAATCGATCATAGTTATTCGGAATATTATAATATTGACATTTTATTTGGGGTGCTAAGGATTTTTCCTCTTCATATTAAAAATATTGTAAGCAATTTTTGCAATGGGAGTAGATTTTTCTCGTTTTCTTGTATTTTGAAATGTTTTACCGCAAATATCTCAAAAACCTACTTTTTTAAATCAAGTCCTTATGCACTCAAAGTTTCATTTGTTACCCATGACAATTGACACCTCATTTTGCGTCTATAATACAAAATACGAAACTGTGACAATTGTGACCGAGTTGATTTTGTCACTCGTGTCAGAATAGTGGGCACATTTTTTTTGGTGGATATTATACAAATATTAATATTTTAGCGAGTGTCAATAACAAATTTCCGTAATGCTTAAGAAAAATAGTTGTGGTATTTTGTAGAACTCTTGTTGTTCTTGGTGCCATGAATTAGTTGGATCTGTGCACGTGTCGAGCTATTGTCGGTTCATAAGAACTGCATTAACAAGAATATATTTGCTATTTTTGCAAATTTAATGCCAGGCCTTTCCTTTCGTTTTCTTTTTGTTGTTGTTGTTTTTTTGGTACTTTGCTAAATCACTGCAAAGTATGTTGCTACTTCAGCGCATATCCTGTTGTTGCTGGAATGCAGCAAAAAGTTTTCAACTGCAACTTAATGTAGCTGCTTTTTGTTGGAAACACTTTGCCGTTGCTGCATAATCGGAGCTGCTGTTGCTGATGCGATAATTTTTCTTTTTAGTGTTGCTGTCGTTGGTTGTCGTCCTGATGCTGATGCTGCTGCTGCAGTTGTTGTTGCTACTATTGTTGCTGTTGCTGCCGCTGCCATGCGAGGTCATGTCCAACACCGAGTCGCACTAATAATGCTGCAGTCCCTCCAGAACCTGCGTGCGAAGGACATTCGCAACGACAGCTGCTGCTGCAAGAAAACCAACAACGAAAAACATCAGCACATTTTACAGTTTCTTTGGGCTGTTTTGCATCATTTGAACAGCGTCCAGTTTTTGCCTATCTCGGCACTTTTTCCGGCTTATTCGAGGGCGCAGGTCAAAAATTATAAAGTGTTGGGAAAAAGAAAAAATGCGAATAAAAAATGCAACTTGCAACTTGATGTTGGTGATGGTGATGCCAACAATGAAGACATGTTGCAACAAAAATTTGATAGTTCACCATTTTCATTCATTCACTCATGCCCGTCCTCTCTCACTCTTCGAGGCGAAGGACTTACGGCCCCAAGGCACGCGATATGAATAGTTTTTAATTCACTCGGAAAGTTTCGTCTTCGTGTTCTGCTCCTTGTGCTGTTTGTTAAGTAAAAGCGAGCACAAATTGTCCAGCGGCATCGAGTGCGAAGGATGTTGGTATTTGCTGCTGTTTCCTCCTTGAAACATGCTGCTGCTCCTTCCGCCACGGCGAACAGGCGCGTGCGAAAGTTCGTTCGTTCTTTCTTTTATCATTCTTTGGCGCATAAATTGTTTGAATTTTTGCTGGAAAAACTTTTTGAACGTTGCAGCCTCCACTGTGTAGTCGGTTGAAGATGGGGCAGCAGGTCAGAGTGGAAAATTTTTTACTTTAAATTGTATCTACTTTAATAAATTGCAACAATTCCAGAAAACTGACTCAATCCAAGCGTTCGCTGATTTAAATGTTATTAATACCTCAAACTCACCTGGCGTCATGTGACATGTGTTTTACTGTGTGTCAAAGCAAAAGCACGTCTCATCCTGTTGCTGCCTTCGACAGGATTAAACTGTTGACATTGAGCTTTGTTTGAGTCTTTGCGGCGTTGTCATGCCTGCGGTGCGGTGCGGCGCATTTGCCACATGCAGCAGCAGGCACATCGCATATTAAACCGTGATTCATAATTCCATGAACATCCCGCCGTCGCTTCCTGCCATCTCCTTGCGTTGCTTTTATTTCTCAGGTAATTGAAATTTATTTTTTTAATATCTTTCCAAACATGTTGCTGTGTATGGTTGTTGTGCCCTGTTTGCATATTTGCTTTCGGAATTCAGCGACTTAAGCTCTGCCTCGTCTCTACCTCGTCATGTGTCCTGCTGCTTCGTTTTGTCTGTTTGAACCGTCGAGTTACTGCCTCGTATGTCGAAACACTTTGAGTGGTGCTGAGCTCGAGTTTTGCGAAATTGAGAGCATTTTCCGCTGATTAATGCCGCCGAAGAATATAAAACTATCTGCTAGTAGGGATCTAATCAAAACACACATTCAATGCATAATTAATGCCAACAGAAGCATCTGCCTGAAGACTGCGCGGAAACCATTTTAATAAGAACATCGCAGGTGGCGTTTAAAAACCCTGTGGGAATTGTCATTAATAGATACAGTACTGGGTTCTCTATTTTCGATCAGGAACATCAATGAATTATTATATTGAAGAATCGTCTATATAAAGGTAATTTCCTGGTATTAATTTGTGATTGGTGCATAGATAAAAAATTCATCAATATGATGATTTTATTCATAAATATTATGCATTTTTTCATCAACTACCGGATTTATCATATGGATGATTTCATTCATTGAATGCTAATTAATGTTTTATATGATGTTTTTAAACATCAAATCTACACACACAAATTTGTCTTCATTTACACATATGGGCATTTCCAGAAAAACGTCAACCACGACCGAAAAATTAAAATACATCAAATCTTTGAAATAACGATGGATTTGGAATCTAAAAATCGTACAGATTATTTCAATACGGAATGTTTTGTCCCGTCTGGAACTTTTCTGGGATTTATTATGAAAAAATTATAAATTTTAAGAGCAAAGTGTAAACATAAAAAGAAAGCAAATGATTTCAACATTTTTTAAAATATTTTAGAAAAATAATTTGTATGCAAAATTCGCTGACTTTTTGGAATATCCATATGAACCTCGATATTTACTTCCGATTTTGTCCCGTCTGGAACGCCCACTATTTTATTTATATCTTTTAATCTTCCGTATAGAATTCTGTAATTTTTGCAGATTTTTAGTCATATTTAAATACTATATGTACAAAAGTAAATTCTTTAATTTTCCTTTAAGATATTAAGGTTTTAAGCGTACGAATATCCCGTCCGGAACCCCAGGAAATGTCCAATTATCTACTATAATTCCAATAAGGTTTATGATTTTTTTGTTAAATGTTGATTTATAAAATATTATTTTGAAAAAAAAACTATTTTTTTTTACCAAATAAAAAATAAATGTTTTTCGAAAACAAATCAAAAAAAAATGAAAACTTTCAATTAAAAAAATCCGAAAAAAATTGTCGAACAAAAAAATGTTTTTTTTTCGTAAAAAAATATTGTTTAAAAAAAAAAGTAGCTCAAGGTCCAGTCGGTACAAATTAGGTATATTGTACCAACGAATAAAACAACAAACAATTGGGAAAATGCATTGAGTGGCAGATCGTACTGCTGTTTCAGAGGTAGCCTGTACGATCTGCCACTCAACCCATTTTGCTGATTGTTTTGTTTTTATTTCTTGGTACAAAATACCCAATTTGTACTGACTGGACCTTGAGCAACTTTTTTTTTTAATTTTATACGAAAAAATATTTTTTTGTACCGACATAGAACACTAAACTCTACCACAATGTATACTTAGTTTTTTAATGCATTAGCTTTTTAATGCGGTAGCTCAGTGGTTAGTGTGTTGGACTGCGAGCCGAAAGGTCCCCGGTTCAAGCCTGAACTGGGGCTTAACAACATCTTTTCATAGAAACATTTTTCTATACCGCGCTACCTCTCGGCAGTAAATGGCAAACTTACGAGAGTAAAACATTGCCTATGAAAAGCTCTCACCCGCCGTTCGGATTCGGCAATAAACTGTAGGTCCCACCACTTTGAGTACAAATATCACTTTGAGTACAAAATGGTGAGAGAGCTCCGCCTAAGTTCTTATAGTACTGTAATGCCAAACTATTATATTATTAATATTTGGATTCATAATGAGAATTAAAACAATTAAAAACTGATTTATTCCTGAAGTACTCATCAAACCGAAAAAGCTCGTGAGGGACAGGTTACCATTATGCAATCTATTTAAAATTTTGCTCAGATTATATTAAAGAAGATTTTTTTATTCATACAAATAAGGACCAGTCTAATGATTATTAATGAAGAAATTATAAATGTTGATAATACATAATAGATACATACAGAGAAATCCTCTTTTGACATGAGGTTGGAAGAATGAAATAGTTAGTTGTACCAACTAACTTCATTCGGTTAAATCGAATGGTTTACATATTTGCTGGCGGAACTGCCAGATTTGCCTATGATGATTAGCCTACACATGAAATATTAGTCTATACACACTCCTAATGGTTCTAATCTGTACTAAATTGTTCTAAAACAATTACAATTTGGTTGCAGAAAAAAGTACAACTGTTTTTATTTTGACAATAACAACCGACTAAGCGGTTGAGAGAACCGAATAAGTTGATTGGGCAAGGTGTTGGTTGGCGCAACAAATCTCTATTCTCTCTGTAGTAATCGATAAGCTCAATATATTTAAAAAATAATGAGAATATTTCAAGTTTACTAATGGTAATTTAATTTTTGAACAGTATTTATAAAATTAATCAATTAAATAAAAAAAAAAATGTGTACAAAATGTATTTGGTGAGCTTTAATTCTTCGATAAATAATAAACATAATAAATACTCTAAATTAAAACTATTATATTTTGGTTTCCATTTAAATTTGTGCACATTTGTTATGTGTTTAACATGTGTTTAAATGTTTGCCATAAATTAATTAAAATAATTGTGTGAATTTTCTAAACTAATGAGCCATGCATTGCGTAATTGTTACCATTTAAATTTTACGCTTGCATGAAAAATTCAAAGTTTAATTATTTCACATTTAATATGTGTTTATAGAATATACAAAATTATATAAGCTCTATTTGACAAACCATTTGACGATTATTTTGAATTCGATAAAATAATGATGAATTTTCGAAGCGAAACTCAAACTATTTTGAAATAGAATTATGTGTTCTTCAGATTTTACTCAAATAAAATTTGTTTATCGAAAATGAAAACCATTTAATATCAACTCTATATCTATAACGACAAACAATAAAAATATCATTCTAAATTTGTTCATTTTCCAAAAACCACATCATTTTCGTATCATTATAGATTTTCGAAAACTGTAATTTGGGCCTATTAACGATATCGTTTCCATATCATTTGGTATGCTGGGCTGTCATCGGTTACAGACAAAAAAGAAATTAAATGAAGTTTGGTATTTAAAATATTAGATTTAGTAAAAATTGTTGCTTATGTTTTTGAAATTTCTCTACTTTGTAATTTCCCCCCCTCTCTAACGTGTAGTTGGGTATTTAAGTTGATTGTCTTAAGAAAAGTTTTCTCTCTTTTTTTTTGGTTTATTTACCTGGCAGTTTGTCATGCGGCCTAAATTACTTTTGCCCACCTCGTTTGTGCAGCCTCTTTGCAATGCCACTCAATTCTGTCAGTGCCTCGAGTAACCGCCGCTCACCTTTTTAATATTCCGCACCATACGCACAATTTATCAACCATTTTTATAACTTATGCCATAAATGTCACCGACACAAAGCAAAGGCGGCTGCCTACAAACCACTCACTCACGCACGCACGCACACACTCACGCACCCACTCCTACACGCACGCACATCCTAACAGCCGCAGATCCAAGTGAAACGAAACAAAACATGGTCGTTGGAAAAATTGATGAACTCCACACAAACACCGGCACACACAATGACAGAAGCAATTCAAACATTCATTTATATCCTGACATGCATCATATTTTCACTGCCTCACCTCATCGCCACGTCCTCGCGGCGGCGACGGCAGCGGCACCAGGTGGTTGGCGGTGCAGCGGCAAAAGCATTTTATTCACACGTCTTTCTCGAGAAGAAGGCAAAAAAAAAATAATACAAAACATTTTCATCAAAATTGTTCGACGGCGCGCGGCAGACGCAACACCTGCGCATTTGAGGGAATTTATTGGTATCCTTGCTGTAGCTGCTGCCACTTTCGTGTATGTCATGGGTCTTAAGACAGAACAATGGTTGATGGGTGGCGGGCGGCAGATGGTTGGATCCGCAAAATCGGACGGAATTTGTGAGACTCATGCGTGGTGACATGGCGAAAGATCCATGTAAGTGCAGTTAAAAGAAGTGAACTGAGCTAAACAAGGAACGAATTATTGTGTGCCAGGGCAGGGCAGGACAGGCGGCTGTTTGGAAGTCAGCCAGGCAGGCTGTGATTAAAGGAGGTGCCAGATAAATTGAGAGATTCGGTGCAGGAATATTGCACGACAGAATAAATATTGCCGCAAAGAATATTGATGGGAAGTAATGGTCATGAGGCGTAAAGCATGGATAACATTGGGGAAAGCCATATGAAGCAAAAGGTAATGGAGATGCTTAAGTAAGTAAGTAAGTTTTAGATGAGTTACGTTGTTGGTTATTAACTCGCGACTACGACTACGACAAATAAGCATTTATTAGGGTGAATGCACACAGTATCAAACAAATCGTATTCTGTTGGTTATTTTTTTTTCATTGCGTTCTTCAAATAATGATACATTGTATTGAAGGACAATTCATAATATTGATGAGTACACCACATAAATGTTATAAATTCATCTTAAATTTGATGAATGACTGAAAAAGTGTTCTTTAGTTTGAGGAAAAACTACACTTAAACACATTAATGAACAAAATCATAGGACACATTCAAAATAAGTACGTCTTATTGAAGAATTTCGTTCCTCAAACCAAATTTCAACCTGAATATTTATTTTTTCATTAAATTTCTACTATATTTATAATGTTCAAAGAAAATCCATCAGACAGAACGACAGAGAGGCGTATAACGCAATGATTCGAGTATATATCAGAGCTCTCAATTTCATACGAGTATTTTCGAGTGGCCCGGGTAATACCCGGGTAGTTCAAATACTCGAAAACCCGGGTATTAAATGTTCGAGCTACCCGGGTAGTTAGCAAAACCCGGGTAGTTTGTTCGATGTCTGCTACCGATTTCTGCAATACATTTTTTTTCGGTCTTTTCATCACTTTCCGCATACAATTTCGATTAATCAGAATACGGATTAATTGATTAATCAATGTTCTGATTAATCAAAAATCTTGATTAATCATATAATTTGATTAATCGATTAATCGAACAGCCCTAGAAAAAAGTGAAACAAGTGATTTTTATAGGCTTCTTTTCAATTATGGTTTAAACAATTACTAAACACAGAAAAATCCTCTTTTGGCATGAGGTTGGAAAAATGAAAAAGTATGTTGTACCAACTAATTTCATTCAGTTTAATCGAATGGTTTACATATTTGCTGGCGCAACTGCCATATTAGCCTATACACTTGAAATATTAGTCTATACACACTCCTAATGGTTCTAAATCTGTACTAAATTGATCCAAAACAATTTGAAATTGGTTGCAGTACAAACTACTACTATTTTTATTTCGACAATAAAAACCGAATTAGCGGTTGAGCGAACCGAATAAGTTGGTTGGGCAAAGAGTTGGTTGGCGCAACAAATCTCTATTCTGTGTGTAGATTTCTGCAGAGAGTGAAACGAATAGTAGTCGGACGGAACAAGGTCCGGATTATACGGTGGATGAATCAAAAACTATCCAGATGGTCTCTCACAAAATCTTTGACTCATTTTTAAAACGTACACACAGAAAAATCCTCTTTTGGCATGAGGTTAATTGAACCAACGTTTCAGTGTTGCAACCGAAATACATTTGTTGTAACCTCATGTCATTAAAATGAACGTACCATTTGGATACATGCATTAATTAAGTTACATTGCCAAATAAATATACAAATATTAATAAAATAATATAATAATTCAATACAAATTGCTAATTAGCTAGTGAAATATAATATAAATAAAAAATATGTGACAAATGGAAATAGTTTTTTTTTATTTATTGGTTATGAGGAAATAAAAAAATAGTGTTTTTTTCAGGGGGCAGGAATTAGTATATATACTTCTAAATTGTGTGCGCGACATATAGAATACATAAGTTTTATATACCTAAATAACTTTGTTATAATAAAATTTCCATTGGAGGTTTAGAAAACCTCATACTCACCGACTAGGAGATTGCGATAACCTCATGATCACCAATTTGTAGGTTGCCACAACCTCATTCTCACCGACTAGGAGGTTGACACAACCGAATTAAGAGGTTGTTGCAACTAGTTTATCAGTTGTTGCCGCAACCGAATGATACGGTAGGGCAATTTAGTTGGTCTGTTTGTACTTACGTTATTGTAATATAATTATATATTATAATTAGTTATTAATAACTTCCGAATAAATAAACATTGCGACTCTAACTACATCTGTTGGAAAAAGTCAACCCAATACATTATTTTCCAAACCGGTTGAGCCTCCTTTCACTTTTCGAGTAAGGATTAAAAATAATAGATAGACTACATCGAAAACAATATGGACAGTATGTCTTTTATTCCGACTATTTTTACAAAATTTGATGACATCGTCTTATAAAATAGTCTTGATTACTGGTATTCTCCCATAATACAGAGTTATTAATTTTGTAGAGCATTTGAAGTTGATGTAGGTTTGATCGATCATTTACTTGAAACTGATTATGCCTCATTTCACGATTCAGGCCGCTTTAATGGAAACTAGCAGTTACCTCTCTATAAGCAGTCTGCATTGCTGAAACACGTTCCAAACATCTTCCCAAATGACCACTTTTGTCATACGCCTATGGCACTTAATTAATCTTCCTGTGAGGTGTTACAATGCCGTCAACGTCATTGTAGTCCTTTGTTTAGTCCTGTGATTTTTGTTGTTGTTGTTGCTGCTGTTGTCTGCAAACAATGCGGCCTCAGTTTGCATTTTACGATGGACATCATCAGCATTGAGCAATGAAACGCCTTCACTTGAAACTCAATTGAAGATGCACCGGGCGGCATTGTTTTCATTTCTATTGCCATGTAGAACATCGGATGGCATTGTTGCTGACTCTGTGGGCAGCCGAGGTGATAAATTGTCGGCCGTTAATTGAGAGATGCCGACGGCAATGCTGCTGCCTTTCAATGGAATCGCACCGTGCATTTAAAGAAGTCATCGTTTTCAATTTTAAATAATATTGATTGAATTGTAATCCATTGGCAAGGACACGAGGACTACGCAAGACATCCCATATGTTGGTATTCGAATGATTTAATTTCATTGACAGACGACATACATATTTTGCACTTTTTCACAGATGTCTCATTTATTCAGGTGACGGATGGAATTCAGTCGATGAAATTCACTTTTGGAAATGGCCATTTAAAGCATCAGACGATGTCTGTATAATTGACCAACTGACCCAATCGAAGCCGAACGATTGAACTGCTATGTAGGACTCTTCGATATCAGTTTAAATGGGCTTTAATGGGAGGCTTCTTTTTAAATAACGTTCCTTGAGGCACATAATGCTCGGGGTCAACCATTGCCTGTCTTTGATTATATCGACAGATAGGTGAACATTATTGATACGAAGTCCTTTAGCATTAAAAAAATCAACACTACAACATCACACAAAGCCGCTTATAGCTCGTTGTTGTTTGAATCCCACAGCCGTAAGCATAGAGATGTCCGGAGTGTTCGTCTGCCAACCACCAACGTGACATTTCGCATGCCATGTCTTCCAATTTCTATTAATTTGTAATTCGGAATGGCACACTACAAGTACCGCAGTGGGTGATGAGACATGGGTCTGGGTTTTGATTATTTGCGCACTTCGCACTGCAATCTGTGCCACGTTGCCAACATTGAGTTGCAAAAATGTTCATTTTAAGGATGTTGGTGCTGCATCCTCTCCATGTAAAACGGATATAATCTGCCGAGTCGTATGCTCTCCTTGAGTATCGTTATTTGAAATCTTCCGTTGGTTTTTGCTCTGTTTTATTGCAACCCATTCAATAAGTTTTGGCTTTTAAAATATGACACACAACAGCAGCTGGCAGAAACATCGTTAGGTATATTATTCGTGAGTTCATTCAATGCATATTCAAGCAGCTTAAATCTAAAAATGGATATTCGATTGATGGCTTCACTTATTTGAAGACATAAAATATGCTCGATAATCGAATTCGGTTATATAACATTGCTTCAAGAAGTCCACAGTATAACTTTTATGGAATTATGTATTTTAAAAAAAAAATTACTAAGAAAATAATATAAAGTACAGCCAAAATTACGAGGGATTCTTATACGAGTGCTAATGAGGTTTTATGGTATTCGACGGCAATTAAATCGGTATTGTATATACTTATTTCGCTTTATAATTTCCAAGTCCTCTTTTGACATGTGGTTGGAAAAAACCCAGCAGAATTCACGATTGTATTCAGGTCTGATCAATTCAAGCCTGAATTCCTGAATTGTATGTATTATTCGTCAAGTACTTAAGGCTACTGATTTTTAAAATTTTGCATACAATAATATTTAAGAAAGAGATATGATATTTAAGTATTTATCACATCGGTATCGCAATGTTTTTCAAATAAATCTCGATATTCGATGCGATCATTCCGTTTAAATACATATTAAAAAAACAATCTTTGTTAAACAAAAAAATAGATCTGAAAATTATTCTTACTAGAATCCTATACAAAAAGTTTGATTTATTCAAAAACTGAATTCCGAAAATGACCGATATCATCTTCAAAACCAAATGGAAAAAAAACATAAAAGTCCAAATTTACATTTAAAAATGGCTCATATATTGGAATGTCTAATATATCGATTAGTTGGAAAACCAAACACTACTTCGCTAGAATATTTTCCCAGACAATTCTTTGTCAAAAAAAATGTACCCAAAGAAAATTATTTTCAGCATTATTCTTCCCCGAGACAACTTTTCCTCAGATTATTCTCCATTGATATATTTCTTTCTTATGAAAATTTCCTTCGCGTACTTCTCCCTAACGACAATTCTGCCCCAAGACAATTTTTTCCCGACATATTTTCCCGGGCGTATTTCTTTATTCATTCTGGAATAAGAATTGAACGAACAGAATAGTTTGATATTTTATCCGGAATATGTAGAATACTGTGAATAAAGTAGCAGTTTCAGAATTACCAGAATACATAAATGTAAACAAACATTAAAAAATAATTTGAAAATCAATCACTTATTAAAATTAACTTTTTAAAAACGTTGTTTATCAATTTAAAGGTATTTCACTAAAATGCTAACACATATAATGCATCGTACAACGTTTCACATATGTCTCTTAATCAAAAAAATTCCAAGACCACCAATATCTTAAGACACACGCGACATACCACCAATATCTTGTGATACACTCGATTTCATTTAAATAATAAATTTAATTTGTGTAAATAGTATCTAAGTTGACAGTTTTATTCTGTGTATTCTACGATTGAACTCGGAATAAACAGAATACGTTCCGAACGTTCGGAATAAATAAAGTAATAGAAATATTTAAAACGGAATATTCTGAAAGTTCAGAACGAATAAAGAAATACACCCAATACTTCTCAAAAACAATTCTTCTAAAAATAAATTCTTACACGACATTTCTGGCTCGAATCTACTTTCTCGAATTCTATTTTCACGTAATATTCTTTTCTCTATTCTTTTTGTTTTGCCCAAATCTCCCCCGCGCAATTATTTTCCTTCACAATTATTTTAGGGACATTTTTCCCAGAGTTGTATTTTTATTCGTTAGTTTGTACTATCCTCTACATAACCAGATCATGTTTATACCCTACACTAAGAGTGAAAGGGTATATTCAGTTTGGTACGCCGTTTGTAACACCCTGAAGAAGCGATGTCCGTCTGTCTGTCTGTCTGTCTGTCTGTCCGTTTGTCCTTCTGTCTGTCTGTTGAAATCACGATTACAGAAAAAGTAGAAGAACTAGAGCAATGAAACTTTACATTTAGATTACTTATATATCGAACAAGAAAATTGGCATGATCGGTCTATTGTGACCTGAGAACCGACCACTTATGTTCAAATACCTCATATAAAATTTACATCTAC